>CM037878.1:130724181-131262199 GCA_021292165.1 Shinisaurus crocodilurus
GCTGTCTCCCTGGGGCACGGATTAAGGATGTGACAGAGCAGCTGCCGAGGCTCATGCAGCCCACCGACACATACCCCTTTCTTCTCTTCCACGTGGGTACAAATGATACTGCCAAGCGGAGTTACAAAGAAATCACGGCAGACTTTGAAGAGCTGGGAAGGGAACTCAAGAACTTCGGGGCCCAGATAGTTTTCTCATCCATCCTTCCAGTACTTGGAAGAGGCATAGAAAGGGAAAGAAAAATACTCCGGGTGAATGACTGGCTACGAAGGTGGAGCCGACGTGAGGGATTTGGATTCTGGGACCACGGGCTACACTTCCTGGAAGATGGACTGCTGGCAAAGGATGGGTTGCACCTCACAAGGACTGGGAAGAATGTGTTTGGCCACAGCATGAGGAACTTAATCAGGAGGGCTTTAAACTGAATCCAACAGGGGAGGGAGACATAAACTCGGGGGTACCAATGGAAGAAGGCCTCTATGCCACAATGGAGAGAACAGCTCCAGCGGTGCCCATTGATAGTCTACCACAAAATGTAGGGGGAAAGTCGGACTATAAAGCACATAATCTTCAATGTCTCTATACTAATGCCAGGAGTATGGGCAATAAACAAGACGAACTTGAACTCTTGATACATGAGGGCAAGTACGACTTGATAGGGATAACTGAAACCTGGTGGGATGACTCCCATGACTGGAATACAGCAATTGAAGGGTATAACTTGTTCAAAAGGAACAGAAGCAACAGAAAGGGAGGTGGAGTTGCACTGTATGTTAAAAATACGTATCTCTGCACAGAGATACAGGAAGAGGAGCTTGGCAGCCCCATTGAGAGCATCTGGGTTAAAATAAAGGGGGCAAAGAATAAAGCGAACATGGCGGTTGGAGTCTACTACCGACCACCCAATCAAGGAGAAGACGAGGATGGAACTTTTGAAAAGCAAATTGCCATTGTTTCAAGGAGGCATGATGTGGTAGTAATGGGGGACTTCAATTTCCCTGATATCTGTTGGGAGACTTATTCAGCCAAACATGGCCCCTCCAAGAAATTCCTGAGCTGTGCTGCTGATAACTTCCTCCTACAGAAAGTGGAGGAAGGAACTAGAGGATCGGCTATCCTTGACCTGATTCTAACCAACAGAGACGAGTTAGTGGATAAAGTGGCAGTTTCGGGAACGCTGGGGGAAAGTGACCATGTTATACTTGAGTTCTTGATTCTAACAGAAGCAAAAGCTGAGTGTAGCCAAACACGTACCCTGGATTTTAGGAAAGCCAATTTTAACAAACTCAGAACAATGATTAGTAAGATCCCATGGCAAGTGACTCTCACGAGAAAGGGAGCCCAGGAGGGGTGGGAGTTTTTAAAAAAGGAAATTTTAAAGGCACAATTGCAAACAATTCCCACAAGGAGAAAAGGCAGAGGGCAACAGAAGAAGCCAATGTGGCTTCACAATAAACTCAAAGATGACCTGAAAACAAAAAAGGACACGTATAGGAAGTGGAAGGAAGGACAGGCTACAGGGGAAGAGTACAGGCAGGTAGCACAGAACTGCAGGAATAGTGTCAGGAAGGCTAAAGCTGAGAATGAGCTAAGGTTAGCGAGGAATGCTAAAAGCAACAAAAAAGCCTTCTTCAGATACATGCACAGTAAAAGACAGAAGAAAGAACTGGTGGTTCAACTACGCAATGAGGATGGCAAATTGATAACAGAAGACAAAGAAAAGGCAGAAGTGTTCAATTCCTACTTCGGCTCGGTCTTCTCCCAAAAGAGGGTCTATGACCCCCCTGGCAAACCTGAAGTGCAGACTGAAGGGGCAGAATTGCAGCTTGAGATTGATAGGCAAATGGTCAAGGAGCACCTGATTACTCTGAACGAGTTTAAATCTCCAGGGCCTGATGAGCTGCATCCTAGAGTAATAAAGGAACTGGCAGAAGAACTCTCAGAACCACTGTCTATTATTTTTGAGAAATCATGGAGGACAGGTGAAGTGCCAGACGACTGGAGGAGGGCAAATGTTGTTCCCATCTTCAAAAAGGGCAAGAAGGAGGAACCTGGGAACTATAGGCCAGTCAGTCTGACATCAATCCCCGGGAAGATTTTTGAGCAGATTATAAAGAAGTCAGTCTGCAAGCACCTTGAAAACAATGCAGTGATTACTAGAAGCCAGCATGGATTTGTCAAGAACAAATCCTGTCAGACTAATCTGATCTCATTTTTTGATCGGGTAACCTCCCTTGTGGACTGTGGGAATGCTGTGGACATTATATACCTGGACTTCAGCAAAGCTTTCGACAAAGTGCCTCATGATATCCTGATTAGTAAGCTAGCTAAGAGTGGGCTAGATGGAACAACTATCAGGTGGATCCACAATTGGCTAAAGAATCGGACTCAAAGAGTGCTTATCAATGGTTCCTTCTCAAACTGGGGAGAGGTAACGAGCGGGGTACCACAGGGCTCGGTCCTGGGCCCGGTGCTCTTCAACATTTTTATTAATGACTTGGATCAGGAGGTACGGGGAATGCTTATCAAATTTGCAGATGACACAAAGTTGGGTGGAACAGCTAATACTCTGGAAGACAGAAACAAAATTCAAAGTGACCTCAATAGGCTGGAGCGCTGGGCCGAAAACAACAGAATGAAATTTAATAGGGATAAATGCCAAGTGCTGCACCTAGGGAGAGGAAACCAAATGCAGAGTTACAGAATGGGGGACACTTGGCTCAACAATACTACAAGTGAGAAGGATCTTGGAATTGTGGTAGATCACAAACTGAATATGAGCCAGCAATGCGATGTGGCTGCAAAGAAGGCAAATGCAATTTTGGGCTGTATTAATAGAAGTATAGCTTCCAAATCGCGGGAAGTGATAATTCCCCTTTACTCGGCACTGGTTAGGCCTCATCTTGAGTACTGCGTCCAGTTCTGGGCACCTCACTTTAAGAAGGACATAGACAAACTGGAGAGGGTTCAGAGGAGGGCAACAAGGATGATAAAGGGACTGGAAACAAGGCCCTATGAGGAGAGACTGAAAGAACTGGGCATGTTTAGCCTTCAGAAGAGGAGACTGAGGGGAGATATGATCGCACTCTTCCAGTATTTGAAGGGATGTCACACAGAGGAGGGCAAAGATCTCTTCTCGGTCATCCCAGTTTGCAGGACACGGAATAATGGGCTCAAGTTACAGGAACCTAGATTCCACCTAAACATCAGGAAAAATTTCCTGACTGTCAGAGCAATAAGACAATGGAATCAACTACCTAGGGAGGTCGTGGGCTCTCCCACTCTGGAGGCATTCAAGGTGCAGCTGGACAGACATCTGTCAGAGATGCTTTGACCTAGATTCCTGCATTGAGCAGGGGGTTGGACTCGATGGCCTTGTAGGCCCCTTCCAACTCTACTTTTCTATGATTCTATGATTCTATGAAAACAAAGCTTTTGTCTGCCTTAATCCATTTGGCATGGGTTGAGAAACTGCGGAAACCTCGCATGACAAAACTGCCACCTATATGAAATGCAATGGACAGAGTTGATCCTAGTGGGCAGGTGCATTCATTATAAAATGCATACTGTGCATTTGGTGTCTCTGAATGCTGCTTTGAGCGCATGACAGTCCTTCTCTCTAGTCGTGTTTATCAGGGTAACAGAAAGGTGCTGCCACTTTATACATCAGTGGCTGGATACTGGCAAGATTATACTGACCGCATAGGACCTTCTCTCACTTGGAAGGGTTGGGAAAGTCACCCAAAGGAGAAGGTGTCACGTGATGTGGGCTGGACTTGTCTATGTAGGCAGACACTGCAGGAAACTACCATCTAGCCATATCATTCATCTAAATTCCTTCTAAAAGCAAAGTGGGTGTGCCTGTGCCAATTGCTTTGGAAGCAAAACAGCCCCCCCCCCCCCCCGCAAACAAAGTGAAAGATTAAGCATAACCTAGGGGATTCTGAGGTATGCAGAAGTGATTGAATGACCATTAAGATTGTGCTTCCAAAAGGGGGTACATGTTGCAGCCTCATAATTCTTCCTTACCCACTAAAATTCCCTGGGCTCTCTCTGTGCTGGTGCTCAGATATGTGCATCAAGGTCCCGTCCCCCGGCTGAGTTGTCAGCTCTTCCCCAGGCTGTGGAAGCACAAGGAGTTGGGATCCAGACTCTCCTGTGTACCCACCTTCCCATATGCACAGAAATGCCCTATTGAAGGGAGCCATGTGGTGTGTGGGAGATAAATATGTGAGGCAATAGTCATTACTATGCACACATGGGTACACGGGATACTGGAGGGCAAAAACACCCCTGCAACATTTTCTTGCAGGTACCATTGTATTCCATTTAAATATAAATATAATAAATAAATTAAGTATAAATATAATTTATAAGTATAAATATAATAAATAAATAAAATAAATAAAATATTTATTATTTTATAATTTATAATTTATAAGTATAAATATAATAAATAAATAAAATATTTATACCCCGCCTTTTTTCCTGCAAGGAACCCATTTCCTCTCCATTTTATCCTCACAACAACCCTGTGAGGTAGGTTAGGCTGAGAGTCAGTGACTGGCCCAAAGTCACCCAGTGAGTTTCATGGCCGAGTGGGGACTAGAACCCAGTCCCACACTGGGTCCCAGTCCAACACTCTCACCACTACGCCACACTGGCTCTCTTATACGTACTTCACTTGAGTGGTCCAGTTTCTTATTAGTTTGGCAATGAAATGTGGTCTCCCAAAAATAAGGTACTGGTTTCTGCATATTGGGGGGGGGGGATTTTTTTTAAATGGCTTGATAAGGACCTACACTCAGGACCAATAGAATGTCCAGGTGTGTAAACTGCAGACAGCTGACTGAAAGAAAGGGAGAGGTCAAGGGAGGGGCTTGCTCCAGGCCAGCTCCTAACAGATTGTAAAAGCTGGTGAAATGTCCTTCTATGCAAGATCCTTCAAGTCCCATATTGTATATCTTTGGTCAAATATTTGGTTAAAATTTGATTTTTAAGAAGGATTTTGTCTGAGTATGTTCTATTCCTTTCTGTTTTGTCTGTTACAATTTGTGCTGTTCCTTTTTTTATTATTATTAATGCTGCTGGGTGTTTTGTTTTTTTATTCAAGTGAGTTCTGGGCTTGTTAAGTTAACTGCTGTTTTCCATGATTACTTTCCCCCCATGTATTGTTGATCTATATGTTTTATATGGTTTGACTATTTTATCATTGTAAGCCACCTTAAAGTTTCTTTATTTTTAAATAGTGGGGTATACATTTTTAAATAAATAAAATAAAATAATGTCTTGGGGGGTTGGAATTGGGGTTGGGGGACAGCTATACCATGCAATTTAAAAAATCCCCTCCCTTTGATATTCTTGGAGATTTCAGGAAGGAAGGAAAGGAAAAGCAATACCATTTTTCTTTTCCACTCACCTGAAACATCTTGCTACTAATACACAGTATAGCAAATATATTACTCAGGTTTGGGGCTGGCAGCCAGCTCTAAACATGAGCCCCTTAGCAGTATACAGCACAGCAGGTGAAGGTTTCAGGGAGGTGGGAAATGTAACAGTGTGTCCTTTTTTTTTCTTTTTTCTTTCCATCAGCTGGAAACCTCCCCGCTTTGAGGGCTGGAGCCCTGAACAGGAACACTCCTGTTAGGGGCTGGGATACACTGCAACATTTTGCTGCAGGTTCCTTTTTTCTTTTTATAAAAAAGTCATTCCCCAATATTCCATTGCACTCTAGAATGACCAAGAAACCGAGCCAGTGTGGCGTAGTGGTGAGAGTGTTGGACTGGGACTCGGGAGATCCGGGTTCTAGTCCCCACTCAGCCACGAAGCTCACTGGGTGACTTTGGGCCAGTCACTGACTCTCAGCCTGACCTACCTCACAGGGTTGTTGTGAGGATAAAGTGGAGGAGGACCACCATGTAATTGCCTTGGGTTCCTTGCAGGAAAAAAGGCGGGATATAAATATAATAAATAAATAAATAAGAACTCAGGGTAGGCCTATGAAGTGGGCAGTTGGCCTGGCTCACAACGGCTGAGGGGTATCATGAGCTGGGAGTAGGTTTAGAGCACACACACACACCTCAATGGTGTCCTCAGTTGTATATACTGGGCAATATGCCTCTATATACCAGTTGGTGGAGAACATGAGTGTGAGGGTGCTGTCGCACTCATGTCCTGCTTGTGGGCTTCTCATGGACATCTGGTTGGCCACTGTGCAAACAGAATACTCCGCTAGATAGGCCTTTGGTCTGCTCCAGCACAGATCTTCCAGCATACAGTAAGACAAAAGGAGGAAGAGCAGCAAATATTAATTTGCCTGGAGAGCAGCAAAAGGCCTTGGACTGGCACTGGAATTCAATATGCTGAATTGTCCCTGAAGATGGGTGTATTCCGGAAGTGCATTGGACTACAATAGCTCATTTCAACACATTGTTTTTTCAGCTACCTATTGAGGTCCACTTCTCTCTTGATTCTTTTGATGGGCAGGTAAGATCAGAAGAATGACTGAACTCCTGTTGGAGTAGCAATCCCAGTGTCACATGGATCTCATTGTCAAGTGGGGGAAGGAGGGAAAACAAATAGAATCCTCTACAATTCTAGAAACAAACAAAGTGTTGGGTGTTGTAACTTGCCTGCAAGCACCATGCAAAGGTTCAGCAAAGTCCAAAGGCAGTGCTTTTAAGGAGACTTTGCTGCATTTTTTTCCTTTTATGTAACTGTTATATAACTGTAGTGATGCTATCAACAAAAGACAACACCTCTTTTTAGAAGGGAACCCTTTTTATGAAAAAAGAGGTTTGAGGCTTTCCTATGCATAGCTAGTATACAGCCCATTTTAATTATTTGTGCAACAATAGTTGGTGCGTAGCGCCAGTGTGTTGGCCAGAGACAGAGGTCCTGAAGCTGAAGCATGATCACATAATGTGGTGTGAAGATGACCAGCTCTGCTAGGAGAAAAAAGAATGACAAGAACTCCAGAAAATTGGTCAGTATCATTGTTCCCATATGAATGGCTTGCCACTACACAACGGTAAGCCATTATGTGGCTCACACGCTGGCTCAGCTTGTCTGAGTGTGGAAAGCTAAGCAGGGTCAGGCCTGGTTGTTACTTGGATGGGAGACCCCTCCCCTAGTTTCCTGCATTGAGCAGGGGGTTGGACTTGTAGGCCCCTTCCAGCTCTATGATCTATGAAATTAATAGCAGGGGCAATATTAAAATCGGAGGTTCCTGGGTTCACAGCTCAAGTCTGAGGTGCTGGTACAGTACAGCTCTCATGAGTGCAAGGAGCTTATTTCCCCCCAAATAAAGTAAAATCCCCCAGCTTGGTAAGGTTATGATTGTCATGCATGAATGTTTTGCATGTGAGGGAGGAGGACACACTGTGGCCTGGTCTACACTTACAGAGGAATGAGCTGATAGGATCCTGAAGTGGTAGAGTGGACCATGCCAGTTCAGACTACAGGTAGGTGTGTGTGTGTGTGCAGTGCATTTTTAATACTCCCCCACGTCTAAAACAAAACACCAAACTCCCTTCAAATAAGAACTGAAATAAACTAGCACACCAGGGGGAAAGGTTCCAGCCTGTGTGCTCATTTTCTATTTGCAGGAAGCTTTTTCTTCAAAGGCAGGGACCGGGGAGCTTCCAGAATGTAATCCTGCACCTGTAGCCTGACGTGGTATAGTCCATTTTACCATCTCATTCCCACCTTGCTCGGCTCAACGTTCAAACCAAATAATACTTCCCCACCCAGCCCCACCGCCGTTAATGTCGATGCCTGCAGCTATATACAACCCTGTAATAACTGCCTTGATCGGGTAGAGCGAGAAAGAAAGAAACACGACGGGATTTAGGGCCTAGGGAAGGCAGTCCCTAGAAACCCCACCCTTGGCGGAAGTGTCGCCGGCTGTCGAGGCTGCTGCTTCTTCCCGCGCCAGCGTCGCTTGCCTCCGTGTTGTGCCTTTCGCTTTTACGATGTTCCCTGCCTGTGCGCTGCACCGAGCACTGGGCCCCTACTAGGCTTCGTCTGTGTCTTAATGCCTTCCAGTTTGTTTGCAGACCCTCCCAAATCAACTATCCACATATTTCCCCCCCTTCCTTTAAATAAATAAATATTTAAATAAGCAGAACTCAAATCCTCAAACCAGAACTGAGCGTCCATGAAAGCATATACATTCTCCTGATTCATGGGAGAGAAGTGTTTGAAAACAGACGCGCGGTAGAAAGGCACAGGTAACGTCAGCTGGATGCCTCGGATGGGGGGCGGGCGGCGCAATTGACAACGCGGCAGCAGCAGCTGGATCTTGGGGAATGATTTGTTGCTGGGGCCTCGCTTATCTTCGGTGCTTTGTGGTTCTAGAGCTCCAGCTGTTCACTCAGTTTGTGCGGCGGGCTGCCTGCGTTGAGCACCCAGGTGGGGGAAAGGAGTCGCGGGTCGTCTCCAGACTCCTAAAAAGAGAGAGAAGAAGAAGAAGCACCGCGTTAGCTGCTCATAAACAACCGACATAAGGTCTTTTCTTTAGGAGGGATTTAGATGTATGTATTTATTTATTTTTGCCTCGGCCCGGGGTAAGTTGACCAATTGAACTCCTTCTTGGATCGCTGCAAATCTGCATGTGGAGGAAAGATAGGGGGAAGCCGGCGAGGTAGGGGAAAAAGCAGCTGCACGGTAAAGTGAAATGTTACAAAACATCCAGGGGGAAAGCGCTGAACGGATCTGCTTTGAAATAGATAATGCAGCAACCGTGTGCAAGCAAGTATAGACTGTCTGTCCCTTGCACGTCAGGCGTCTTTGAGCCTGGACACCCATCCCATAACGGTATTACCCCTTTTCTTTCCTCCTTATAACCGCCTAATAAATAAAGAAGGTCCTTAACTACGATTTTTAGAAGAATCGCCCGCTCCTTGTGTTCTTTCCTGGTAAGTCAGGGGAGTCAATTTTTATTATTATTATTATTATTATTATTATTATTATTATTATTATTTTGCAGAATTTACCTAGGATTTAAAGTATAACAACAAATAAACACCCACCTTGGCTCATTTCTAGCAGAAAAGAAAAAAGCTCTATAAAGAAATAATAAATCTGGGACAAAGATGAGTGTTTCTTTCATTAACCTAATAGTAATTTGCTAAGGAGTCTGTTGTTGTTGTTGTTGTTGTTGTTCAGATTCACCTAATCAAACCGGAATCTCATTCTCCGAGGGCGCTGACAAAATTAGCAAAAACTTTACCTTTGACGTTATTGATCTGCAAAGACAGGCAAAGGGTTCTCTCTCCTTCCCTCTCCCCACCGCTCCTTGCCATGCTATTTAATTTAGAGGATTAAAAGAAAGTCACTCCACTAACAGCATTTGGTCCATTGCTAACCCATATGTCAGCCTGGGTGCTTTAAATAATTATATTTGCATGCAGGGAGTGATTCATAAATATGTCAGGCCCGTGAAATATAGGCAGGCATTTCAAACTTTCTATTTAAAAAACATGAATTATGGCCGCGAAAAATGTGTTCCCATTTAAGGGTGATACGAAGTATTTGGTGTCTAGTACGGAGGCCCATCCATCATACAGACAATAAAGAGAGTTTTTGCCTGACGCTGGAAATTTATGGTTGCCCTTCTCTGCCCTAATAATTCAAGCATTGTGTCAGCCCGTGACAGCCCTTGCAGAAAAACAGCAACCCCTGTTATCAATCAAAAAGCCCTTTTACATTTTTAGCAAAACTCTGATCATCCAGACACCCTTTTAATGTATATATTACATCATTATAGATCATTCTACACTCTCCTGCCCCCCCCCCCCGCAACTCAACAAAATGATCCATCATTCCTGGGACAGTCCTGATGAGCGCGGATGTAAATTATTTTGCGCGTCACTAAAGTACAGTCCCAAGTGACAAATGTACTTTAGGTGGAATTAATTTTAGGGTGCATGGGATCTGGGGTTGACGGGAGGGGGGAGTGAACCAGGTAGATGTATCATCTGGAGGACAGCCGACAAACTGGCTACATTTCCAAATCTATATTATTTAAGTAAGATAAGAAAGACCAAGAAGCTATTTAGGAACCACACACACACACACACACACACACACACTAATTTTTATGTTTGTTTTTAATCTCCTTGAACAATAGATCTCATTTAGCATTTTAGCATTGGAAATATCGTCTATGTCCTTTAAACCAACTTTTCTCCAACTATAAATCTCGCCCTCTCTGTAGGCTTCACAGCCATCAGGGATCTGCGGAGTCTCCCAGAGCAAATGTATCAATAAGCTCCGGGAACACAATCCCAGGGGAAGTTCTCCTGCTCACACTCCATTGCCATGAAGGGAGCTGCTCAAGAGCACGTGCTCCTGCGCTCAGCTCCAGTTCATGCCAGTAAATAGGACTTGCGCAGGAGAACTGCCTGCTTTGATGGTGTCCTTTTGTGTGGATCTGGATCCAAGCATCTGCCATATTATCTTCCGTGTGTGTGTGTGTGTGTGTGAGAGAGAGAGGGGAGGGGGGGGGAGGGAGGGAGAGAGGGAGGGAGGGAGACATAACTGAAATACATGTTTCTCTGTAACTAACTAGGCACTTAGCTGCCTTTCCCCTCACTCTGCCCTTAAGGCATGGGCAAAAAATAGTATACACCACCGCTCTTTTTGAGATCTGCGCCATTGGCTCAAATGCTCATTGAAACAGAGAGTTTCATCCCTTCCCTTCCATTTCTTTATATACCTGGAAGGATATATTAACTTCAGTGGCTGGGAGCTGCTGCTGCTGCTGCTGTTGATGGTGGGCATGATGTTTTAATTTCACATCAGTTTTCCCAATGACTATTTTTCAGGCTAGCGTTTAAACACCACTTGGGCTACCACCAATCTGATCGGCAACGGGCATCATGCTCATCTCTAAAGTTTCCTCCTCCTACTAGCAACTTAACATCACCATCATCACCACCATCATCATTATTATTATTTTAGGTAACAAAACTGGATCACCCCAAAATAAGACTCAGCTCCTAAAGAACAGGTTGCCACTAGGGTGGAAAAGAAAGAAACACACACACACACACACACGTCCGGTTAGTTAAAGGTTTCCAAAACATTGTTGCATGAATACGGCACTCAACCCACCGAATAAAAGAGACGGACATTAGCTGAATAGACAGTTCGTCAAGAGGATTCTGAACAGAAAAGTTTCATTTTGTTAAGCGCTATTAAGGGTCTTTCTTATTCCACCAGCCCGGGAAACAAAGCAGAAAGGAGATTAAACAAACCACCTTGGGAAAGATTTTGAAAGAACGGGGGCGCCCTTTAAAGAGGGAAACCGAAGATGTAATTTTCGGTTGTTCGGGTCAAAAGACCACAGCCAAGGACGTTTGCCTTCCACGTTGATTATTATCCCACTGAGTTAGTTTCCCTCTCACTCTTTTCGTCTATGTGTGTTTTAAATGCCGTTGTGAACGGTATACTATTTTTTTGTCCCTCAGAAACGAGTTTGCATATCTGGTTCCACTGTTGTCCACATGATTTCGCGATTAACACGCGCCGCTTTAAAACCAGTAAAGCAAAAGGCAGAGGCGACCGTGCAGGAGCGATCAGCTAGCTCTTCATGGCACATCGAGGGCTACCGTTGTTGCTCGGGGTGTGTGCCTGCGTGTGTGTGTGTGTTGGGGAGTTTCTTCCTCTTACTGTAGTCCCTTCTGCCAGGATCTCTGAAATACTGAAGTCTTACACACACACACCCCAAATAGTGCAAGATGTATTTAAGCATGTATTGGATATAGAATATTGATGAAAGTCACTGCAACGCGAACACATTTGATGTTCTGGGGAGAGCCTGGGGAGAAGCAGCAAGACATAACAATAATAAATGCTATTAAACACAAGCAGGTAGGGAGTGTGTATTACGTCTGGCTACACCAATGAGACCAAATCTCCCTTCGCTCCCTCCCTCTCTCTAAAAGGACTAAAACAAATAAAAGAAATCCAGAGGCCCAGCGTGTTGTTGGGCTCTGCTTTAAAATATTTCGGTTCCCCCCTCCGAAATAATACCTACAAAACCTGACAGTGCCATGATAGGAAGAAGCGAGATTTGAGAGCGGGGGGGGGGGGGAGAGAAACAGGCGCCGTAGCTGGAGGATCTGTAGCGTCATTTCCCCGAAGGGTGGAAAAAGCAGAATTCAGTCCGGGTTGGGTTGGGTGTATTTTTTTTTATTATTTTTTTTGGGTGGTGGTGGTGATCCTGGCCAGGTTTTGCAGCTCACCCGTCTGACCTGTCAAGCGGATTATTTTAGAAGGAGATTAATAGGGGAGGCGGGCCGCAATAATAATCGTTTTGTTTGATGTGACAACTTTGATAGGCGTTGATTTACTTACAAACTGATAGGGTTTTAATTGAGCGCCTCCATCCAGCTTGAGATGAAAGGAAAACCGCATTGAAAAGCTGCCCGATTGCCCTCCAGCCTCAATACTGATTAGCCATCTCGACAGTGAATAGTTCAAGGCATTTTCAAACTTTTCCACCACCTCCCCCCACTCCTCCGCCCCGCTCTCTCTTCTCCTCCTCAAATATCTGCCAGCCCACTCCTTTCTCTCTCTCTCTTCTTCTTCAGTGAAAATAAATCATTTCCATTGTGTGCAAATAAAATCGACTTGACATCTTTGCCAATAGCTGGTAGGTAAACGAAAGTGCGGACTGGCACTTGCTAATTAATCCCCTCGCTCTTCTCCTCCCCCTCCTGTAAAAGAATGGCAGCTCCCCCTCCCTTTGTTGGAGGGCTAGCTAGGCAAGGAATTGTTTTCTCCCCGGCTTTTAATTTGGGGTGGGCGGCGGCGGGGGGGGGGAGGCTGGGGAGACAAAAACAAACAAGCAAACCCCCAAAACGACAACCCACAACTAACAGCAACCAAAGGAAACATTAACTTCGAGCAAGACTGTACACAAGTAACAGTTGCCAAGCACCACACAGGCTATCTCGCGTTTGTCAGCGTTTTGCCGGTCCTTGGTGGTGGGAATCGGGGCTCCAAGAGCCAAGAACCTTTTCGCAGCCACCCTTACCGCATCCCAGTAAAAAGAAGGCGCGTTTTAAGGGAAGCGAACATTTTTTGGCGGGATCTGAGGGAGGCTGACCTTTTAGGAATTTATTTATTTATTTATTTATTCATTCATTCATTCATTCTAAAAGCACGCTTTTCAGATCGGTGTGTGATTGAAATTGCACATCAAAGGCTCAGGGGCGGATAAAGTGCCATCCTTCTGAAGTTGTTAATTGTCCTACCTGCTGTAGCTCCTTGTGGAGCTGAAAATCGTCCTCGTCACACACACACATATACACACACACACACACGCCCCCACGACTGCCTTCCGACTCCTCTCTCTCTCTCTCTCTCTCTCTCTCACGTCAATACGCCGCTTGTTTTACACATGTCCTGGGGATCACCTTTGATTCTCCGGGTTTAGAACTGTAGCAAGGCCTCTTCTCGCCCCCGCCCCGCCCCGCTCCGCTCTCAAGGAAAAGGCCTTTCCCACATCTAACTCTACCTTAAGACAATTAATCTTTTAGTATTTTCACCCTGGGAGGCAGGACAAATACAGCAAGAAAACAGATAGAAGTCTCTCCGGTTTTGTAAGGAAAACAGCTGTTCCAAGCACTTTAATGCAAATGAACACAAATGAAGAATGGGTCGGGCTGGTCTCTCTCTCTCTTTCACTGCTCTCCATTTATCAGTTGGGCTTCACAGCCAAAGAAAGAACAGGACTTGGGGGGTGGGCGAGATAGGGACATTTTCCGAGTCATTTCTACACTGTTTACAAATGGAAATATCCATAGGGGACATCCTTAGAAGGAAATGATGGGTTCTTGCTTGGCTCTTTATATCTAAGGTTTGTCTAGAATAATAATGTTTTCTTCTATCTGCATATCTGTTTCAAAGGCATCCGCATTCTCCCCCTTAGGTTTAACACGAGATTCAAACCGCTGATTTCAGGACCTTCCAGTGAAGCGGAGGGATAAATCAGTATGAAGGCGGTCATTCTTCAATATTTTTACTTCCGAACAAAAGGAGGGTTGTATCATTTTTCTTTCCTTAAGGGGAAAAAGGGACAGGATCATGAGCTCAAGCCCCTAGAAGTTTCCCTGCACAAGTCACACTGGAAAATATATTCTCAATTAGAGGCTTCCTATATACCCTGAGGAGTATGAAATCCTCAGCCTGAAGTCTTATGAACACTTTCTTGGAAGTAAGTTCAGTTTAATAAAGTGGATTTACTTCCAAGTAAACGTGCATAGTCCTCGGTTCAGATCTCATTCTGTCAAGAATCCTATAGAAGGCCTTCGATGTGCCCCTCTCATCCTCCAGCCTCCTCTAGAATATGGGGATAATAATACGACAGAGTTGCTGTAAAGGGAGCTGAGAATGTATGTGAAAGCGCTTTGGACAGTAAGAAGCTACCCTTTTCAGTTTTAAAACGGCAAACACACCGTCATGCCCAAGAATCACACCACAAAACTGGAGCGTTTACACTGAAATTACCAGGGAGAATATTCCGGGGTCGGAGAGGTCAAGGCGCCAGATCGACTCTGCGCCCCAAACACCCGAGTGTCATTTGCAATGGGTGGAGCGCCTTTACTCTCACTCTGCACGGGAGTGAATCAAGGGGACTCGGCCTCTGCTCTAGTTCTAGCAGGATTCCAGTTCAGAAATTGGCCGCGACCCCTGGAAGCCCCCCCCCCCTGTTCTTCCCTTGTCAAACGTGTTTTATATCTCCAACTGACCTTTCTGTGTGTGGAGGGCCACCCGGTCAGATCCGGAAACAAAAGGAGACACTTTAAAAAAAGAAGAAGAAGCAAGGCCGGGGTGGGGGCCCCTGCAAAGAAAATACATCCATAGATAGAATATATTTACACTATTCCTTCAAAGAGCAGCGTAAGACGAATGAAAAAAGTTTTGAAAGGAAAACAGGACTTTAAAAACACAGCCACCGATGTCATGCAAACTGGAAAGGTGCTGCTAGGAATCGGTGGCCGCAGACGCTTCGGATAGAGAGCAGAAGCGGGCCGTCTCTCTCCTTGAGGCAAACCGAGAGTAGCCGTGCTGCGAGAGGAAGGGCGGCCGGGCCCCAAGTACACCACTGGAATCTCCCACCACTTTTCGCAGCCCGGCCCGACGCACGTTTACTCGGGAGTAAGCCTCACTATGTCCAGTGGGGTTGCTTGCTTGGACCTATGTAAACGTGCCCCCAGGGACCGCGCTCTCTGATCTCGGCCCAGCGGGGAGGGTCTCCTTGCGGCAAGCCCCCTCCGGAAAGGACTGGGAGTTGCCGTCTGCTCCAAAGGCGGGGGGGGGGGCTGCCGCAGGAGAACTTCCCGCTGGATCGCGCCGTTTCTTTATATCTAAGCAATCGTCTTTACAGGCCAGGTATCGAGAGAGCGAGCCACAACAAGGCAGATGAATAGGACAATGTGGAGGGAAAACGTGCTGGGTGAGGCCGGGGGGGGGGGGGGGATACTAAAAAGCTAGTAATTGTGAACAAATACTTAGAAAGCTGCAATGAATCGCAGCAGACAAGCCTTTGATCCCAGGCCTTCCACCACCCCGTCCGCCCCCCCCCCCCAGCTTCTTCTTCGTCTTCTCCCCGCTCGCTCTTGTCAGTATTGGCATTCCGCGGGCTGCTCAAGATGTCAATCTTAATCTCATTTTAAACATTCCGCCGTGCCAGCGGATGGAGAGACGGATTGGCGATAAAATTTCAATAATGCGCCTGCCTCCTGCCTCTTTCCTCACGCCCGCCCCGCGACTAGGAATCCGGCATCAACTCGCATCTTCCGTCTGCCCACCCCGGGGTCATCCAAAGTCGCCTCCCCCACGGTCTAAACAACCCAAACCTAGTCACGTTTACTCGGAAGTAAACCTCTACTGTGTTCAATGGGGCTTACTTCAAGGTAAGTGTACTTAGGGTGGCAGCCTGACTGCCCGATTCTATGCCTGCTTACTTCGGAAGAAATTCTCAAAAAGGGACTTTCGCCCCTGGGAAGGGCTTTGCATCTGCACCACTGCAGCCCCACCCTAGGCGTGTTTACTCGGAAGTAAGTTCCACTGAGTTCAATGAGTCTTCGTCCCAGGAACGTATGTATAGAATCACGTTGTTAATTACGCAGGAATTCGGATAATAATAATAATAATAATGATGATGATGATGATGATGATGATGATGATGGGATTGCTGCGGGAAAAACGCCCGGCGCCCGGATCACGCAGCGCGGTCCTGCAAGGTGTCCGTGGCGGTGCCTCTGCTAAGAGAAGTGCGAGTCGCTCCTTGTTTTGTTGGCATACAAATTGCATTTACTCGGAGAGCGATTTACTCTTTAAATTGAATGGCTCTTTTTCAAGGGAAGTCGTCTGTCTGTCTGTCTGTCTCTTTGCTTCCCTCTCCCCCCCCCCCGCCCTCTCTTCCTTCAAGTCGCACTAGGCTTGTAATCAGCAACAAAACCTGACATAAATCAAGGCAGGATTGACAGGGGCTGACAAATAACTGATTGATTGCGGTTGGGGAGCATTGACAACTGACGAAGGAGAAGGGAGAGGAGAGGAAAGGAGAAAGTCTCCCCCCCTACACACCCCAAAAAGCGGGGGCGGGGAGAAGGGGAAGACGGAACGGCCAAGAAAGGGCGGGGTTCCGCGAGCACGTGACACTCGCGTCTCCCAATCGCCGTGCAGAGCCTAGAAGCGTCACTACAGTTCCGATTGGAGGGTTTGGGACTCGCACTTCAGGAGGCGAGGCGAGGCGACTTTTCGTCCCTTAGTTTCGTGCTCCAGAAAAATGAAAAAAATGTTAGGCGATTGGCAAAATTTACAAGAAAACAACAACAACAACAAAACCCCACACAAAAAAACAAAGCACCTCATACTTTTTCTGCTGTATTGAAGGGAAGTGCAATGAAAACCGCACCGCCATTACTAAGGAAAACCCTGCGTACATTTCCCCTACCGTTAGCACCTCAGGGCTTGCTTTTATGGGTGGCACTGAAGGAAAGCGCAGTGCAGTGATTTCTAGGGTTGCGTGCAAGAAAGTCAGGAGCGCAAATCTCCTTGGAACTTTGCCCCTTGTCCTTTTCTAGGGATCTTTAAAACGCCCCACTCCCCCCAGAACTGGAATGATAGAGAAAAATACTAAAGGGGGAAAATTTAATGCCGAGTGGCTAACGTGAAACACAAAATTGATGCAAGCCCATCCATCCTGTCCTTAGGAGCAACGACAAGAGGAGGGGAAGGCAGAGGAGGGGAAGAAAGAAAGAGGCGATTAAAACACACACACGGTGGAAAAGCCCCTGAAGAGGGACGGTGACGTCACATCCCCTTGACCCTCCAATCACCTCGGGGTCCCATTTGATTGGAAGGCGGCAAAGGCTTTAATCTCCGACTAATTCAGCTGCTTTTGAAGTGAGTTTCTTTGCCAGATCCGAGGCTGGATGGGCAGCGGCTCGCATCGTAGCTGAACAAGGAGGCGGAGAAAAGGACGCGGCCGGGAGAGAGCCCGGAGCAAGCCAGCCAGCCAGCGGGCGAGCGGGCGAGCAAGCCAGCCAGGGAAAGGAGAGGGACTGGGACGGGGGAAAACAGAAATCCAGATTCCCCGCCCCACCCCACCCCTCCAACATCAAGAACAAAATACAAAACAAAACACGAGGATTATTTCTGTTTTTATAGTATCGCTAGCCAAATTCCAAGCCACCTTTTAAATTCCCTCTTTTGGAGCAGCCCCCCGCCCCGCCCAACAAGGACATTTTAAATTTTGGAGTAGTCTTCCGTATTCTTTTTAAACTGTGTCCATGTGTGTGCGATTTCCCCCCCCTTAAACATAAAAATTGAAGGCAGACGCCCTGTTTCGGCTCCTGACCAGCGCGCCTGGCGCTCCCCCACCCCGCCAGTTTTCATGCGAGGCTTTGGGTCATGATTACATCCCCCTTGCTTTCTGCCGTAAGAAGTAGTCAGCACGGAGGAGGAGGAGGAGGTGGTGGAGGAGCAGTAGGAGGAGGAGGCGGAGGCGCGAGAGATCTCGGAAACAGCAGCAGCAGCAGGTCTGATCTTCCCTGGCAAAGCGGACACTCTGGGAATCCTACTAGCAGCAGCAGCAGCGTCAAGCCTTTCTTCCACTCCGTTCCACCCTCGGACCCTTTACGCCAGGCGAACCGCCTCCCCATCAAAGTCTTGAAAATGCTCACGGCACGGACTGGACACATTTTGCACCCCGAATACCTTCAGCCTTTGCCTTCCACTCCAGTCAGCCCCATCGAGGTAAGAGCACCGCAGTCTTGGGGTGGTGTGTGTGTGTGTGTGTGTGAGAGAGAGAGAGAGAGAGAGAGGGAGAGGGAGAGGGAGAGAACCCTCCCGGTTGGGCGATCCTCTTGACACACGGGAGTCCTTTGTAAGGCGCTCCTCGACTTCCAGCCCCCCCCCCCCCCAGCGTCGGGGCAGCTGCCGAGTAGCGCAACCCATGTTTACTCGGAGGTAAGCCCTGCTGTGTTCGCTGGAGCTTACTCCCATATCAGTGCGTACTGGATTTCGGCCTCAATCCTGGTAGATTTATATACTGAATCAATCCAGTCCTAATAATGAGCTTTGCCTAGGAGTACTCCCAATAATTTTTTGTTGCAGTCTCCGTGGCGTTGCTCTTAAAGGGTTATTCTACTTAAATCTGGCCTCCACTTTTCTCCAATGGAATTTGCAATTCAATATACAGGCTCATCCCTCACCCTCTCCCGTCCCACCCTTTATTTCGTGTATATTATTGGAGCAAAAGGGTTTGTAATCTGGATCCAGTCAGCATATAACTGGCCCATACCTTGTTTTTGAAACGAACTCTCTGATCTTTTATTGTGTGTCTTGAAAAAAACAAACTCAGGCGTGGCTGGGTGAGGAGATGCATGTGGAGCAGAGCAGATCTTCGACTGATCTTGAGGTGTGCTGCAATGGGGTGGCGGCGGTGGGTGGGAAATGTACGAAAGGAATGAGATTTCCTGCAGATTTCAGCCAAAGGGCTTGGCTCTCCTTGACTCGCGATGTTTATAGTATAACGAAGGACCCACTCAGCTGGGCGCGCGCTGTGCCTGTGTATGGGGGTGGGTGGAGAAGCAAAAGTATAGGGCGAAAAGGCTTAACTTCTCTTAACAATGAGTGAACGGGTTGCGGTGTCGGGGAAAGGCAAGGCGCGCGTGGGGGGAGTGGTTCTCGCGTGACTAGGCTTAAAACACACGACTTATTAGACGCCCTAGACGGTCACGTTTTAAATACAGCATTAATATAAACTTCTAAATTATCCGGGTAGGGATTAAAGCTTGGTTCCATAGGCCTGAGAGAGGTGTGCGGGCTGCTGACTGCGCCCTCTCAGTAGTTGCGGCGGGTTCTCTCTTCCTTTGGAACTTTTTAATTTGGCTCGATACTCTTGTCTTTGGTCCCCCGGCAAGGCCTTCGCACTAAAGCTCCGCATTTCTCCCCTTTCCCCCCAACCCCCCTCTCTGGATTTCTGCAGCTAGATGCGAAGAAGAGCCCGCTGGCCCTCCTGGCTCAGACTTGCTCCCAGATCGGCAAGCCCGACCCTTCGCCCTCCTCCAAACTCTCGTCGGTCGCGTCCAACGGCGGCGACAAGGACTCGGCCAAATCGGGGCCGCTGAAGCTCAGTGACATCGGCGTGGAGGACAAATCTAGCTTCAAGCCTTATTCTAAGCCCGGCGCCGACAAGAAAGAGCCGTCGGCGGGCGTGGGGGGCTCCGTGGGCTCCGCGGCCGCCTCGGGGGGAGGCTCGGGCGGCGGCGGCGGAGGGAGCGGCGGCGGCGGCGGCGGCGGCGAGAAGTCCGGCTTCCGGGTGCCGAGCGCCACCTGCCAGCCGTTCACGCCAAGGACAGGCAGCCCCACCTCCAGCGCCTCGGCCTGCTCGCCCGGCTTGCTGCCCGGCGGGGACGGCAAGGGCGGCGACGCGGACAAGAAGGACGCCTCGGACGGCTGCGGCGGCAAGGGGGGCTCCTCGGAGTCGTCCGGGACCCACAGCCGGCTGGGCGCGGGCTGTGGCGGGATTACGGCGGAGCTGAGCCAGGCCCACGAGAGCGCCAAGGGCCTGCTGGCGGGGTCGTCGTCGTCGTCCTCGTCGTCCTCGGACTCCTCTTGCGGCGGCAGCGGCACGGTCACGTCTTCGGCCGCCTCCGCCGCCTCGGTGCTGGGCTCTGGCCTGGTGGCGCCCGTGTCCCCCTACAAGCCCGGGCAGACGGTGTTCCCGCTGCCGCCGGCCAGCATGAGCTACCCGGGGACACTGGCCGGCGCCTACGCGGGCTACCCGCCGCAGTTCCTGCCGCACGGAGTGGCGCTCGACCCCACCAAGTCCAGCAGCCTGGTGGGCGCGCAGCTGGCCGGCAGCCTGGGCTGCAGCAAAGCGGCCGGCTCGAGCCCCCTGGCGGGCGCGTCGCCCCCGTCGGTGATGACGGCGAGCCTGTGCCGAGACCCCTACTGCCTGAGCTACCACTGCGCCAGCCACCTGGCCGGCGCCGCCAGCGCCTCCTGCGCCCACGACCAGGCGCTCAAGTCCGGCTACCCTCTGGTCTACCCGGCGCACCCGCTGCACACGGTGCACTCCTCGCTCGGCGGCGCCACCCCGCCCTCGCTCGCCGGCCACCCCTTGTACCCGTACGGCTTCATGCTCCCCAACGACCCGCAGCCCCACATCTGCAACTGGGTGTCGGCCAACGGGCCGTGCGACAAGCGCTTCGCCACGTCCGAGGAGCTCCTCAGCCACTTGCGGACTCACACCGCCTTCCCGGGCACCGACAAACTGCTCTCCAGCTACCCCAGCTCCACCTCCTTAGCCAGCGCGGCGGCGGCGGCCATGGCTTGCCACATGCACATCCCCACCACGGGCGCGCCGGGCAGCCCCGGCACGCTGGCCCTGCGCAGCCCGCACCACGCCTTGGGACTGAGCAGCCGCTACCATCCCTTACTCCAAGAGCCCTTTGCCCACCCCGGGAGCCCCAGTGCCTGTCCCTGCGGCCACGGGACCCTATTACTCCCCTTACGCACTGTACGGGCAAAGACTGACTACAGCGTCCGCTTTGGGATACCAGTGAGTTTTTGGGGGCTTCTTTTGATTTTTTTGTGTGTGTGTGTGTGGTCAAAAGGGGGTGGTGGGGAGCGAGAGAGTAATTTCAAGCAACACTTCTGGGGGAAAGGAACACAAAAGCAACCCTTCAAAACTTTCTTAAAAAACAAACAAAAGAAAATTGAAATTTGACTTTTTTATATATATATAAAGATAGTGTTCATCTTGAGGACTGGATCCATGGGCACTGTATTTATTTATGTTAGCTTCAAGCGGGACAATGAATCAATAAAAGTGCATTACGTAACTTCAGCTCAATAGGCTTAAAGGAAAAAAAAATTAAAGTGGAAACACCCGTTGTAGAATATAAATAAATAAAAGGAAAACAAAAATAGAGGTCTTCTCTTTAATGTTACTTTAAAATTGATATGATTGTATTGTACGTTCTTATTTAATTTCTCATTGGGGTTGGGTGGGGAAAAAACCTAAATGCATGTCTCCTAAAAACAACAACACCGTTTAATTTGCAATTTGTCAGCTTGAATTTCAAATTGCAATTAGTTTTGAAGAAGTATACCATCGCAGAAAGAGAATTGGTATTTTTTGTATGAATTCTGGAAGAAAGCAAACCCAACAACAACTCTATTCCAAAAACCTCCATTTGCCTTATTTTTGTTCTTTAAAAGGAACACTTGACTATTTTTTAATTTTTAAGTCCCCTGTAGAAGGGGCAGAAACAAGGATGACGTCATGTATTTAAAATAATAGACAATGTATCGCTTTAAAAGATTAAAATTCCGTATATTTGATGTATTAAAAAAGGTTTTACTTTTCTTTTGAAATCACTTTCTGGAGTCTGTTATAAATACACCTAAATGTGGTCTGGATGGAAAGTAACAAGAGGAGAAAAAAATATCTAAGCATTGATTAAATTTAATAATAAGAATAAGAATAATAAGAATTAATATAAAGTTGTATTATTACCCAATAATTTTCCTCTTAGAGAACAGAGCGTTCCTACATTATTTGTTACTATCAGAACTGGCATTTTACATTAGGAAACCAGGAGCCAATTTAAACTACTCCACACTTTCTAAGGAAAAGGAAAGGTTTTGGCTATTTCTGATTGTCAGCAGTGAGGTACCAGTGCTGGAAACTGGCACAAAAAGGAGTGAGTCTCTATGACTGGAAAGGGGAGGGGGGAATAGATCAAGGCTTTTATCATTTGTAGTTTCTTCCTTTATTAAAATAAATACAAATCCAGGAGAACTTCGGGCACAATCCATCGACAGGGTTTCCTGGGCAAGAGCAATGAAATTAGCGGGTTGTGCAAGCAAGACCACACCAGTGCTCTCTGCCCAACTCCCGCGTGTTTAAGGAGGGGTCACGAAGGAGAACTTTTAAAGGATTGTTTCCTTTCTTGTTTAGAGCTCAGTCCACTGAGGTGGGCAATTCTGTAGAGAAGATTCCCTGTTCCCGTTGACCAAAGTGGGACTAACATGATCCTCAATCCACCGAGGTTGTTTATTCAATTTTTTTTTTAATTTTCGCTTTTCTAACCAAGATTACCTCCCAAAACGGGACACAACAGTCAGAAATTACAGAGTTTAGTTGGCTTGAAGTAAACTTTCCTTCTAAATCTCCTTGAGCGGGGAAATTCTGGGGATTTCAATGGGGGAAAGAAATGGCTTGTAATCCAAGTAGTTCGGTTTCTCTGGATTGCGCCATCTGAATCGAATTGTGAATCTGGCGTCGGAACCGCATCTCAGTTTCTTAGCAGAAATGTAGAGTGATCGAGGGACAGATGGAGCTGCCCTGTCTTCTCAAGCCCCAGCTGCACTGCTCCCCTAGGCAGAAAAGTTTTCTTTGAAAGGGAGGGTCGTGGCTCACTAACTCCGAATTCCAAGGGGTTGACTTGGAAGTAAGCCCCGTTGATTTAAATGAAGCTCAAGCAATTGTCATCCCTATCAGAAGTATAGTCCACTGTATTCCACGATCCCCTGCATACTGACTTATAAGTTGTCGCGCAGCAAATGGCAGCCTTGGATTTCTTCTTACAGTTTAAGCACATTTACTTGGAAAGAAGTCCTGTTCAGGAATTGCTGTGAACCGCCCAGAGAGCTTCGGTTATTGGGCAGTATAGAAATGAAAATAATAATACTAATAATAATGATGATGATGATGATGATGATGATGAAATTGAAAGCTATGGGACTCTGGTGTGTGAGTAAACATGGGCTGTAACTGTTTGGAAATCATTCTTTACGGGGTGGGGGACACACGAAAGCCTGTCCCCTTGACTTTCTGTTTGGAGAATGTACTCCTCTTTTAGGCCCTGTGTTAGTGAGCAGCCATGGGCGAGAGCTGAAGGTCAGGCCAAAAAGCTGCCCCAGAGGAAAGAGGAACAGGAGCGACCGCGGGGTGGGAAACCAAATATTTACTTATTTTTTCGAAACCACCAACTGAAAAATAAAAGCCTCACACTTTAAAAGGTAAATGGCGTTCTGAACTGTGCAGGTGTGTATTTCCACACCCTCCCATTGGCTTACAAGTATCCTATTTGGTTTGACAAGTACCTGTCTACTTACCTGTCCAGAAAGAGAGTGTTCCCTCCCTCCCCCTTCCTCTCAGTAATCTTTATATGTCAGTATTTTTTGTTTGTTTTTTTGTGAAACTATAAGCCTTCAGAATAGAACATAACGCATAGATTACAACCAATAAGGAGAGTTTAGCTCAAAAGGGGGGTAGGAAGGAAGAAAAAGGGGGCCTTATAATAGAGTAAATGTCCAACGTTTCTTGTCCGGACATTTATGCCAAATAATTAGCAGCATTATAAATGTTTAAAAGGCGGGGTGGGGTGCGGGGGAGAGAAAGAGATCCGTTGTTGTCGTTTCCGGCGCTACAAAGGTCAGGCTGTTTTTCCTGCTGTGCTGGAGATGGCACTGAATTGGAATGCGAAGATCGCCTCGGTCTCTGGTTAAGAGGGACCAAAGGACGAGTGATCCCTCTCTCACTACTCTCTTTTTACCTTTGCTGCTGCTGCTGCTGCTGTTATATCTACTATTAGAAACTTGAACTGGGCTCTTTTGACATTAGGAGACAAGGAGAGGACTGTTGGTCTTTTTAAAACCAAGAGTAGTGAACAAATGTAGCAGAGAAAGACAGAGACAGACAGACAGAGAGGAATGGGCAAGGAGATGTGCCTTCAATTTGGAAGCAAATTTCCTGCAAAAAAGGAGGCACCCAAACCACTCTCAGCACGGTGCAACTTGTCGCGTATTATTTGTCGTCGTCCTTGTTGCTTTTAAAAACCTGACAAAACCTCCTTGGCATGGCGAAATCCTCTTTTCAGGGGCTGGCGGAATCCGTCCTTTAGAAGAAGGATAAAGAAAGTGCTTCAGAGAGAGAAAGTTTAAAAAAAAACATCAACAAGCTTAATCTTGAAGAGCGCCCTTTAAATGTCGCAGCAGGGGGCACATGAGTTGAGCATCTCTCTAAAAAAAAAACAAAAACCCGACCCCCACTCCCTGCAATCAACAAAGGGCCCACTCTGGTGGGATCGCAAATCTTAGGGTACACCCTTTGAAATCAAGGGGGCAAGTTACTCACTATGACTAACTGCCCATTAATTTCAGTAGGTCTACTCTAAGTATGGCTAAATCTGGATCCAATCCAGACATTCCAATGGTGTTTGCGCACGGGAACTTTCCGCTGGAGTGGGCCCTTTGTTATTGCTGTATTAGGTCAATATAGCTAACTATGCACACTTATTCCGGAGTAAATTCAATTAAATTCATTGGAACTTTCTTCCGCGTAGAATACTGTGCGTGTTTACTCAGAAGTTAGTTTCAGTGGGCTCAACAGCACTTACCCCCTGTGGTAAGTGTGCGTGAAAATGGCCAAGGAGCTGGAGGTTAGCGATCCGTGTCACTACTGGGTTAAGCGCAAATACTTGGTTTAAACCAATTAAATCGAGCTTTTATTTTTCGATGCAGTCCCTTTGAAGCCAATGGCTCTTTAATCACCTCTATGTCCAAGTAAAGCAGCTTACACGGAGTTGCGGATGGGGGTGAATTTGCAACAAACGTCTGGTGGCGTTCATGCTAGTCTGTATCCCTGAAAACTTTCTGTCGGTTATATGAGTTTCCTGATTTGCCCTCCAGTTAGTTGTTCAAATATTTGACCTGACGAAGTCTCGCGTGGATTTTTATACTAAAAGCCAAGAAATGGGCGGAGGAGACTGTGGCTGGGCTAGGTTGGATTGGGCGGAGAGGTGAGTTTCAAAACATTAAAAAAAAAAAGAAAAAAAAAAAGGCAAAATGGTTCTCGCTCGTTCCCCGTCCAGCATCCCTTTTTGTCTTGCTAAACTGGACGTTTTCTGGAGTTGACAGCAAGCCGCTGCTCCCTGCTACGCACGTCACGTCGGAGAATCTCAGCCTGAGAACCGTGTTCTCGAGGACAAGCAACAGAAGGCCCCCCCTCCCCAAATCCAGAGCTCAGCCTCGGGTCAGCAAGACCCGGATCAGACACACATTCGACTCAGTTAATGAACTTTCGCCTTCCTCCTCCTCCATCTTCTTTAATTCAGTTAACTCCTATGTAATACTTGCGAGTCCTCTCTCTCTCTGTGTGTGTGTGTTTGCGCGTGTGCGGCGAGGTGGTAGTGGAAGGACCCATCTCCTGGTATTTATTTAAAATGCATTTTGCCTGTCCCTCTAAAAAAAAAAAGATCCACAGGAAACACAGTTGTATCGATCCCCAAAACGCACTATCAGGCGATGCCTTTATTAGGACAAACCAAAATGCCACAAAATATAGTAAGCAAGCTTTGAGTTCTCCAGAGCTCTTGACTAGGCAGGTTGTTAAGCAAAGGGGGGAGAAAAACAACCACCACCCTGGCTTGATGCGGAATGCTTTTTTGTCTTATCTAATAAGCTCCTGGGGCACAGGGAATCTGTCTTCCTGTGTAACGCACCCTGTACATTGATTATTGTAGTAGGAGTAGCAGCAGCAGCAGCAGCAATTTTATAATAGTAGTAGTAGCAGCAGTAATATAATAATAATAAAATAATAATAATAATAATAATAATAATAATAATAATAATAATTCATTATGACTTTTATTATATGCATTTTATTATTGTATGCTGCCTTGGGGGGGCTCTTGCCCTGAAAGGCGGCCTACAACTATTTTAAATAAAATAAAAAAATATTTTTTTTAAATCGAGGGAACGGAATGGTTGAGGGAACAGGTGCGTGTAGAAAAGTTGCCTGTTTCGCTTATCTACAAAGATATGTCATCGAAGGTGGTTTGTTGGAACGACACACCAGAGCAATCCACAGACGGGTCCAGCAGCAGCGAAAGCCGTAGGCAGCAGGTCATCCTCCCGGCGAATGCAGCTGACCCGCTTTCCAGTCCACGGTGTGGAAAGGAAAGGACGAGCCCGCCCTGAAAGCCCAGGCGGGGAAGGGCTTTCCGCGCAGGAGGCGGGAGGACCTGGGTGCCAGCGAGGCCGCTGTGTCTGTGTGCGGCTGCGGGTGGCTCTTACCTCCAGAGCGTGGCGTAGAATAAGCGACAGTCCAGGGAGCTCGGGCGCCAGGAAGGGAGGCCGCCGCAGGCACCTTGGGCTGCCTCTGGGAGCCCGCCCCAAACTCCCTGGAATTTAGCGAGGGGCCCCTTTTGAGGACAGCGCCCCAGCCGCAGCTTCCAACAGACCAAGACTGCCTGGCGGTGTCGTCGTCGTCTTCAAAGCGAACGGAGGTCCAAGAGGGCGACCGGAAGGCGGTGCGTTTATTTCTAGGGGAAGTCAGGATGGCGCAAGTGCTACCGACAGAGCGGCCCGCTGGATCGTTGAGGACTGCAGTCCCCCTCGGCACCTTCGCTGCGGAGCAAGGCCGGCGGAACTCCCTGGCGCCGACTACCGAGTAACAGGCACGGCGTCGGGCCGCCCGCTGTCCGTCAGTCCCCCAACTTGGGCCTCGGGAAGAGAGGCGTTGCGTGGGGTGGGGGCAGAAGAGGGCTAGACGCAACGAGGACCAGTTGCATACCCGCCTCGAAAAACGCATGCCATTCCTTACCAAAGCTGTCTCTTAGGATTCTCTTTCAAGTGCCTTAAATAAGGGGCGAGAGTATTTTTATTATTATTTTTTTTAAAAAAATACATGATAGTTCCATATAAGTAATATTTAACCATCCAGCAAATGTTAGAGCTTGGAACGTAACTTTCCCTCTCAACAAAGAAACCCCCCCCCCCAATTCTAGCGAGAGGCAAGGAAGGAAGGGGGGACAATTCCATCCCATAGCTGCCCCATTTCCCCCGCCCCGGAGTCCTAGCGTGAACCCAATTAACATTCAGGCCTTACCCCCATCTGTTGCGTTTTTCAATCCTGATCAGTTTAAATGGTCCTTAACTATCAGATTCGCATAGCCTTTTTTTTTTTTTATAACGTCGTCCTCCGCCCTCGCCCTCTCTCTCCCTTTTCAGCGCATATTGATGGATAAAGAGACAACCGGTTATGAAGGAGAGCGATCTAATCCCTGTGAAATCAGGTATTTGCAGTTCATGTCCCAGAAAGTGAAGCTGAGACAGTCCAGGAGAAACAGTTTATTTATCATGAAATGCCGAATCAAGGAACAGGGGCAAAATCGTGTGTATTCTCTCCCCCCCCCCCCCCCACCATCGAAACAGGCCATCGTTTCAACAGAAAGGCGTTTGGAATTTAGAATATTATTATATAACCCAAAATGGCTTCCAAAATCTCCAGGCTCATCGACACAACATTTCAAGTGGAGATGTGGAAAAGGGTCGAATTTAAAGAGCTAATCTTTGTGGAGCGCGCGCGCGCGCGTGTTTATGGCAGTTTAACTTAAAGTTCGTCCTTTCTTCGTGTCTGTATCAACAACTCTGGATAAAAAAAGAAAGGAAAGGGTAAATCCATTTGGGCTGCGGGTGGGGTGGGGGAGCACCCTGAAAACCTAGTGTGTATTCCCCGCCCCTCCTGTCTTCGTCTTCAAATGAATTAAAGACAACCAGACAATGCTGTCATCTGGCTTCAACGTCACATCGAGGAAAGAAATAATGATAACAGAGCAGCAGAAGGACGCCCACTGAAACCTGGAGGATCGCAAAGGGTGGGGGAGAAAAAGCCTAGAAACGGAAACAAATGTAGATCAACCACGAGAGGCACCCGCACAACGGGCCCGATCCGATGTATATTTACTCAGAAGTAAGCCCTACTGAGTTCAATGGGACGTACTCCCAGAGAAGAGGTCATAGGAGCTCCCAGAAAGAACATTGTCTCTTCCTTTCCTCGTGTTCTTGCATATATCCCATTCCCCCCCTCCCCAAGTGAGAACTTCTGGCTGGATTGTGCCCCTGCGCTTTATTTTCTTTACAACAAAGTTTTCTAGGACCATAAAGAAACCAATTGTTAAAATAGTAATAATACAACGGTTCTTTGATTGGATCCTCTCTGGCGCAGGCAAATCGGTTCTCTTCCTCTGATGACATAAAAGGCAGACTGAAGATGGAGATGGAGAGAGACACGGGCACCCTCGCTCTCCCGCAACTTCCTCCCTTCTTTGTTTCCCGAGGTGTCCCCCTCCCCGCCGTGGATTTCGGGTCTTTGAGCACCGCCAGGGGGCGCTGTCCAATCCCTCCAAACCATGCAGTGAAACCAAGGTTTGAATTGCCACCTCCATCAGTGTTGCGGATTTGGGGTGTGTGTGTAAGATTGAATAGTTTATTCCTGCCCCCTAAGTCTTACTTCACTTGGATCTTTACGTGTTTTGCATCGCTCTAGCGATGTAAAAGGAGAAGAAGCGGAATGTCTCATACTTCTGAAACACAGAGAAAGTCAGGAAGAACCTTGATAAAATCACTATTTTTTTTATTATTTAAGCGGAGGGTGGGAATAGGAGAAATCTTTGATGTAATCGGAAGAGAACGATAACAGTAGAAACTGATGAAAGCAAGATCCCCCTCCTTTGTTCTTCCTCTTCCAGATCATCCTTGCAATCTCACCCCGAGGGTGGAGGCAGATAAAACTGTATTTTCCACCCGAAACAATTTGGGACTACATGTTCTCAGAAGAGATGCTATCTTATCAGAGATTCTCTGTAATAGATTTCCTTTCCACAACTTTTAGGAGATAGTAGATGTTTGCCTCGCATTTTCAAAACAAATTGCAAAAGTTTTGATGAAACACAAAGTTCTGCAAGCCTAGGAGACGCGGACACTGGCCGGACAGCGGATCCTAAAAGCTGACTTTCAAAGGTGTAATGGGGAAATGTTGTTTCGAAAATGCGAGGGACATGGGGGGGGGGGCTTTACATGAAAGTGCTTAACACCTCCCCCTACACACCCACCCACCCACACCCACACCCACACCCCGGGCATTATTAGCAACTGTTCACATCAAGCTGAATTGGAATAAAACTTCCAAAGGAAAAAAAAAATCTCTATGATTGTTCTCCAGCCTCCAAAAGGATTAAAAAGTCAGTCCGCCGTCGGGGAAGCCCAAAGTGAGGATAACGCTGCTGTGCTTCAGATCCCCTAATTAAAACAATAAAGTAAATCATCGAAAGATTAAACCTATGGCAATGCATGTTCCAAATGTGCCCACCCACGTCGAGGGGCTGATTTGTTCCACATTTCATTTTCCACACCCCAAATTGTTCCATCAGATTTGCAAGAAAAATGATTGCGGAGGTATTATATTTCCACACAACAGACCCCACGTCTCAGTTCAATGCCGTTCGTAGCGTTAATTAAATCCGGTGGGTCTCAGGCCATTGCCAGTCGAATGTGGGCGCGGTTCTGGGGAAGAAAAAATATGCGAACCCGCAACGCGAAACCAAGCGGACCTGCAGTGGGCGTTTTTTTCTTGCCTAAATTTCGCCACGCAATCTCAGACGTTTCGAGTGATCTATAAATACCCCTTCGGGCGGCTTCTTCTTCTTTTCTTCTTCAAAGAGAAGTTGTCATAGGTAAAAATATGATACCAAAATATTAAAACCGACATCCACATCGCAGTTAAAGAGATAAAGCGTTAGATCGATTTTATTGGAAGAACATTTGTTTACAGGGCAGGGCTGCGGTATTTCTGTTATTAGCGACATGGTGGAGGGCGGGGAAACAAGAACAAAATGTGTGTGATAGTGACTGGAGACAGGAAAGTTGCGTTGTGCGGATGTTTTGTTGTTACACGGGCTGGCCAAAGCAAACCACTTTTAAATCCCATTGACACTGATGGGAGAAACAGAAGCGCCATCTTTAACTCTCCCATTGAAATGAATGGGCCATTGTTCAATATGGTGGGATCGTGGCCCCTTACACTTCAATCCTATACACACTGACCAGGGAGTAAGCTCAATTGAACTCGATGGGATTTGTAGACATGTTTCAGATTGCGCGGTTCGTGAATTAGTTCGGCGACTCAGGTATCAAACAGGTCCACGTGGGTTGCGCTGCGTAAAACGGCAACCCGCCCAGACTCAAAGTTAGCCCGAGGAGCTATTTTTAAGAGCAGGGACATAAAGCAGCCCAACTCTTCCGAAGCTGCTGTTAAAACCTCAACGTTGCTCTTTGGCTCAATCCGGCGGGAAGCTCCCCCGCGCAAGCGCCCTTGCAAGGGCCGGCAGTCGCGCGAGAGCTCTAGCCTGCTCTTGTGTGTGTCCCATTCATTTCAGTGGAGCCTGCGCGTGAGAGCTTCCCGCTGCACCGAATCCTTCGTGCTCCGCCTTCTTCGCCCGCATGGAGAGCTGGCCTCCGAAACCACCTTTGTATCTCCCCACGCCTTTCTCGCAGCTGTGCGTGGGGTGGGGGACGACGACGACGACGACCCTCCCGTGACCTGTCAGCTCAGTGGTGCTGTGAGCGCCTTTGGGCTCCAGCCTGCCGCGCTAACTAATCCCGGGCACGACCAGCTGAGCCGTGTTTGCAGATCGCGACGGAGAGCCAAGCAGGACCCCCGAAGCTGGCAAGCGCGTGTTGACGCGGAAGGCGGCCTCGCCCTGCTCCTCGGGGCCTGCTCCCGCCGGGCAAGTGCGCCTACTTACGTTACGTTAAAAGCTTTAAGGTCCAAGGGCGCCAGGAGCTACGGGGGAGTTGTCCCGCTGAGGCCGCGTGGAAATGGGCGGACCGGAGCCTGCCTGAGACCTCGCGCGGCTCCCATTCGGTCCAAGGTGGCCTGGATGCGCGGGAGAACTTCCTGTGCGTCCGCTTCTTGGGCAAGTGCCGAAGGAATTGGAGTGCAAAGCGGTGGGAAGGAACTGCGGGATTCCCGAGCAGCCTGGCAGTGCGCGAAGAATGTTTCTCATGGAAATCAAACAACACTTTCCAGATAATCTCGCCCCCTCCCCCAAACGTGCAAGTGTTACTCATTCACTGCCCACAGTCCAGATGTCTTCCCTCAAATATCCTTTCTGCAGTGGGATATCACAGCTTGGAGTTACAGTATTTTGCCCTGAGAAAGGAGATCTTTCCCCTCCTACAGCCAGTCGCTCTGGCAACTGAATGAACTCAATCAGTCAATCAATCATCTATTAATGCATTCATTCATTCAAAACACCTGCAGCCAAGTGCTGGGAAAATGCCATTTTCTCACAACAGAAGTGCTACCTGGATCATGCAGAGTAAGGAGTGCGAAATTACAGGCAGTCTCCGAGTAAAGAATGTCCGGCTTACAGGCAGCCCATACTTAAGAACGGGCTTCTGGGTTCTCGGCGCTACGTCATTTTCGTAAATTTGTGTAAATGCCGATTTTAACATATAGAATGCTGTGCTGTTCTGACTTACTTACAAATTCGACTTAAAGACATTCTTAAGAAGGGAACTCGTTCGTAACCTGGGGACTGCCTGTATTACACATCCTCTGGAAGCACCCTTTGGGTCCCTCTGCACGGTGACCCCCAGCACCCCCCACCCCACCCTGGTTGGTCATACGGTGCACATGTGGTTCTTCAGGAGAGCACGGCGGCATCAAGGGGATTGGATCTGCCTGCCGGGCATCCTAGGAGTTGAGCCCGGCAGTTCTGTTGGCTGATGCTGGGAGGAGCAGCCTGCCGGGCTGTACCTGGGGTCAGGCCTCAGAGCACTCTTTAGGCCCTTGGGGACAAGGGCTAGTGCTGTGACAAAATGCTCCCACCCCAAATTTACCATCCCATTAGCACATGGTAAATGGGGGGAGAATTTTGTCCATTTAGGGTGGGGAAAGCAACATTCTCTGACAGTATCAGCTCCTCCGTTAGGTGGTGATGGCGGCAGCAGCTCCTTTTGTTTTCTCCCTCAGAACTTATGTGGCAATGGTGGCAGCCGTGGAGCTCTTTGTGGTGGTGATGGGGCTTGGAGAACGTTTGGCTCAGCTCTAACCAAGACCAGCAGCCAGGCATTCTGCCTTCCTCTATTCAGTGGTGCTGCACCTCCTGCACTTCAGTGACGAGCTCCTGGGCTAAAATGTTCGTGGCAAATTTGGATAAGGCCTTCTTTGGCTCTCACAGTCCAGTGCTATGTTCTGCACTTCAGAGAAGATGATCGCTCTTCCAGAAAGTATATTTACGGCCTTTGCAACTAAAGTGTGAAATATTGTATCATATTTATTTATTTATTTATTACAAGATTGATATACTGCTCTCCATCCAATAAAATTCCCAAGTGATGAGCAATAAAAAGAAAGAAAAAAGGAATCAAACTACAGAGTTAAAATCTTTAAAATAAAATTATGCTAATAAAACCGTGGCTGGTTAGTCAGAGAAGGCTTGTTTAAACAAAAATCTCTTCAGCAAATGCCAAAAACAAAACAATGTTGGTGCCTGCCTTACATCAACAGGCAGGGAGTTCCATAGAGAGGGAGCCAATATGCTGAAGGGTCTACGCCAACTGGGCTCCAAACGGACCACAGGTCCATACAGCACCCTGAGCAGTGCCTCCTGTGATGAGCTCAGCTACCAGGCAGGCTGGTAAGAAGTTGTTTAGGGCTTTATTTATTTATTTATTTATTATATTTATACCCCACAATAAGGTAGGTAAATGACTATCCTAAAAAGTACCAGCTCACTCTGCATTTGAAATACAGAAATATAGACATGTTTATGTTTGGGAAGACTGCAGTATAGAAAACACAACCTACAAACTCCACTATCATGAGAATCTTCCTTTCTCCTTGCCCAGCCTGCTTTTTCTTTCTGGGATTGAGATGCAAATGGTGACACAGAAAGAATTCCTCTGTCCTTGCTCTGTCACATTCATTTAGCAAGCTGCACTGAGGCTGGCATGTGCCAATGACATCATCAGTGCTGGCCAGGGCCTGGAGGACTCAGCCTACTCTAGGCATTCATAAGGATGTCCAGAGTCAGGCAGATCCCACCACAGAATCCAGTCTGTTTGACAACAACCATCACCAGGATGGTTCATTAAGATGTTCCAGTTTTCTGGATGTTTTCTAAATTGGAATGACCTTATTTGTCTCTCCCTCCCTGCTCAGATGAGCATCTGTAACTTGCAACCATAGGTACATTGCAGTGTTCTCCAACCTTGGGTCCCCAGATGTTTTTGGCCTACAACTCCCAGCTATGCTGGCTGGGGCATGCTGGGAATTGTAGGCCAAAAACATCTGGGGACCCAAGGTTGGAGAACACTGGTATATTGTGTGTGTGTGTGTGTGTGTGTGCTACTGGAGGCCCTACCTTAGCCTGAAACCCTGGTCACTCAGGCTCACAGCCTTGAATTTTTTCTGGATCAATCTCCTTCACTAGAACTCCAAATGTTGATGATGACTAGGAACTTGATGGTAATTTCATCCAACAAGAAGACTGAAACATTTTCTTTCAGCTTCTGATCTGATGATGTGACTTACACCTCTGCAATTTGTAATAAAAGGATAGCTCACACAACCAGGGTCGGCCCTACCATTAGGCGGAGTGAGACGACCGCCTCAGGTGGCAGATACTGGGGTCAGTGGACAGTATGTTATGTTGTAACTAAAAATTTGTTTTTAATCTGTATTTTAGTATTGTTAGCCACCTTGAGTACAATTTTTGGCAGAAGGGTGGGATTTTATTTATTTATTACATTTCTGTACCATCCAATAGCCGAAGCTCTCTGGGTGGTTCACAACACATGTTATTAACAGTTCAAAATACCCCCCCCCCAGCATGTAAAATGGACAACTGTGCTCTGCATGTTTCCTTACTGTTTGCACACATGTACCTATATGTGTTTTTGTGTACTAGAGACAATATGCTTGCTTCCAGTACTCCATTTGGAAATTTATAGAGGGGAGGGAGCATGAAGGCTGACACCAACTCTTGCTTCTCATATGCCCCACCCATATGCCTCCATCTTCTTCATGATCATCAACTCAAAGAAACTTTGTTAACAGTGCAACCCTATACAAGTCTCAGATGTAAATGCCACTGTGTTCAGTGGGGTTTACTCCCAGGTAAGTGTGTATAATCTTGCAGCCTTATGGCACAATCTCATGCCTGTCTACTTAGACAAAAGTTCCATTGTGTCAGGGCAAAGGGAGACCAACCTGGACCCATACATTGGCCACAGAGGGAGCAGCTGCAAGGAGCTCACTTCACCCCTCCCTGCCAGAAGGAACACACAGCTCCAACTGACAGTTCCCCTGGGGCTGCAGACTCTGGCCTCAACCATTGGCCAGAGGACCAAGGGCCACTGGGAGACTGCACCCCCTGCCTTGCAGGATAAACATCAAGGCAAAGGGGAGGAGACCACTGTAGTCCCATACATCGGCCAGAGAAGGAACAGCATGTTTCGCCTCTCCCTGCAAGAAAGAACACCTATAAGAACTTTGAAACTAAGAACTGGTGCTTGAGTGTTGCTTTCTTCCCTCCTCTCTCCCAGTCCCTTTTCCTTTTGTGTTGTGTCTTTTAGATTGTAAGCCTGAGGGCAGGGACTGTCTCCTTATTAATCTTTGTAAGCTGCTTTGGGAGCCTTTTTCAGCTGAAGAGCAGGGTAAAAATGCTGTAAATAAATAATAGATACATCATAATACATAATGAATGAATAAATAAGACTTACTCTCAGGTAAGTGTGCATATGATTGCAGTCTAAATCTTTCCCCTTTCCTTCCTTCAGGTTACTTAAGGCATGTAAAGAACTCACTGGATAAAAAAGAAACTTTGGCTGAAATGCTAAACTCACCTACTGGGGAGTTGGTGTATCGCTGTTCTCCTGCTGCAGTGGAGAGGATGGGGATTGGGGAGGGTGTCCAGGGAAGGGGTAGCTGACTGGTACACTGGGCAGGAAACACCTCTGCCATCACCAGTAGTTGAGCCAGCAAAAAGCTCACCGGGAAGTCTGAATAGGGTGGCGATGGTGCCATCATCCCTGCCGGTCGAAAAAGGCCTGGCGCTTTGATGGTCCGAGCCCTGACTCCGCTACAACAATGCTGGTAAGTACGTTTAGGATTGCAGGATTGGAGCCTTCGAAGGTTATCAGGGATTCTTCAGTGAAATGAGGAATGGTGGACAAGATTCCCTGAAAGACCGCTTGTGTGCTGTTACTGATTCTCACCTGCAATATGCACCCAGAGGTGTGTGTTGGGTGCACTGATCCCGGCCATTGGTCTGCACTCCATATGAACAGGATACAGCCTTCTCCAATTTGGTGCTTTCCAGATGTGTTGGACTATAACTCCCATCACCCCCCCAGCCAGCACTGGGATGATGGGAGCTGCAGTCCAACACATCTGGAAGGCATGAGGATGCAGAAGGCTCCCAGAACATGCCCTGTAGAACCCTCTGCAATGCACAGGGGTGCCTTGGCAGGCAAGTTGATATGGAAAGTGTTCCCTGAAGGTAGAATGCATGAACATGACTGACCGTTCTAAATGAAGCATCCAGACCACTCCAATTTCCTCACATACTCTCTGGAGCTACTTTTTGCCATCACTGTTTCTATGTGACTCAGGAAGAAACCAGTTGCCATGTTTCAAAAGTGCAATCTCTGCTCTCCGGTAATGTATACAGAATGTGAACTGTTGGAACCTGGCCTTTTTGAAAATCTTGTTAGTAATATTCTGAGACAGAAAGCCTGCAGTTCCCTTTTGTGCAACTCTTGCATTTCACTCTTACAATAGCTGCCTTTCAGTGGTGGGTGAAGTGATTCATACGTATTTTTGTGTGTGAGTAAGTATCCAAGCACTTAGAGCACCGCTGAGTGATTTATCATCAATATAAACCATCATTTAGAAACTCACTGTGAAGATCAGGGCGGGGGTGGGTGGGGTGGGAGGAGACAAGACCCTCTAACTTGAAACCATGTAAGCAAAACAAAGAGGGAGAGAAGAAAATGGTTGTGGACATGCAGATCCACCAAAGTTTTCAGAGAAAATTTCATACACACACACACATTTCCTCTATCAAATACCAATCAATTTGAATTAAACATCTTTGTAACATATTTAAAAGGGATTCACAGAACTCTTATCATAATCTAGTACAGCCTTCCCCAACGTGGTGCCCTAGAGGTGTGTTGGACTACAACATCCATCATCCCCAGACAGCATGGGATGATGGGAGTTGTACTCCAACACTTCTGGAGGCCACCAGGCTGCTCTCTTGTCACACAAAGGAACTGAACCCAGGATGGAGCCATGCAGATTAAGGGCCCAAGAGGACAGGGAGCAGGAGGTGTGTGAGCCGAATCCTGGCGTTTTTTGTTTTTTGTTAGCTGGTGCTAACATCTAAAGCCCTAAACGGCTTGGGGCCACAGTATCTGAAGGATTGTCTCCTCCCATATGTACCTGCCTGGACACTAAGATCTGCATCAGTGGGGGAGCCCCTGCCAAAGGAAGTGAGGCAGGTGGCTACCAGGAGGAGGGCCTTTTCTGCTGTGGCACCCCAGTTTTGAAATGAGCTCCCCAAAGAGGTTCGCCTGGAGCCTACTTTGTATTCTTTCTGGCGCCAGGTGAAGATCTTTCTATTCTCCCAGGCATTTAAATTTTAATCATCTTAATCATTTTAATCTTGTAGTTGTTTTTAATTCCGTTATTGTAACTGCTGCTGCTAGCTCTGCTGTTTGTTTTTAATCTGTGGTTTTAAATTTTATATTTTATATTGTATTTTATGATTTTAACTGTTGTAAACCGCCCAGAGAGCTTTGGCTATTGGGCGGTATAAAAATTTATTTAAAAACAAACAAACAAACAGAGAATCAGCACTGGGGGCTGTGAGTGACCATGCGTGTAAGAGCGGTGGGGAAGGGGCTGCTTAACTGTTTACCTTTCTGTCATTTTCTGTCCCCAAATTGCCCACCCACTGGGTAAAACATATCAGGTCCCTGTATTATTTTCCTTTGTGAACAAATAATCCACTTATGGTGGGTGATTTTGAGCAGGAAAAGGGTCAGGTGGGAAAGCCCCCCCCCCCCACCATGGCGACATTCTCCTGCAGCTGCTATTAGTGAGCTTCCAGATGAGACTTTTATTGTGCAATCGCCCTGCCTCATTCACAGAATTTTACAGGGAGTCCAGACGATGTCTTCCACTCATAACCCTCCTGTGTTTTCCCACAGCTTCTTCGTCTTTTTCCTTACCAGAAAAAAAGAAAAAGAAAAAAAAAACAGTTAAGGAAGAAAGAGTGGAATAGCTGCACAAGTGTGAGCCAGTGTGGTGTAGTGGTTAGAGTGTTGGACTGGGACTCGGGAGATCCAGGTTCTAGTCCCTGCTCGGCTATGAAACTCACTGGGTGACTTTGGGCCAGTCACTGACCCTCAGCCTAACCTACCTCACAGGGTTGTTGTGAGGATAAAATGGAGAGGAGGATGAGGATTAGGTAAGCCGCCTTGGGTTCCTTGCAGGAAAAAAGGAAGCATATAATAAACAAACAAATAAATAAATGCTTTTTGATTGTTAGCACTGTGAGCCCTGCATCTGGAAGCACTGTTGGTTAAAACAAACAAACAAACAACAACACGGGGAATCTTCATTTTCGTTTGTCTCTATTTGCAGATAGAAACAGGCTGGATTCTCAGTGAGAGAGGTCACTGGCATAAAGTGGAATCCAGGCTGGGTATATGCAAATAGAAGGGTCGTGCTATGCAGATAGGAAGTGTCCGAGTTCTCAGTGGTTTCCATTGAGTTCAATGGGACGAAGTACATGAGCTGCAATCTGAGACATAGTTGATAAAGGGAAAACCAGGCTTCTTACTGGGAACACCTGGTTCAAGGGACAGGTTCAATGCACAACCCAGTGTTATCCCCAAAGAATGCCTTTTACTTTCTCCCACATAATTAAATGGCTGCCAACATTGCCACATGTCAAAACCCACCCACCATTCCTTATACTGGGTTGCTTGACCTCCACCGAAATGGAGTGCAATGCATACAGACGCATTATTACACCTCCTCCCAGAGGTCCCTGCAGTAAATTGGCCTCCCTATGTAGGCTTCCCCACATTGGTGGTTCTTAATAAGTAATTTATGTGGTTGGTGTAATAATTGAATATCTAGTATATGTGCATATGTAATCCAGCATAGACCAAAAATGAGAAGGAGAATCACCATCGCAGCAAACAAGACTGAAAAGAGGAAGCAATGCCACTCACAGGATGGAAAACAATTACTGCATAATAACATAAAAGTCTATTGTTTTATTGTCTCTTAAATGCTGTAGTCATTTGTCTAACATTATCTAAGCCTTATTGTAGCAGACATCAAAGATGAGGACTTTTCTTTTCAAATGCATATTTCCCTGATATTTTTTCTTGTTGCTGTCTGTTAAATTTGTAAATCAGAGGGAAGGGAGAAAGAAGGAATACATTGCTAAGGTGTACAAAAAAAAGGTAGAAAGAAAAATATTATTTTCACATAACATAACTTGGCTACAAATCCTACTGAAATGACTGGGAGCTGCACATAAGCACCCCATCCATTTCAATGGGGTTTGTGCAGAAGAATGTACTGGATGATTGCGTCCACATTAAACCATGCTTTTGAGTCCATGCAGCAGGACAAGACATTAGTACCTTTGGTGGAATGATAAGATGGCATTCATCCTTCATGTACAACAGAAACACCACCACCACCACCACCACTACAAAGAAGGGTAACTCCAGAAAGGGTAACGCAACAACAACACACTGTAAAAAAAAAGAAAAGCATAAAATATCTGGCAACAGATAACGTCACACTGGTATTAAAACAAACAACCAAGATGAAATCCAATTCAAAACAAAAGAGCAAACTTCAAAAGTCATGTTAGAAAATGTCAATACTAAAGATGTCCTAGGGACAACATAATCCACTACAGCAATGGCATTCTGGCAATTACTCCGTTGCTCCTCGACATCCACCACCACAGGCAAAGGTCTTACTCTGCCTCATGAGAGAACTGGCCCTAATCAACCTGTCTCAAATATGCCATTCAAGGGCAAGACCTTCAAACTTGTGGCAGTAGCTCAATTCCATATATTCTGGGATAAGAACTGTTTATCTGGCGGCTGGTGACTCCTATGTCAGTGGGGCTCCTTATCCATTACAGATTTTATTCTGAGCTTGATAGGAGCTATTCATGGCGCTCCGTGGTGGTGAACCTATTTTGGAGGGTGAAGTCCAGCACCATGGATAGCTCCTATAAAGCTCAGAATAAAAGCTGCAATGGATGAGGAGCCCCACTGACACAGAAGTCACCGACCAGCCTCCTCTGTCTGCATCCCTTTCCATCTAATTTCTGGCCTGATTGTGGGACTGACAAAATCTTGGTCACCTTGGTAGATCACCTTCTTTGGGAAATGTGTCCTTGCTGGTTCTTTTGGACCTCTCAGCAGCTTTTTATTGTCTTATAATTTTGTATCTTGTTTGGATGTTGTCTTATAATTTTGTATTATAGTTGTCTTATAATTTTGTATATTGTTTGGATGTTAAAGAGTTAATTATTTTCTCTGTATTTCCTGGAACCAAAAGGTCAAATGTTCAGGCAGTTGCCATAGGCACTGTTTTGGAAAGAGTACAATAATTTCTGGAGGACCAGTTCCAGAGAGTGGTACTGGAAGACTACTGCTGAGCCCTCTAGTCTCTGGGGTTCTGCAGAGATCCATCTTGTTCATACGCTGATTAACATCACCACCACTGCCGGGGAGAAGACCAAGCCAGGCAGGTGGGTCCAGCTCTGCTGCTGCTGCCGCCGCCTGTGCGAGGCCAGCCCACCCCACCGCACCTGTGGGACTGCTGCCTGCCCCCTGCAGGCCCGGGCTCAGCCGGGAGCCGCCTTGCCCCACCTGCAGCTGCTTGGAAGGGGACTATAAAGACCAGGCCCCAGCAGGGGCGGGTCCGCCGCCGCCGGGGTCGCCACCAAAGGGGTGACACCAAAGGGGGCCGCCCCTTTGGGGAAGCCACTTCGGGGGTGGCACGAGGGCGAGGGCCTGTCCCCCTGCTGTTGGGGATATAGGTGGGGCTGGGAGTTTTAAAGAGGCCCTTCCTTTTTGAAGGGCTGGGGCTTTTTAGGGGTTGATTTTAGGGGTGGGTCTCCCGCCTGACTGGCGGAAGCGAGGGGGCATGTGTCTCTCCCAGGGAGATAGTGGGGGGAGTTCTGGGGGGCAAACGGTACCAACGTTGAGCGGCAGGCGCTGGCAGAGCGCTAGGGGCAGGCCACGCCGAGTAAGGGGAACAAGGGATCGATGCTTAATATCTATCCCTTGTTCCGGGCCTGCCCAGAGCCAAGGGATAACTGGGGGATGTGTTGCTCCTCCCCCCACCCTGCGTTTGCTGTTGTGCAATGCCAGGTCCGTTACCCAAAAAACATCTCTCATCCATGACTTGATCATGGATGAGGGTGCGGACCTGGCATGTGTTACGGAAACCTGGCTGGACGAGGCCGCTGCTCCAACTCTGGCGGCCTTGTGTCCGGCTGGTTTCTCGTATGCCCAGCAGCCAAGGGTTGGGGGACGGGGAGGGGGAGTGGCTGTTATCTACCGGGAGTCCTTGGTCCTCACCAGACTCCCTCTCCGGGAGACCAAGTTTATTGAGTGCATGTACTGGAGGTTGGGTCCAAAGGGCAGCCTGGGGATTCTGCTCGTGTACCGTCCACCCCGCTGCACGACAGACTCCCTGGCCGAGGTGCTGGAGGTGGTCTCCGATGTGCGTGTGTTGTCCCCCAGGCTAGTGGTGCTGGGGGACTTCAACGTGCATTCGGGGGCTGCCCTCACGGGGGCACCTCGGGACTTTATGGAGACCATGGCTTCCTGGGAGCTGCACCCTGTATTAACTGGACCTACCCATGTAGCCGGTCATGCACTGGACTTGGTTTTTGTTTCCGGAGAGGGGGGAAATGATCTGGAGATCGGGGGTATATCCACCACCCCCTTGTCATGGTCAGATCACTATCTGGTGGGGTTGGATTTCTCGGTGCCACAACCCCTCTGCAGGGGTGAGGGACCTATTAGAATGGTCCGCCCCAGGCGTCTTATGGATCCGGATGGATTCCTGAACGTGCTTGGGGAATTGGAGCACACAAACGGTAGCTCGGTCGAGACCCTGGTGAATGACTGGAATGCTGCAATCACCAGGGCATTAGACCGAGTTGCCCCGAAGCGCCCTCTTCGCCTAAACAGAGCTCGCGCGGCGCCATGGTTCACTCCGTCGCTGCGAGCTCTGAAACAAGAGGTGAGAAGGCTAGAGCGCCGATGGCGAAATTCCCGCTCCGAAGACGATCGAACACGGGTTAGAGCTGCATCTTCAGCCTACCGGGTGGCGGTGAAGGCAGCAAAAAAGAATGTCTATGCTGCCTCCATTGCGTCTGCAGAGTGCTGCCCCAGGAGGCTGTTCCAAGTGGTCCGGAGTCTGGTCGGTCCAGTCGCTCCGGACCCACTGGAACAGTCAAAAGCCTCCTGTGAGGCTTTAGCGAAGCACTTCGCAGATAAAATCGATCGGATTAGGAGTGGGATATCGTACATCGTGGACACAGGGAGTGAGTGAGAGGAGGCCAATGGCAGACCGGTTTTGTGGGATCGGTTTCGGCTTCTTCCTTCTAATGAAGTGGACAAGGTGCTTTCATCTGTGAGGCCGACCACCTGCTTGTTTGACCCTTGCCCATCCTGGCTCATCATGAGCTGCAGGGAGAGACTGGGTGAGGGGATCAAGGCGGTGGTGAATGCCTCCCTCGAGGAGGGAGTGATGCCATCAGCCCTCAAGGAGGCAGTAATAAGACCGCTTCTGAAGAAGCCCTCCTTGGATCCCCAGGATTTAAACAACTTTCGCCCAGTCTCCAATTTACCATTTCTGGGCAAGGTGATCGAGCGGGTGGTGGGTGCTCAGTTGAAGGCACACTTGGATGAAGCCGATTATTTGGATCCGTGCCAGTCGGGCTTCAGGTCTGGACATGGGACGGAGACGGCCTTGGTCGCCTTGGTGGATGATATGAGGAGGGCTTTGGATAGGGGCAAATGCTCCTTTCTAGTCCTCCTCGATCTCTCAGCGGCTTTTGATACCGTTGACCACGGTATCCTCCTGGACCGCCTGGAGGGGTTGGGCTTGGGAGGCACTGTATTGCAGTGGTTCCGGTCCTTCCTCTTTGGAAGGTACCAGAGGGTAGTTCTCGGGGAGGAGGCTTCGGACCCTCGGCTGCTCACTTGTGGAGCGCCGCAGGGTTCCATCCTCTCCCCGATGTTATTCAACATCTACCTCAAGCCGCTGGGAGCTATCATCAGGAGGTTTGGGGTGCAGTGTCATCAGTATGCGCATGACACGCAGCTCTACCTCTGTTTCAAGTCCTCACCGAGGTTGGCCGTTGAGACCCTGTCCAAGTGCCTGGAGTCAGTGGCTGGCTGGATGGGAAGGAACATGCTGAAACTGAACCCGGACAAGACCGAGGTACTTCTGGTGGGGGACAAGGGAAGGTTAGGCGATGTTGACCTGGTGCTGAATGGGGTACATCTACCCCTGAAGGACCAGGTCCGCAGCTTGGGGGTCATTCTAGACTCCCAGCTGTCCATGGAGGCTCAGGTGGCAGCTGTGAGCCGGGCGGCACTGTATCAACTCCATCTGATACGGCAGCTGCGCCCCTACCTTCCTAATCATCTGCTCCCATCAGTGGTTCATGCCTTGGTCTACTCTCGCCTAGACTACTGTAATGCGCTCTACGTGGGGTTACCCTTGAAGACGGTCCGGAAGCTTCAGCAGGTACAGAACGCGGCGGCTCGCCTGATTAAGGGCAGCCGCCGGCGTGATCACATCACGCCAGTGCTTAATGAGTTGCACTGGCTACCAGTTGCTTGCCGAGCCGAATTCAAGGTGTTGGTTTTGACCTTTAAAACCCTACACGGCTCCGGCCCAGTTTATCTCAAGGAGCGCCTCCAGCAACATCAAGTAGGCCGCTCAACAAGGTCTGCCACGGACGGCCTTCTCCTTATCCCATCAGCCAGAGCAGCCAGGCTGGTGGGGACTAGGAAGAGGGCCTTCTCTGTGGCGGCCCCCACATTATGGAACTCCCTCCCTAGTGACCTTCGCCATGCCCCCTCCGTGATGAGCTTCCACCGTGCATTAAAAACATGGCTGTTCAGGCGGGAATATGGGGTGGGTTAGGTTTTTAATGAGAATTTTTTTTATATTGTTTTAATTATTATGTTTTATTGTGTTTTATTGTATTTTAATTGTACATCGCCCAGGGTGGCTGGGTGACCGGCCAGATGGGCGATTGATAAATATAATAAATAAATAAAATAAATAAATAACATCTACATGAAACTACTAGGAGAGATTGTTGAGATTTGCAGCGTCATCAATATGCTGATGAGATCTCACCCTCACCCCCTCCACTGCATTTCCATCAGATTCCAGAGATGCTGTGAAGGTTCCAAACTACTTGTCTGATGAGATCAGTGATTCTCTGGACGTGCACTAACAAACTGAAACCAAACCCAGACAAGACAGAGATGCTGTTGGTTGCGTGTACAGCCTGTTTTGGATGGGATTGTGCTCCCTCTTCAGAATCAGATTTGCAAACTCAGGATTGCTCCTAGATCCATCATTGCCTTTGGATCATTTGGTAGCTTTGGTCAGGAACAGTTTTGTCAGCTTAAGCTAGTATGCTAATTGTACCATTCCTAGAGAAGGTGGATCAGCCACCATCACACAAGCCTTGATTGTGTGCTCTACTGTTATGTGATCTACATGGGGCTGCCTTTTAAGGGGGCAGCTAGATACAGTAATGATTTGGGGTCCATTTCAGATCATATCACCCCAATATTCTACCATCTGGATTCCAATCTATTGCCAAGCACAGTTCAAAGTGCTGGTTTTGTCCCATAAAGTCCTAAATGGTTTAGAACTAGGATGTCTAAAGGACCACTTCCTCCCATATGAATCTCCCAGTGTGCTTAGTTCTAAGTGTGGCTCTGCTTTATGTCCCATCACTGTCTAAGATTTCATAGATTTCATAGATCATAGAGTTGGAAGGAGCCTACAAGGCTATCGAGTCCAACCCCCTGCTCAATGCAGGAAACTAGAGGAGGAGTGATGTGAAGGGTGGGCACATGAGCTAGGGCCTTTTTGGTAGTGGCACCAGGCTTTGGAATATTCTGCTGCAGCAGGCTCGTTTGAGCATCCCCTCTTTGCTTGTCTTCAGATGCAGGTCAAGATGCTGTTGTTCCTGTGTGCATTGAAGACTTAGGCTCTTTATGTGTTTCCTGCTGGTTATCTGATATTGAGGATTTTATTTTATTGGCTTGATATTTGTTGTCTTAATAATGGTTGCTTTTTGATTCCGATAGTTGATATGTTAGGGGGGGGGGGTTTCTTGATGTGTGTGTTTAGTTTTTATGGCTTAGTTACTTTGATGGTCCTATATGTGGATGGAAAGGTGGGAGAAAAATATTTTACTAAATAAATTATATATATATATAATGTGCTTACTTCACCTGCTAAACTCACCTTCTGTTCCTACAGACCAGGCCAGCCATGCCATTCCAGCTGCACAACCTGACACATAGATCAAAGAATCTTCTCTGCGTGTTCAGGAATCTTACTTTTCCAGAGTTTCCAAATGCATAGAGAAGAGCCCTCCACCCTGCATGTGCAGCAGTCTTTTCAAACACTACAGTGAATGCATGGATGCAGGCTGGGTTTTAGTACTAGGCATGGCAGAGCAAATGGCCCACTGTCCCTGGGGGTCATGCTGGCTTCCTTTTTCTTTTCCATTACAAAACATTTACTTCTAAAAATGTGTCCAGTGCTCTAAAGAGAAGTGCTGGGTGAGGCAGCTACATCTGCTGCTGCTGCTGCCACCTTCAACCTTCTCCCGGATGCCTCTGGGACCCACCCCGAACGTGCATGTCAGAGGCAGGGCCCAGAGGCATTGGAAAGAAGGAAGATGGTGGCACTTTGCTCAGCCAGCAGATGAAGAAGGGGACTGCCTCCACTTGCGCTACTCTGGGCAAGTGTCGGCAGCTGAAGTGAGCCAGAGAGCACAGAGTAGTGTAGGTAGTTGTGCTGACCACCGCCACTTCTGCCATCCCAGACTACAGTGGCACAGGCAGCTTGGACGTGTGGCAGGGTCAGTGCATGCCTAAGGCAGTCACTGTATGTTCAGTACACATCCCTGAAAAAGACTTACCGGTAAATGTTGCAGGGGATAAATGGTTCTTGCAAATCCACAGGTCCCCCCCATACATCGACCCAGTAACAACGAGTACAACAAATACATAACATGACATCACCATGCTCAGCATTTGCCTGCCCCTGCTCCAGTTCATTGGCTGCTGCTTGAAAACAGTGTGTGTGTGTGTGTGTGTGTGAAATAAATGTAAAGCCATGATGTCGTGCCATGCTTTTCTTTTACTGGGCATTACTGGGGAGATAGGGGTTCTGGCAGCCTCATGTCCCCGGTAACTTTTAGATAGCTACCTTGAGTTTAATTTTATCATAGAAAATAGGATATACGTAAATATGGGAACACAGAAGGGCTGGTGTTTTCTTCTACACTTCTGTATTCAGCACAGAGGTCTCTTGAAAAGTACATGGCCTATAGTAGCAGATCTAGGAAGGTAGCAGTGAACAGGGGCCAACACAGAAAGGTTCAGAGGTCAATAAGCTGTGCTTTGATGTTCACTAGTGATGCCACACAACATTCCAGAGAACGGTATACTTTGGGTCCCCACAATGGAAATCTACCCTACTATTTTCGTCTGTCAGAGTCCTCCTGCTAAATCTCCTTTCCTATCACAGTGAGCAACAAGGGCAGATACCTTCCTGCACAACCAAATGTTCAACAGCCATTTTGTTAAGGCCTGCTTTGCCCACATCCCAGTACATACCTGAAATGCTCCCTGTACCTCGGTTGTGTCACACATTCAGGTTCCTCATTTGAAGACTTCAGCATCAAGTGATGACTTGCATGGGTGAATGAGCCATTGCAGAGAACTCACCTGCTGGGCCCTTGCGCTATTTCCACCTCTCTTTTTTTTAAAAAAAGAGTCACAAACATTTATAAGTATGCATCTTCTTTTATTATTTTTTGTGTGTGCAAAACTGCTCCAGGAATTAGGGGTGGTGATGGGTGAGAATGATAGCTTCAGTAATGTCACAGGCATTGGAAGTTACCTCAAAAGCCATATAAAACTTTTTATGGAATCACACGTTGTCTTTGTGGAACAAAGACACTGTCTTTGTGGAATCACACTTTCTTCCTAGGAGGAGGAATTGGGGATTCCCAGGTAAAGCCTGAGACACAATGAAAAGCTGCAAGAACAATTTGCCCAGATCTTTCGGGGGCGGGGCGGGATATACTAGGTATTGTGGGCAGTGATGGCACCGCCCCCCCCAAGGGAACATCTGCACACATCCTCAGTTGACCTGTCTGTCATGACCTTTGCACAGTGGTTTTCAAACTTTCTATCTTCAAGGAATGCCACCTTTTGTTTGCTGAGGAACCCATGAGTGATGGAACTCTTGCATGTTGCAGAGGATTGTGGGGCATGTTTCCAAGTGCCAGTCAATTTATGCAGGCTGCTGCCCAGGCTGCTTCAGCCTCAGAGTCATCATATATGGACTGAGAGTGTGCTGTAATATGCACCACACATCCCCCTGTGGCTGCGCATTGAAGAGAGGATCAGTGATGATGAACAATCGCTTTCAGGGCAGCTTGACCTCCATTGACTGGTCTCCTGATTAAGGGACCTTGTTAATGTTTCAAAGAATACCAGACTTCCACAGAAAATAGTTTGATAACCACTGGCCTGACGCAAGCTTGATAGAATTAAGGGTTTTTCCAAATCAGTGCTTATGCTGCTGAAAATCCTCGCAAACTCTGAACAGCTGAGAAGCCCGCTCTTTTTCTAACAGGTCTAGCTTGGTATTCTGTTTTTATTTATATATGGGTCTCACATCTTCCTTTAATGTATAGGCTGCTCCTTTACTTTCATAGAAGAAGAAGAAGAAGAAGAAGAAGAAGAAGAAGAAGAAGAAGAAGGGCAATGGATGAACCTATCAAAAGGGATACATGATAGAAATGTAACTTGGAAACCTTGGGTCTTGGTAATGAAAGATTTGTCTGAAGGCTCATGACATGGCCAGGCAAATACAATTGACAAGCAAAGGTGCTTAAGCTCTGACAAAAAATAAAGTAAAATAGTGATTAAAAGGCCTCTGTTTTGTCTTTCTTTTATGAAAAATGAAGTATTACAAAGGCATTTTTGTTTCCATTATTTTTAAACAGCAGGCTCTTTTTCTCCTGTGGAGTGGACATTTTTTGCAGACTGTGCTACTCACTTGATGGAGTGCTGTCAAACCGCACTACTATCTGTCTTATGTCTTCAGAGTTTTTCCTGTCTCTAATATTGAGTCTGCCAGTGATCTTGAATGCACAACATATCAAAGACATTGTTTTGTCTTGTTCTTCCCGAAGTGGCAGGAAGCTCTGAGCAGTCTGCCTAGGGTCAGTTTCACCCGGAGGACAAAATGCATGGGAGAGCTATTGCTTGGAAAACTCTTGACATGAAGTTATGTCTGGTCACCTATGATGAAGAAGGCTCTTCTCCAGACCACCAGTCTTTGGTCAAACTGGAAACGAGCTGGTTCTTTCCCCCCCTTCTTTTGGGTTATCAATGTGGCACAAATAGCTAACATGTGTGGGGGAGTGGGCAACTGAACATTTTAGCGGGCTAGTATGTCTGTGAATTGGTGTGGAGGAGGCTCTCCCAGAACTTCTCTTTTTAAAAAAAGGAAAAAGGAATGGATGTGAACCAAGCTGTGTGAAGATGTTTGCCCATCTGGTTTGACTTCCTGGCATGTTTATAGCCTTGCCAGCAGTGGCACGCCCAAGAAGATATGCTTTGCTTAAATGTCCTGGAAGTTGGCTCGGAAGCCAAACTGTTTATATTTATTACATTTTTATTATTTATTTATTTAATTTCATTTTTATACCGCCCAATAGCCGAAGCTCTCTGGGCGGTTTACAACAATTAACAAGACAGTCCCTGCCCGCAGGCTTACAATCTAAAATTTTTTATCTCATCCTTTCTCCAATGAACTCAGAGTGGTATACATGGTTCCCCCATATTTTATTTCATAACAACCCTGCAAAGTATGTTAGGCTGAACAGTACTGAGTGGCCCAGGATGCCCAGTGAACTTTGTGGAGGAGGGAGGAGTTGAACTTCAGCCTTGCCACTGTGCCACAAGTACCTAGACTGGCATGGGAACAACTCATGGCTGACACTAGAAAGAAGCAGGGCGGAATGGTCACTGGGAACACGACTTCTTAAGGAGATAGCATGCCAAGAGAGCCAGCACTGCCATCTTGGTTCACACTAATACAGGGTCCTCCAGCTTGACTGAGCTGTGCATCTGAGTGAGAGCACAGTCTAGAGTCCCTTGTGAAGGTGCAAATGACTCTTGAGCAAGTCTCTTAGTTTGTGTGCTCCTCCCTTTGCCCTTTCTATTCTTCTGCCCTTTAAGCTCCAGGCTGCTATGGAGCCCTCTTGTACCAAATTGTCCAAGTACCCTAAATATATATATAAATCTGGAAACAGCAGCAATCAAGGCAGCTAAAATAATGAAAAGGGGGTCTGTTTTTGAATGATGTGGTCATAGGTGGAGATCTAACAGTTAGGGAGTGCAAATGCCTTCATAAGGTGGGATTTTGTTCAGAAGGTGGGATTTTAACAACTGTGCTCTCACACTGCTGCCATTCATTTTAGTGAAGTGTGCACCAGGGAACTTCCTGGTGGATTGTGGCCTCCATTCTCCTAGAAAAGGAACTGGCCTAGCTCTGGCTGTTGCCTTTTAGTGCACACAAGAATTTCAAACTGGTATTATATGTGTGTGTGTGTGTGTGTGCGTGCGAGTGTGAGTGAGTGAGTGAGTGAGAGAAATTACTTCAGTTCCTAAGAAAACATCCAGTTTAACAGAATCCATAATGCTAAACATGTTTGTTTAAAGAACTCTACATTACTGCTCCATATTATAAGTGCGCTGCTTGAGTAACACATTGCAATTAGCAGATTGGGCAGAGGTACTCTATTGAGCATGTTGGAATGCCAACAACTGATCGCTTACTGGTATTTCTCTTAATCATTAGTTCATATTGATTACTGTAAATAGAATTTTAACATCATAAACTAAGCCCAAAATTTATCCCTCTCTACATATTGCCGTAATACGTGGCGGAAACAAATATCCATGTGATCAACTGCATGCAAATCCCAAAACAGGGGCACAAAAAATGTTTTCCTGAAATGCAGCCAGACCCAGTGAGGTCAGTTTGTTGCCGATTTACTAAAAAGAAACTCAGTGACACAAGCATATACTGTATAACATTTTTTTTTAAAAAAAATCCTACCCTTCCTCCTAAGGAGCTCAGGGCGGCACATATAGTGTTTCTCCATGTTATCCTCACAGTATCCCTGTGAGGTAGGTTAGGCCGAGACAGTGACTTGCATGAGGCCGCTTGTGAGCTTCATGGCTGAGCAGGGATTTAAGCTCAGAGCTCGCCAGGCCAAATGACATTCTTTCCACTATTCAACACTGGCTCTTATGAATCCAGGTTCTTTATCAACCCTTTTGATAAAGGTCCTCAAAACCACTTTTATATAGTTACCCATCCTAAGCTTTTAGGATGTTGGCCATAAGTGTTTAGGCTGGAATGAGGTGGAAAAAAACCCAATGCAATAAATATTAGAAAAAATGCAGTCTCCCCCCCCTGCAGTTGTCGTTCCAGAATGTTAGTACTGAGCTGAAACCAACCACTTTCCCCCCACAAGCGTTTCTGGAAGTATCAAAAAGCTCTTTACTTTTGGGGTGATTTTGTTGTTAATGTTGTTGAATGCCTTGAAAAAAATGGTTGCTTAATCACTTAAATTGCCCTCACTCACCATCACTCTAAATTGCCTTCACTTGCTGTCAGTGACATTATCACATACATAGCATTGTGTGATCCTTGATTGTGTGGGATCATCCCATGTGACTAATCCAGGAAGCAGAAAGAAGCAGGGGCCAAAGGGAAAAATATCACTAAAGGAGCAGCAGCAGCAGCGGCGGCGGCAGCTAGGGAAAACAATAGCACTGAACAGGATTAAAAAGGAAGAGAAAGATTCACACAATCTATTCTAGAAGATGGTTTTGAAGAAAGTGCGATTGTTAACCCTACAATAAAAACTGGTGTAGTTCCAGTAGTTATAAACCTTTAATTCTATCCATCTATTCTAAATACTGAGCTCAATTAAATATCAAGGGAATGTTTGTCCTTAGTTGAAATTCACTTAAAAATTGCTCAAACCCTAATCTTTCACTCTGGATCTCTGCTTTTCTTTCATATGGGATCCAACTCTTGACTGATGTGTCCAGGCAATTATCTGAAAATAGTGATGAATGTTACTGCGAGAGTGTGCAAATGACTGTTTGGAGAGTTTAAGCTTGGATCTATATTAAAGGTCAGTTATCAAAGAAAAAAGGAGGCAAGAATGGATTATTTGCTGCTTGCAGTGAGTAGAATTTTAATGTCACTAATGTCGGTTATTAAGCGTAAATACACAAAGGTTTAAGGAAATCAAAGGATGAATGCAGTCCAGGCTCCTGGCAAGGTCCCCAAGGACTGCCTACACTCAAGAAGGAGCTAAAAATACAAAATGAAGCTTTTTAGGCAATTGGGTTTTTAAATATACCTTCTTTGTGAGCAGCCTGATTCATTCTGGAAAGCATTCTCCTAGGGTTCAGAGACCTTGGCAAATAGGAAGCAAGCCCAAATCTATCCTTACGGGTTCCCAACAATCAAGAGTTTGCCAGGTTTTATATTTCAAGAAAATGTATAAATCAATTAGGGTGCAATCCTATGTATGTTTAGATAGAAAAAAGTCCTACAACTCCCAGCATTCTCCAGTCAGCATAGCTACACTGGCTGGGGAATGCTGGGAGTTGTAGAACTTTTTTCTGTCTAAAAATGTGCATAGGATTGCACCCTTAGCTGTTTAGGGCACAATCCTATAGCATGTTTAGGCAGAAAAAGCTCCTACAACTCCCAGCATCTCTTCAGTCAGCCATGCTGGCTAAACACGTACAGAATTGTACCCTAAAAGACTTCAAAACACCTTTGTGAGCTCGACTACCGATTCAGAAGATAAAAGAGAAAGCAAAGTCTCTCAGTAGATTTCAGTTCTTCAGTCTCAAACTTCTGATGTGGGAAACTTGTCAAAAAACAAAAAGAAGAGAGAGATAGAGAGATAAATTGTTTATAATACAGAGCATAGTAGTTGTCCAGTAGCCAAAGCCTTTGGGCAGCTCTTGAAATAGCAAATGTAATACTTTACCGTTGCAAACTCTGAATGTGTCAATACATTTTTTTATAAATTTAAATGAAAAATGTTTGGCAGAAGGCGCTAGCAATTTCTAGCTTTGAAAGAGAGAAACAATAGATAATTTGCAAAGTTTTTGTCTGAAAATTAACAGAAATTAAAACTACCGTATACTAATTAGGAAATCTATGGTCTGGAGGGGGCTATGAAGAGGCTGACCCCCTACCCCCCCAACCAGTGGAGTGTGCCCTCTGCTACACTCTGCCCATGGATCCCCCTCTGCCCACCAACTCACACATGCACTCAGAGCTCTGCCCTGCCAGGGTGGAGGAGCCAGCAGAGGGGATGAAAAGGGGGCAGGGCGGGGGTGCAGAGCACTTACACGGCATCCAAACCCCAATTCCAAGGACATGCTCATGCTGAACCCTTCAGGTGGGCATAACTAAGATCCCCACCATTCAGTCCAATGAGAGGAAAATAAAATTAGCACAGGTCGCTGTGACGACACAGCCCTTACACTTTAGGACCAGATGAGACGCATACACCCTTCTCAGGCTAAGCATCAACACTTAAAAACCTGAGGGGAGGGTCAAATGAAACCTTTTCCCTACCAATGAGGGAAAAGATTAATACTGGTTATTAAGGATCTATTTTAAATTTATGATACTGTGGGTACAAAGGTGTGTGTGTGTGTAGATTAACAGTAACGCAGGTTAATAACGCCAAGCTGACACGTAGAATTTGGGTAGCAAACAAAATTGTTGGGACTTGAAAAAGATGCTAGGAGAGGATATATTGTTGAGTATTATCCTTCCTATCTCACGTTAGGGAGATCAGCAGAGTACAGTCCCTTTCCAGCATAAAAGAAGCTTAGATTTGGCTAGTGTTAGCCAGTTAGCATTTGGTAATCCAGGATGCTTTAAGGCAGACTGCATTTCCCTGGTTTTGCCCCCTTTTCTCTCCCTCAGAACAATAATCCAGAGACACAGTCTTGTAAAAGTTAAAAGTAACATTTACTCACTCAGATTATGCAGTTTCATTCAGGCAGGCTTAAAAGCATTTCTTACAGTTGGTTACAGTATATTTGGAAATACTTGGGGTCTGAACTTGTGGAGTTCAGACCAGCAACTCTGGTTACATGCTGCTGCGTGGAGGCAACTCCTTTTACTACCACATTCAGAGTCTCAGTAGGGAGGGAAAGAGCTGAGAGCTATGCCCACTTCCTGCTGAGGCTCAGCTAAACACACACTGGGTATCTTCTAGGGAATCCACCTTAGAAGATACCAGTGGCCTTAACCATTTCATCCAACTAACTGGTGAAACATGAGCCATTGGCTTTGACTGCACTTTAAATATCCCACAAAAATAAAAATAAGTTTATTCTAATTCTCAAAATCTTAGTTCCAGAAAATAACTTTAAACCTGCCTACACCAAACACTTTGTAATTAACCTAAGTCCCTATAACTCTAAATACTTTCACTTTTCAGACGAGCACTGATTTCTCTCAAAACTCCTGACAGACAAGACACAAATCACTGTAAGAAGGAAAAGACAACAACCTAACTCACTCTACACTCTCAACACACAAAACTAAACTCTGACATCACTCAAACACTCCTTATATACTCCTCCCCCCACCCTTTCCAAGACATCACAAACCACACCCACTCAGTTCACATTCTATACTCACTAAACATACTAATGCAGACATACACCAGGGAACTGAATTGTGGGGTTACGTAGAACGGCGACCAATCACAGCACAACACCATATAAACTCCACACCAGCCAACAGTTAACCCAGATGACAGGTTGTGCGGCATGAGACTGTATCTTTCTGGCCCCATGCAGAGCACACTTTGAACTCACAAGGGGGAACTCTGCTGATGGGATACTATGGGGAAACTTTGCATCACACACAGGACCACTCTGCACTCAGAAAGGGGAACTTTGTTAAAAATCACAACAACCCCCCCCCCCCCAATACATGGGAGGTACTCCATAGTCCATACACCCTACTGAGGCCTCTTGGTTCTGATTCTGACACATCAGCATCCCCAGGACTGCAGCCAAGAACTGCAAGCACCCACCCCTGCATTCCTGCCCTCCTCAGCATCCGACCCATGTAAGACAAGATAATGTTGGGGACGTGGAGGGAACAGAGGCTGTGAGGGTGACGTGCTAGAACTGCCTCCCTCCCCCCCATGTCAACACTGTGGATGTTGGTTAACCATCCATATGCACTTGTGTTTTACAGACTAAGGGCCGGAAAGATCACAGCCGTGCACATCATCCTGACCCCAAGATGCCCAGTGCTAACTACAAGTGGACGCTGGTACAAGGGCCTGCATCACACTCATTGTGTCCTTCTCTGCTCCCTCCGTGGCAGGGAGGGGGGCAAAGCATGAGTGATGCCTGCAGCACTCAGGTACCCCCATCCCCAACACAACAGCACCTCACCCAAGCATGTGCTGCTGTATGCTTCCTGTGGTCTCTCCCCACCGCCTCCCTCTTCTATCCACAAGTTGCTGCCCCTCAGGTATGGGTCCCAGTCACAACACTGTGGTGCAGCACTGCAGGATGACACGGCAAGGCCAACAGCTGCCTCCTCCAGGTGAGCCTATCAAGCCTCCCTCCACCTTGGCTACTGTACCCTTGCAATCCCGATGACAGGCAGCCATGCCACAGGTGCAGCAGTCCACTCCTTGCTCCAGCCCCACTCAGAATGCTGCACCTGCCATACTGCTGTCTGTCAGGGCATCGTCCAAGGCAGAGGAGCCCTCCCGAATGGAGGACTTGACACCCATCCACATGCTTTCTTCTCTGACAGGGTCCACATTCACCCCAACATCCAGCCCCCATTGTCATATGTGTGACAAACCAGTCTGTCTGCACCCCCAACCCTTTGTCTATACTCCTCAGAGGTAGTGCCGCCACCACTCATGTGTATTTTAAAATATGCCTTACTTTGTCCAGATGAGAAGGCAGGAGTATGGCTTATACATGTGGAGACCCAAAGGCCCCCATGTCAGAGTCTCCTTTAAACTCCTCAAAAACCAAGTTCACCTATTTCTGCCAAGCAGTCCAGCAGATGGGTGAAGCTAACCCTCAGACCAGGCAAGAGAATCAAACCAACTCCAGTTTCCAATCCAGTATAAAGAACCAAGCAGGCAGATGTTCAGAAATAGCTAGAAATAGCTAGTTGCTAGTTGCTAGTTAACTAGAAATAGCTAGTTGCTTTTCAAATGAAATTATCACACCCGCTGTAGGGATTGCCTGGGATGCAGGAAACCACTGCCCTGTCCCACTGACTGACATGCCTCAAGGGCCAGAGGAGGCCTTGGCCACGCCCACTCTTGTGCTATAACGCAGTGTTCTCCAACCTTGGGTCCCCAGATGTTTTTGGCCTACAACTCCCAGCCCCCTCATCACATAACACACTCAGAACCGTAACTTCAGAGATATGATGACAGTTTCCCACATAATCATCACCATCATCGACGCCAGCACCCTGTAATAACCTGACCATTACAGGGTGAAATTTAGAACCTTTCATTGTTATGGGCTGGAGCGAATTTCCTTCATAGGGCAGTATCCAATGCTGTTACAGTGCTGGCGCTAATGATATTGTGTGAGCATAAACCGATGCTATCACAATGTCATGAGTGCTTGATAGGCAAAGGTAAAAAGTGGCAAAGAAATTCAGCGGCAAGTTGATTGATTGATTATATTTATACCCTGCCTTTTTTCCTGCAAGGAACCCAAGGCTGCTTACATAATCCTCCTCCTCCTCCTCTCCATTTTATCCTCACAACAACCCTGTGAGGTAGGTTAGGCTGAGAGTCAGCGACTGCTGGCCCAAAGTCACCCAGTAAGCTTCATGGCTGAGTGGGGAGTAGAACCCGGATCTCCCGAATCCCAGTCCAGTACTCTAACCACTATGCCACACTGGTTCTCAAATCACTGCTATTTTCTCTTTGTCTAGCAAGCAGTAATGACATTATGCTAACCTTGGCTTAGACTAGTGCAATGTCATTAGTGCTAGTGCTGTGACTGCATTGGATACTGCCCTTAGACTGCTTCCCCTATCCCCAGTTTCTTTTAGTTTCTGCCCAGCTGTATTCTAGAAATAAACAGCTGGTTTGCTTTAGTCTACAATAGAGCACGTATTCATTTTATCTATATATTAAAAGGTGTTCCTATCAAAAGAAAACAAACGTAAGTGAATATTACAAATATCTCACAAAAAATGCCAAAATGTAAATATCTCAAAATATATAAACAATACTTGGAATAGAAATCTGAAACCTTAAACTTAAAATCTGAAAACCATGATGAAAAAAGAAAAAAAATAGCTGTTCCTTAAAAGAGACCTTCTCCACTCGCCATGACTTGCCACAGATTTACTAATACAACTTACCAAGCAGTTAATGTGGGGAAAGCTTACCACTCGGTAAGACAGGAAACAGTAGAATTTATTTGGCCTGTATCAAGTAATTTCTTGAAAGAGAAAATCCTCTTCATACTATAACTGACGTTACATTGGAAATTGCAGGAAAGAACATTAATGAATTAATGTACCTTTTTATCCCAATCTTGCTCTATGGAGTTTAGGGTTGTGTATGTAGTTCTTGCCTCTACTCTGCTTCACAATCTATCCTCAAAACAACTCTGTGAGGCAGGCTATGCTGAGAGATGATGATTGGCCCAAGGTCACCCGGTGGGCTTCATGGCTTAGCGGAGATTTGAACCCAGGTCTCTGCAGGCCTAATCCAGCACTCTAACCACTGATCTGAATGAACTCTGTTGGATTCCTCCACTGAATTCTGCATCAACCACTTCTCGTTGTTTTTGTATATAAGAAACATTTTTTATTTTCTATTATCTGCTCTTTTGTTCCCACGTAGGAGCCATGCTGGGGGGAAATACAGCAATCCATTGTGGCCATTTCACAGACTACACAGCTGTAAGTCTCAGTTTGCCACTCAGCAGGGAAGTGCAGCAAATCACGGCCCCTTGAGGAGTGGAATATGTATAACGCACATGCTTGCAAACATGCTTTTTGTCACAATTCATATTTGCCCTTTGTTTTTTGTTTTTTTAGAACCACACTTATGTTTTAAAGCAGTGTTCTCCAACCTTGGGTCCCCAGATGTTTTTGGCCTACAACACCCAGCATGCCCCAGCCTGCTTTAAAGTGTACAACAACCTAAACAGATAATGTGCGACGTGACCCTCAGTCTCTTGTACGGTTTTCGCCAGGGATGGACACAGGAACAAATGCTAGTCCAAGTGTTTCTTCCAGTTACATAAACATTTTGCATTAAAAAGCTAGTTTAAATGAAGCCTAGGATCAGGGGAGGATTTTGCTTGCTTTTGTTTTCACCATTGATTTCAATGACTGTGCTAAAGCAGATTAAAACTGGTGAGACTGAGAGTGGTTCTGGAGTTTACCATGCACATTTTCTGCATTTGAACAAAAAACCACCACCACCACCACCACCACCACCAGTATTTATCTTCCAACAAGAAAAAAGGAAGAAAGGTTTATAATGAAAATATTAATACAATCTTAACTGCAGTGTCATTAGCATGGGCTGATTACCAGACTCCTTGTGATTTACATGCTGTTGGATTTATATGCATCTAAAGCATTTGGAGCCAGCATCTGAAAATAACAACAACAACAACAACAACAATAATAAAGATGTCTAAAAGGGGGCACAGTAAAGGTTTATAGGAACTATGTGGAGAGAATGGATATTCCCTCCCTCCCTTTCTCATTTAACACTAGCATGGATTCCCTTCCCTCCAATAAAACTGACTAGCAGAAGGTTCAAGACAGACCACAGGAAATCGCTCTATACACAATGCATAATTAACTCACGGAGCTCACTACCACAGGATGTGGTAGCACTAAACGTTACATTTGACGCAGGACTTCTGCCAAAAATAGCAGCCATATGCTGAGTTCTTCCCACTCTTCTCATAACGTTTAGGCACAGTTACTAGCGTTGTGATGGCATCACAGCTTGCGTTTCTCTTTCTGTACTCCACATCCTCGGATGGCTTGAGCAAGGGCAGAAAACTGCACAAGGTAAGGACATCACACAACATGGGTATGTGTGCCTCACATTATGGGTGAGGAGGGGAGACCTTGACATGCGAGCCTAAGTGCTGTCCTTGAATAGCTTAAAGAGCGGGGCCTACTCTTAGGTAGCATGAGGAGGCAGCTGCCTCAGGCGGTGGATGCTGTGTGGGGAGCAGCAGCAGCGGCAGCATCCGCCACTGGGGTTGCTCTTGAGCGCCCCTGGCTGTTCCCCAGCATTGGAGGACAGAGCTGTGTGTGCCGCCTGGCCTGGCCTGCACTCGCAAGCTGGCCCACAGCCCTCAGGTGACGTGGTGGATGCTTTCCCGTTGCCAGTGTTAAAGTAAGATTCAACTGCCAGTCTAGTCAGCTTCTACTGTATATGTGGGATGAGGGGAGGTGCCATCTTGTCTTGTCAGATAGCAAAATGTCTTGGCCGGACTCACTGGGTGACTTTGGGCCAGTCACTGACTCTCAGCCTAACCTACCTCACAGGGTTGTTGTGAGGGTAAAATGGAGAGGAGGATTATGTAAGCCGCCTTGGGTTCCTTGCAGGAAAAAAGGCGGGGGATAAATATAATAAATAAATAAAAATAAATGATTAGAGACATTGATGGAGAAGAGGCCTATTAGCCATTATAGCAAAATGGAACCTGCACGCATAGAGGCAATAGATCTCTGGACACCAGCTGGTGGTCAGGACAATCAGCAAGTAATGGACATCATAGAATCGTAGAATCATAGAAAAGTAGAGCTGGAAGGGGCCTACAAGGCCATCGAGTCCAACCCCCTGCTCAATGCGGGAATCCAGGTCAAAGCATCCCTGACAGATGGCTGTCCAGCCGCACCTTGAATGCCTCCAGAGTGGGAGAGCCCACCACCTCCCTAGGTAGTTGGTTCCATTGTCTTATTGCTCTAACAGTCAGGAAATGTTTCCTGATGTTTAGGTGGAATCTGGGTTCCTGTAACTTGAGCCCATTATTGTCCTGCCAGCTGGGATGATCGAGAAGAGATCCTGGCCCTCCTCTGTGTGACAACCCTTCAAGTAGAGGCCTCTCCAGTTTGTCTACATCCTTCTTAAAGTGTGGTGCCCAGAACTGGATGCTTCCAGGGGCATCTGAACCCCGGAAAGAGAACAAACCTTTGGCCTGGCCCTGCAAGGCTGGAACTGTTGCTCATGCAGTCATTGTTACCAATCACATAGTGTGCAGCCTCCATACATTGGGAGGAAATCAATGCATTCTTTTAAAGTGTGCCTCTGATACCTTTTGTCGAAACATAAGAGGTAAATAGGCAGAGAATACACTTTGCTCATAAGCCTTCTTTATGGTAGTTTGGCTGTCACTTTTGCATAGATTTATGATGATAATTCTTGCCACACATGGAATAAAAAATTTAAAAAACACAACCGTTTATTTTTCTGTCTAAATAATAAGGCAATTTGTTACAGCTAATTACTCAAATGCTTCCTTAATCTCAATTAAAAGATAGAGGACTGATTACTTTGCACCCCCGCAACGCTGCTACCTTTCCACAGCAGTACGTTCCCCCAAAATCTTTTAAAAATGTCTTTCCAATTACATATTCATTAAAGAATGTGCGGCCCATGGAAAACTGAACTGCTAAAATACATAGCTGCAATCTTAAACAATGATTTATTATGACATGGGATGTGGGACATTTCCACAGCTTTTGTGATTGCCATGATGAAGCTGTAAAGCAAATAGCATGAAATGAAGCAAGGCCTCACAATTTAATCAGCTCGTAAACAGATCTACCGCATCAAGCAAATGACATTATTATCCATCTGAAGTAAATCTTGCTAATCTCAGGAGATAAAATCAACATCATTAATGGTCACATGTCATATTCATCAACACTAAACCATCCCTTTTGACAGATTAATCCTAACTACAGCTCCCACGATATATGGTAATCGAGCCCGGAGCCTGCAATTCATTCCACGGCAAGGCTAACCAGTACTCTTAGCACAGCTATTACAAATAATTTTTTTTATTGATTTACATATTTTAAAATGCATTTAAGGTGAGGTGCCATTAAAAACCCTGTCACTGCTGCATATTTCTCCCTCGCTGTCTCAGTCTGCATTCACAGAAAGGGGAAGCACAACCCAGCAGGAAATTCTCTTGCACAAGCCCCACTGAAGTAAATGGGAGCTGTGCAGATGCCACTGTTGTTCCCGTTCATTTCAGTGGGGCTTTTAAAACAGGGCTATTATTAGAAGATGCATTTCCATCCACCCACCCTTCCTCTAAGGAGCTCATAGCAGCCTGCTAGGTTCTCTCTGCCTCTTCATTTTATCTACACCAGTGTTCCCCAACCTGGGGTCCTCCAGCTCTGTTGGACCACAACTCCCAGAATTCCCCAGCCAGCATAGCTGGCTGGGGAATTCTGGGAGTTGTGGTCCAACAGAGCTGGAGGACCCCAGGTTGGGGAACACTGATCTACACACTAACTCTGTGGGGTAGGTTAGGCTGAAAGATCACCCCCTGGTCACCCAGTGAACTTCATCATGGCTGAGTGGAGTGTGGATTTACATCTGTGCAGTGCTTTTTTTCTGGAGAAAAAGGTACCGGAACTCTTGGATTACATTTCCTCGGGAGTAGATGGCGATTAAATTGTAATGCAATTAATAGAAGAAAAGGTGCTGGAACTCAGTTCCTGTGAGTTCCACCAGAAAAAAAGCCCTGCATCTGTGTCCCCCCCCACTCATCCAGCGCTGTAACCACTACAGCACACTGTCTTCTGCTTGGTTGTGCTCCCTGTGCCCTTTTTGCCTATCATTCCATTGAGCTGGGAGTAATTAAAGGAGGTATTTGACACTCCCTTTTTTCAGTGCTACTTGGAATATGTGCCCTACTTTTTAGATTTAAGCGGCAGTCACATACACACTTATCGGGGAGTACGTCCTATTGAGCTCACTGGGGCTTACTTCTGAGTAGACATCTATAGGATTGTGCCGTTATTTATTTAGTATGGATGAAAAAAATGTCAAGTTATAGAGCTGGTTAGGGGCTGAGCGCTGAGGCAGAGGTATTCTGAAAGTTGGAAGCCAGGGGAGAGCTTGAGTTGCATGGGATCCAAACGCCCCCTGCTGTCCTCTTCCAGCCAGGCTGTGTGAGCCTGTTGGACCTGGATCCAGTGCCTGGAGGGGACTGTGACTGGGGGGTTGTCCTGCAGCAAGGACAAGTTCTGCAGAACCTGGGAAAGCTCCCATGCAAGATAGATGTTGCTTTGGCAGGTGTTTGAGTGTGACTGAACTCCTACATAGCAAAGCAGGCCTCTTTGATTGCTCAGGCTTCACCACTTGGCTGGAAGCAAGCAGACTGTATAGAGACTGGCGTCAAAACCCTGGTTTGCACTTGTGCCTTATACTGAGATGGATCATTAGGCCATTTAGTCCAGCACTGTCTACTTTAACTAGTTATTATGCATCTCCAGGGACCCGGGCAGAGGTCTTTCCTAGCCCTGCTATCTGTTGTGTTAAGGAGGCTGGTGGAGGAATGAAGTCCACATTGCTCCTGATGATGAATATGAGCTTTCATGTGGCGTAGTGGTGAGAGTGTTGGACTGGGACTCGGGAGAGCCAGGTTCTAGTCCCCGCTCAGCCATGAAACTCACTGGGTGACTTTGGGCCAGTCACTGCCTCTCAGCCTAACCTACCTCACAGGGTTGTTGTGAGGATAAAATGGAGAGGAGGAGGAGGATTATGTAAGCCGCCTTGGGTTCCTTGCAGAAAAAAGGCAGGGTATAAATATAATAAACAAATAAATGGTGATTTCCACTCCTTTGGCCAGGTAAGGCCAACTTCTGTATTCTTGAGGGCCATTCTATTTCTCCATTCATTGGCTCATGGCCCAGAAACTTATTTGCCATGCCTATTGGTTCTAATGTACTGGTGCAATTTCAGTAGGCCTTTCCAGTTATGGTGGACATGTGTTCAGGCATGGAACACATAACAAAACCCCAGAAGAGATGCTCTATTAAAATATGAAATCTAGCGATCTTCAACTATCTTTGAAAATATTTTTCTTTTTGGTATATGTGAAACTGTGGGCAAACTTTTTAACTAATAGAGCTGTTGGAGGAAACAAATAAAAATGCTTTGTGGGCTGGATTGAGCATGTGGGCTGCTGGTTGGCTATCCCTGTGCATGAGGGTTGTGCATTAGTTCACTACTGAACTGAATGTAGTTGCTATTATATCTTTAAGTACTGAAGGGTTTCAGGCATTAAAACATGTATTTGTGTGCATAAAGCACATGTGTATGTGTTTCAGGATCCAGTCTCCACTTTTAAAAAGCAGTAGTTTTAAAACATGTATTTATTAGATTTCCATCCCAAACTTCCTCCAACAAGCTCATGATTCTCCCCTCCCATTTTATCCTCACAACAACCCTGTGAGATAGGTTAAGTTAAGAGACAGTGACTGGCCTCAGGTCACCAAGTGAGCTTCATGGTTGAGTGGGAGTTTGAGCCTGGGTCTTTGACCACTACCCCCACTACCCCACACTTGCTCTGCTTGTTTTGCATTACACTCCATGTATTGCAAAGGCAACTTTTAAGCAGAAGGATGGCCTTATCATCTGTTCTATTAACTTTAATGAAAAGCTGGATAAGCCACATTCATTGGTCACAGTGAGTCAACAGCACGTAGCACACAGTCTATAAAACCACCTTCTGTGTATGCAAATAGAAACTCCCCACCCTGAGATCATTGGCCAGAAAAGTGGAAAACTCTGTGTCAATGAAGCCTTATGGTGCAATAGGACCTGTGCAGGCAACTTCTCACTGGGCTTTCTTTCATTGGTTGACAGCCCGAATATTTATCTGTTTGGATTCTGGCTTTTGTGTATCGCCCTGTTGCTCCACAATGAAAAACACTTATCAGAAAGCTGACCCTGTATGAATGCTTTTTGAAAGAAAGGCTCCAATATTTGGAACACTACATTCTCTAAACAAGCACTGAATTATACTGGCGAGCACATTAACAAGGGCTTCTGAATGACAACTTGAATGACTGCAGCACCACATTGTGTTGCCAGTCATTGAATAAGTGGGTGCAAAAATTGTCTACAAGCTTTGTAGATCTTGAGCGGTCTAAACCGAGACAAGGAAAGACAAATCCAAATGATTTCTACAGACAGCATTTATCAAGTTAGTGCAAACATTACCCAGACTGCCTCACAAAATGGACCAACTCAGTTATGGCTTATTCTTCTCTCCTGAGATTTACTAATCCACCCTCCCCCATTACCTTTCCTTTTATGGCAACCGTGGCAATAATTAACAACACATTTATTATAGTATGCATTTACATTTCGCTATTGGAACATCTGAAATATAAATTAAGGGGGAAGGAGATCTATTTCTAGCCACATGATTCTAAGAGCGAGGTCATCTGGTCAAATTCTTCCATGCGACAGTGTGCACAGGTATACTATTTAGGGATCTATGAGAAATTTGTTTCAGTTCGGGTTTTTTAAATCAGTATTTCCCCAGTTCACACCTTCCAGACCAAACACTAGACTGGCTATGTGATTTGTGACCTGCAGAAAATGTGTTCAACAACATGCATACTTTTGAAAAATGTGCATGAAAAAATGCATACTTTTGAAAAATGCGCTCAAATATGCTTTAATCTATCAGGGCCGGTTCTTCCATTAGGCCAACTAGGCGGCTGCCTAGGGCGCAGGGCTAAAGGGGGCGCCAAAACGCCTTGAAAAAAAAAACAGTCCGTGGTGCGCGTGCACCATATAACCCCGCCCTAAGCGCTCCCCCTCGCTTCGCGAGCTCGGGGCTGCCGCTTCGGCCTGCCCTCCACGTGGCTCGCCTTGGCTCCGCCCCCTCTCGCTTTGGCACCGCAGCCTCCGCCTCCTCCCCGCTCCCCGGCTCCTCTCGGCGTCAACCTCCTGCCGTGGAAGATGGCGCTGAGCGGCGAGGTCAGTCAGTGTGCATAGAAGGGGGTGACCCCGACTCTAGCCGTTGGGGGGTTGTGGAGGGAGTGGGGTGGGAAGATGGCTCAACCCTGGGGTGGGGCAGGTAGGCCGTCGGTCAAAGGGTGGGGGGAAGGAGGAGGAGGAGGCAGAGCTGGTTGCGAGGCGAGGGGGGCGTTGGAGGATAAACCGCCTGCCCAGCGCCCAACCAGCAGTATGGAGACGACGTCGCCTTTTTTCTTTTTAAAGCCCCTTTCCTGCCCCGTTTCTCTCTCGTGCTCCTGCTCCCGTTTCCTACACGAGAGAAGCGGGGCTGGGGATGGCGCCAGAAAGAAGATCCCGCCCCCATATTGAAACGGAGGCTTTCTTGTGTGGAGAAAAGTTAAAATAAAAATATCTTCGAAGCTGCAGCTTGCCTGGGAGTAAGCCCCATGGAATTCAGTGGCAATTACCGCGGAGATGCCCGTGATAGCGCTGTTAATGCGTAGCGGTGGTCGCAATAAACGTCCCAGTCCCGTGCCCCGCTGCAGGCTGAGGGTGGCTCTTCATGCCGAGAAGGGCCCTGCCAGGCCGTCCAGGGCACCGGTGGGTTTAAACAACCCGCCTGGATAGTCACAGAGATAAGACTGGACGTTTCGCGAAGCCCTTCCCTGTGTGCCAAATCGCCCGTCAGGGTAGTTTTGGGAGGAAGAGTGAGATATTACATGGTATAAAGTGTTCCACATGCATCATCAAGCAGTAATCCTCTGCACAGCAACCCTGTAAGGTTAGCCGGTCTTCTCACCCCCTCCATATTGCAGGGAGGCAGGTGAAGCTGCCAGAGCGAGTGCACAGCAGAGGGAAAAGTACCACCTCCGGTGCAGGGGGGAGCTGTTGGTGGGCCGTGGGGGCTGGAGCAACTCTCTTAAAGACTAATAAATGCAAGCGACTCGCTCTCGATTGGCGAAATCTCACGTGTCGGAGGGGCCGCAGGCAGTGCAGCACAGCACGAGGCATTTTCCTTTCCGAGCCCATCGCTCAACCCAGTTAAGTGTGGGGCCACTCCACCCCTCCCCCGCAGCCGGGACTCAGCTGAGTGCAGAGAAGTCCGGGCTCCTCGGAGGAAAGGTGGGATAGAAATGTCAGAAACAAATAAAAAGGCAAGGAAAATGAAGTTTTAAACATTAAATGTAGTTTCTGTCACACTTCACCAGGAATTTTTCTATATAGCAAATTGGTACTACATCAACATGTTTTTTATGTATGTTTGTCAATGTTTATGATAATAAATTTTTTAGGTTTTCCCAATTGACTTTTATTTCATAATGGGCATAGGGCTGGAGGGAGGGAGGGCTCAAGTGGGAAGGGGGGTGAGCTAAATATCTGATCTTGCCTAGGGCACCAAACTGCCTTGCACTGGCCCTGTAATCTATGGGAGCAGAATATGTACATTTCAAAGATGCACCCAATTTATGCATACATTTGGAAAAATACATACGAAAATATGTACGCATTTTCATGCAAGAAGAAAAACCAAAAAGCTCAAGTCGGACTCAAGTCGGAACGAGCTCTGAGGTGGAATTCAGAGAACTTTGGCGAACTCGCGTTTTGCCGATTCGCGGGCCAGTGTGAGCCAGGCGCGACATCCAGCAGAGTCGCCATTTCAGGTTCCCCTGAAAGGGGTTGAGCTTTGGTGGGCATTTTATTTGAGGGGGAGAGAAACATGCTGGCTGCCATCAAGGGCCCAGCTACTTCCACCTGTCTTGCAGACACAGTTTTTTAAAATGAATATTTAGATTAAGCCTCTACAGCCTCTAACTACAATCAACCATCTTAACAGTAATAACTGGTACGTGGGTTATTCTTCCCATTCTGCCTCTGAGAGGCTGATGGTTCCTCCTAGAAATATTTTATTTATTTATTTATTATATTTATACCCCACTTTTTTTCCTGCAAGGAACCCAAGGCGGCTTACATAATCCTCCTCCTCCTCCTCTCCATTTTATCCTCACAACAACCATGTGAGGTCGGTTAGGCTGAGAGTCAGTGACTGGCCCAAAGTCACCCAGTGAGTTTCATGGTCGAGTGGAGACTAGAACCCAGATCTCCAACACTCTAACCACTGTACCACACTGGCTCTCCACTCGCCACAGCAGTGGTGTACTGGTAAACTTTGAAGTGCAGATGCTCATCATGACAGTCCCCACAGCCACACCCACAAGGAGAGACCAAAATTGCAGCATTGATCCTTTTCTCTCTCTCTCTCTCTCTCATGTCTTTTGTAGGTCTTTCGTAAAGCTGCTGGGTCGTAATTACTCATTCAAGACCAAGCCACCACAAAATATTATGCATGGCAAGGATAGCTCACCACAATCTGTTGTTGCTGGGAAAATCCATTTATCCCTCATCTCCTGTGAGGATTGCAGGTGAGCCCAGAGGGAGAAGCGAGAAGGGACATCAGAGGGCTCTGGCAGATGACATCCTTGCTCCTGCTCCTCAGAACGGCCCGGTGCCTTGCACAGCAGCACAGCCCTGCAAGGACCCAGGAGGGTGCGCTTGCAAGGTAGTTTGCTGGCTGCTACTAGCGTCCAGCTGGCAGCTCCCAGATCTCGTGCACAGACATCGGCGGCTTGCCCTTTAGTCACTGCTGGATCCCTAATGCCAGGCTGTATATTTATGAATGCTTTCACATATTAACAAACAAACCTTTATCCATCGAGTAAAGTAGCACCTGGGCTGGCTGGCTTGTGACCGGAAATTCAGCATAAACAGATGCAACTTGGTCAAAGTTTCCACCCAGATTCCACCTAAACATCAGGAAAAATTTCCTGACTGTCAGAGCAATAAGACAATGGAACCAACTACCCAGGGAGGTGGTGGGCTCTCCCACTCTGGAGGCATTCAAGGTGCGGCTGGACAGCCATCTGTAAGGGATGCGTTGACCTGGATTCCTGCATTGAACGGGGGTGGGACTCGATAGCCTTGTAGGCCCCTTCCAACCCTACTTTTCTATGATTCTATGATTCTATGATAAAGGCCCCACTGTAAAAGGACACAAGCATTCTCCGTATCCTCTTAAGGCAGGGGCGCAGCACCTCAGGGCCGGGGGCCAAATCCTGGGGTTCCCAAGATGGCCGCACCCCTTCCCCTGGCTGGCCCCACCACTTTCTCCCAACCACCAATCCTTTGGTGGTTTCCTGGCTTTGTGTTTTTTCCTCCCTTTCTAAAAGGTTGAAATGCCCCTCCTGAGGCTCTGTTACTGGCAATACCAGCTTTAAGCTAAAATAGGCTGGCATTTTTGGCCCCGCCCCCTTTTGCCTTTGGCCTCGCCCACCACTGGAATGTGCCCCCCGAAAGCTCCTCTAAAATGGAATTTGGCTCTCGGGCTGAAAGAGGTTCTGCACCCGCCTGAAGGGGTGGAGCGCCATGTGGCCGTATAGTCTGCTCATGTGTACTACACTAGAAATGGAGTCACCGCCCATGTGACAGCTTAGTGCACATGCATGTGCATTACACACCCTATGTATATACACATATTCATAGCAAGAATGGCTATTAATCATTTTAATCATCTTAATCATTTTTATCTTGTAGTTTTTAACTGTTACAGTAATTTGAACTGCTGCTAGCTTTGCTGTTTGTTTTTAACCTGTGGTTTTAAATCTTATATTTATATTATACTAGCTGTTGCCCGCGGCTGCGCTCGTGTGGATTTTAGGATTTGGTATAATTGTTTTTAAAAGAAACATGTATGGAAAAGATGCAGTGTCTCTGACTGAAAGTGTAACGTTTAGGCTGGGTGCTGGCAGCAGAAATCTTTTGTGACAGAAATATCTGTTCATAGAAAAATCAGGTTAATCCTGAGAGTCTACAGGTGATGAAGAGTGAGCATGCCAAGTTTGGGGTAGATCCGTCTAAACGTGATGGAGCCTATGCGACGATGCCCCCCCCACAACAGTCAGTCAGTCATTTTAAAAGTTTCCCTCCCTTTTCACCCCGTCATGTAAAAAGTTTCCCTCCCTTTTCACCCCCTCAGAGAACATTCTAAATGGCCTAGGGGAGATTTGCATACCCAGCCCTATTAGCCCCTGCAGGAATTCATACGAACATTCTAAGTGTCGTATGGGCTATTTGCATAACTGCTGCTATTGGCTCCTGCAGCAATTATGGGGTGAGGCCTATTTGCAGAACTGCAGATATGAGAGTGGGGCGATTTTGCCCCCTTTTTTCACCCCCTTAGGGACGGAATTTCCCAAAATCCTTCCTTAGTGGGGGTCTACGTCGTAAAAGCAATGTCCCTTCAAAATTTCACGTTCCTAGATTTAATGGTTTGAGCTGGGCGTTGATGAGTCAGTCAGTCAGTCAGTCAAGAGTCAGGACACCTTCTTATATATATATATATATATATATATAGATTGTATTTTATGGTTTTAACTGTTGTAAACCCAGAGAGCTTCGGCTATTGGGAGGTATAACAATGTATTAAATAAATAAATAAATGAATAAATAAATAAATTAGAATCCCCCCACCCCCAAACATCCTCCTATTCTGATAACTGGCCCAGAGGATAGTGTACCGGTTGGAGCAGTAAATTCTGTCTGAGTGGCAAGCCTAATTTCTTCAGCTTTTACACTTTACTGGGGGGAAAAATGGCTATTTCTCTGTTAAGCCTTCTTTGGTGCTTTTTTATTTGATACTGTTCAAAGCATCGAGGGCTTTACTCTGTGAACTCATAGGAGAAAGGGCTTTGCCATGCAGTCATGCCCTGATGACTGTGTCATCCCAAGCAGTTAGTTGTCAAAAAAAAGGGCTTCTGGGTAGATTTTTATGTGCAAGTTATCTATCACTTATAGTAAATGCTAAGGCTCCGACGAGTGCACTCTCTCTTAATTGGTGCCACATAAAAGCTTTTTCATTTACTGTAAATTTGTTTCACGTACATAAAATGAAGTATGCCATTAAAGTGGGCAGAGTACAGTACCTGGAGACTCAGCACATTTTATTTAGATTATTATGTGAATATTAAGATGTAATATTGTGTGCTCCTGTCATTCTCCCTGGAAGTTGTTTGATGATGGAGGGGAGAAACAGAACCCCAAGGTTAAGAAATAAATGAGAGGAGAATTGGCAGAATACCAGTGTGGATTTATTGGATAGCGTGGTGGGAGGGAAGGAGAGAGAATGTCTTATAGGGCCTGTTTGTTTAAATCAGAGCAAGTTTATAAAATCAGCAGAATCATGGTAAAATTATTCATGGACAGTACCACTTCAGGCTGCAGGTGGGGGATCATGTTTGCATGTTTAAATGTTTCCTCCACAAACTAACACACAAATGCTGCATGTAGAAAAATAGGCAGGCCAAGCTTTTCTCCTTGATATGCTAGCTTTCAATACACAGGGAGTGGGTTTTTTTTTTTTTTTTTTGGTGGCATGAGGCATTCAAACATATCACTTCTCAACATGCAGCCTGAAGTGGAACAATCCAGGAACAGTTTTACCAATTGATTCTGCTGCTTAACTTGGCCTCTAACTTGTGCTGGAAGCTGTGGAAGTGAACCTTTCAAATCCTCCAAGAAAGCAATTGTCTGGCTAACATAGTAAAATCAAATTGCTAGCAGGCTTATTTTAGAGGACTCAAAAATAAAATACTGCAAAGTAAGAGCATATTATTTACATCTATATCTATTTATATTTATATCTATTTATTTATGAATGCATTTTTATACCATTTTTTTGGTCCTAACAGGGGTTTCAAAAGTGGTTTGCAAACAGAACAAAACAAAAGATTAAATAATAAAAGTTAAAACTATGACATTAAAAACAAAAGGAGCAGAGTTAAAACTTTCAGCCATATATTAAAAACCATTCAAAGTCAAGCAGATTAAGAATGTTTTCACTGCCCACCTAAATGCCATCAGGGAGGGGGCTAATCTCACCTCCTTTGGGAGAGAATTCTATAACCAGGGTGTTGCCACAGAAAAGGCCCTGTCTCACATTCCCACCAACTGAGCCCCTTTTGGTAGTGGGATTTATAACAGTGCCTCCAAAAGTGATCCCAACCTAGGGGCAGATTCATATGAGAGAAGGTGGTATTTCAGGTATCCTGGCCCTAATCTATTTGGAGCTTTATTGGTAAGCACCAGCACCTTGAATTGGGCCTGGAAACAAATTGGAAGCCAATGCTATACCCTCCAACATTTCACAGATGAAAATAGGGACACACATGTGAATTTGTAAGAGGTATGGTTAAGCAACAAGAAGGTATGATCAAGAGGGTGTGGCCAGGCAACATGAGGGTGTGGCCAAGGGTATGGCCAGGCAACCAAAGGGCAAGGTCAAGTACAAAAGTTATTAGATGAAACACAAAACTGCAGTATTTTCTCCCCCTCACCTAGAACCTGGGGTCATCCACTAAAGCTAAATGGTGGCACATTTGGGACAAACAAAATGAAGTATTTCTTTGCATAGTTAAACTGTGGAATTCACTGCCACAAGATGTAGTGATAGCTGCCAACTTGGAGGAGACAAATTCATGGAGGTTAGTATCTAGTTTCCCTTCTCAAGGCATTATATTACTGATAAGGCTATCAATGGATTAGTCATGATGGCTACATAGCACCTCCAGGATTGGAGACACCATGCCTCTGAATACCAGTTGCTGGGGAACATGAGTGGGAGCATACTGTTACCCTCATGTCCTGCTTGAGAGCTTTCCAGAGCATCTGGTTGGTCACTGTGGGAAACAGGATGCTGGACCAGAGAGGCCTTTCCAGTAGGGCTCTTTTTATGGTCTTATGGTCTTAACCTAGCACAGAGAAGAAGGCATGAACACCTTCTCTTACAAGAAGATGCAAGCCCATTCCCTATATACAAACCCAGGTTGCTTAAGCGTATGCAGGGACTTGGTTTGCATGAAGATGTCCTTCCTTTTGTCTGTTAGATTTATGGGTTGAATAAGGCAATCTGGGGGTTAATATTAATTCTTGACAGCCAAGTTCAGAGTACAAGCCTTTTAAGGGCACAAATTGTGTCAGTCTTCAGAATAAATTCATGCGAAGCTGCCCATGATAAATCTCTGACCATCAAGGGCTATCCCTGGAGTTCCGATAGGAGCAAAGTCTAGTTTTACAGCCTGATGCTATAAATGTTCATTCAAAAGCTACTCCCACTTCTTTCAATGGGGCTTTACTCTCAAGGAAGTGCCCAGAATACTGCTGCCTTATAACACAATCCTAGGCATTGTGCTATAAGAGAGCCAGTGTGGCGTAGTAGTTAGAGTGTTGGACTGGGACTCGGGAGATCCGGGTTCGAGTCCCGGGACCCCCATCTCCAGGGACCCGGGCAGAGGTCTTTCCTAGCCCTGCTATCTGTTGTGTTAAGGAGGCTGGTGGAGGAATGAAGTCCACATTGCTCCTGATGATGAATATGAGCTTTCATGTGGCGTAGTGGTGAGAGTGTTGGACTGGGACTCGGGAGAGCCAGGTTCTAGTCCCCGCTCAGCCATGAAACTCACTGGGTGACATTGGGCCAGTCACTGACTCTCAGCCTAACCTACCTCACAGGGTTGTTGTGAGGATAAAATGGAGAGGAGGAGGAGGATTATGTAAGCCGCCTTGGGTTCCTTGCAGGAAAAAAGGCGGGGTATAAATATAATAAATAAATAAATAAATAAGCATGACCACTCAGAAGTATGTCCCACGGAATTCAATGGGACTTACTCCCAAGTAAGTGTACAATTGAATCACACTATTAGATTTAGGTAAATTCAGCAATAATAAGTTGTCAAGGAGGGCCACCAGTATTGACTATACTTTTTTTAATTATGGAGAAAGGGTATGCCTTAAATGTAAATGTATTCTGGGACAAAATATTTCACCCTTTATTCTTCTTTTAAAATTCATGGTTAGAGGTTTATAAATATTTTTCCTTCCCACAATTCATATATCTTGCATTTGAGCACATATATCCAGTATTAAACACTGAAGCTCCATGTTTTAAAGCAATCTACAACACTGACCATCACATCTTGTGGCAGCAAATTGATTATGCATTGTGTGAAGAAGTATCATGTAATTGAGGGATAATTGTGAAATGCTGCTCCCTGCTAGAAGAAGAGGTAGCAGCAGCAGCACCAGTGCTAGGATGACTTTTTACAGAATTATATTATTATATAATATCTTATATATTATAATTATTACATTATGTATTATTTTATAATATTTTATAAGTGGCTTTTGTAATTTTTTTAAAACCTTACTTAAACCCTTGCCGGTAATTGTTGATATTTGGTGTTTTTCATGGGGGAGGGGGGTCAGTTCTTGCAGAGCTATCTCTTTCTTTTTGTTTTAAAATGGTCAGGATTGGCACAAATTCAACAGGTGAAGCTTACCCACCCCCACACCTCCAAACATGGAGCTTCAGAGAGAAGGGGAAGTTTCTTGCATTTCCTTCTGACACTGTATCTCACCTGTTAGAGGCACAGAATGAGCTCTGTTAGGAAATAAAATCTTTGGCAATATAAAGATAGGAATCATGTGATACATTCCCTCATTCACCTCTCCCTCTGTCCAGGCCAGCAGGTGCAGCCCACCTGCACATCCTTGCCTGGCTCTCCCAGCTTAGCAGCGGCTGTTTCTCTGTGGAGACCCTGCGGCTGTTCCAGCCTAAGCAGAGCTACTCTTAAAGGGGCCATGCCATGGGCAAAATTGCAGCTAAGCTAAAACTGCAAGCTTAGCTGCAATTTTGCCCATGCCATGCCCCCTTTAAGAGCAGCTTAAAGCAGCTGGGAATTTGGGACTCTGCATGACAAAGTGAGAAGCTGTGATGGCTTAAGGGTTTTCGTGAAGATCCTGGCATTTTCTTGGCAATTTGAGACTATGCAATGCAGTTGACAGACATAAGACTGGTGTAATGTGTTCTAAAAGCATATACCAGAGAGCAATGTTGCTGTTGTGTTCTGTACCACCTGTAGTTTCCAAAGAATTCTCAAGGGTAGCCCCAACATAGAGCATTTTGCAGTAATCTAATTGGGAGGTAACCAAAGCATGTATCACTGTGGATCAGGTGATCCCATGAGGATAATCTAGCAGAGTTCTGAGTGGGTGTGAAAGGTCCATGGAACTGGCCTTGCTGGTATGACTGCTTCAGTCACACATAATCCCCAATGGCATGGAATTGCACCATGGTGTAATAATGGCTCCCATGCCATTGTGGGTTTGTGTGAAGAGAGTCTTAGGAGAGAACTAGATATTACCTTTGATATGGGGCTACCTCTCAAGCCAGCAGACTGTGACGAATACTTCTCCACTCTCTTCCTGTAAAGTTGAGGCACACTTAGCAGTACAGGCAGTCCCCAGGTTATGAACGAGTTCCGTTCCTAAGAATGTCTTTAAGTCAAATTTGTATGTAAGTCGGAACAGCATAGCGTTCTATACGTTAAAATTGGTATTTACGCAAATTGTGTAAATTACGCAAATTGCGTAGTATACTACGCTATGTGCTCTACGTAAACAATGTGGCGCTGGGGAACCCAGAAGCCCGTTCTTAAGTACGGGTTATCTGTAAGTTGGACGTTCTTAACTCGGGGACTGCCTGTATGTGATATCTTTACATTGAACATTCTTCAGCCACATCAGCAGCTGTCAATAATGTCTAGCAGTGGCTGGGGAAAAATATAATGCAATGTCATGACATGGATAAGTATGCCAAACCATTATAGAGAGAAGACAAGAGAACTTGACACAAGGATGCCATTTTAGTGGCAGCCCCGCGCTGAATGTAACATACTTAGGAATGCATCCATACTTAGAAATGCTCTTATTAGTGTTTTGCCTTTTGCTGCTGCAGAGTTATTCATACTCTCTGTGTTGCTAACTGACAACTGTAATCATGACGTGCTTTGACATTCTTTGTTATTTGGCATTCTTTGTGAGTGCATCAATAGGCTAACGAAGGTCATTTCCTAAGCTTTATCAATTATTCCTGATTTTGCTTTAATCCTGTAATTGCTGCAATGGGGGACTACAGCCTGCATATTACTCCCTCTGACTTAGGTCATTTCCACACATGAAGGCTTAAGTAGGCTTTGTTTTAAATCAGTTCTTAAAGCAAATGCAAAGACCAGCATTGGCTGGAATGCACATTGGATTTTTCTTCCAATTTCTCCCACACATTAACACCTTCATATGTGACTCAAAAATCAATAGAGAATGCAAATTTGCTTCACAGTGTGATGCATGAAAAAGTGCTTAGTTGTTCTGGAATCTCATATTATGCAAGGCATGAAGCTGCAGTCAAGAATGGCATCCCCATGTCAAATTTTCTACCACACCACAGTAACATATATTACAATTTACTCATTTTTGTGATGTCATCACATTTAGTTATTTCCCCAGCCTCGGCCAAAAGCTGCCAATAATGTGCAGCGGAGGGCAGGGAAATGCACAGCACCATGATGTCATGACTTAGGGTGAATGATCCTATAGGTTACATGGGAGAGGGGGAGGGTGTAACACAGCAATGCTGTTTCAGTGGCAGCTCTATGTTACGTGTAACAGGTAGTTCTGTCGGAAGTAGTCTAAGGGGGAAAGGTTGTAGCTTAGTGATAGATCATGTGCTTTATGTGCAGAAGGTCCTAGGTTCAATCACTGGCATCTTCAGTAGAGCTGGGAGTGACTCCTGGCTAAAACCCTGGAGAGCTGTGGCCAGCCAGTACGATGCTGAGGTAGCTGGGTAAACTGTCTGATTTGGTATCGGGCATGCTCTTTATTGGAACTATGTCTGTTGAGAGACTGCAACTTTAACATCTGTCTGCTGCAGAATGCTATGAAAACGGGAAGCATGCATTGTTTTTCACCAACACAAGCTGCTTACTTTGGGGCTCTCATACTCTGGAACTGACACAACTCCTTCTTGTAAGGAGTCTGTAAGGCACCAGGGGTTTCAAACCAGGCCTTCTGGAGGCCAGGTTCCAGCACCAGACTTCCCGGACCACCATATCCCCTGACAGACTTGCAGGCTGAACTGGGTTACCCAGAAGTGCCATTTAGGAGGCATTAACAAGCCCCCCAAACTGACTCAGCACCAGGGTCAGCTCTTCAATTTCAGCAACTTGTCTCCCAGTGAGGAGACCCTATCAGCTTACCACACCATCCCTCATAGTAACTGCCACTTTGGGAACCTGAGTGTTTGCTTGCCGCTGGCCCATCTGTACACAAGCTGTGATCTGGGGTACCCAATCTCTGCTTCTTTTAGCTGGCCCCAGTTCTCTCTAGCCTGCACCTGGTTGACAGCTTGTTCCCTCCTGACCTTGAGGGCCCTGATCCTGTTCTCATTTGGAATACCAACCACCAGCAAACCTGAGAATACCGGACAAGCAATTTCCCATGGATAAACTCATTATGCTGCTATCAGGGGACAAAGTTTATCGTGAAGCCTAGATTTCGTTCCTCTTTCAAAGCCTTCCTGCAATCTAAAAGTAGTCTGTAGGGAGCATTTTCAGGCCATCCTTCAGAACTATACAAGCCATAAGATAGGCTATTCTACAGGTTTGCTAAGTAGGGGTTGTGTGACCATGGAGATTTGTTGCTTTGGGGCTTAGGTCAAAAGCTAATTTTAGTAGTCTCCATGCTTCTCCTTATAGTAGCAAGGCAGAATATCAAACAAGCTCTTTAGCTTTGTGCTTGCCTTGGTTACAAGGTTCATTTTCATAATTCCTGAAATGCCTGGCCTTCATCCCAGCATGAAATTGAGCCTTATGCCACATCTTGGGCGTGTTACTAAAAAATGATCCCTTCCTCTGCGTTGTGAATGTTGATTTGCTTTAGCCAACTTAAAGCCCAAGCAAATGGAAACCAAACTGACGCCATTGCTGTACTCTAAATAGGTGCCACAGGCAAGCTGCCATGTAGAGTGGTATTCCAGAGGGTGTCAATGTTTCTTTAAGATACAAGTCTCCCATGATGTATAAGTATCATGTGAGTAAAGTAAGAACCACTTTGTAGAAATTCTGACCTAGTTTGAACAAAGATACCAAAAAATCAATGAGCCCTATAGCAGCCTAAATGCTTTGTTAGCCTTTTACTACAACATTATACATTACATGCAAATAATGGCACAAATTTAATGCTACTATTCACACCAAGCAATTCCTTTGGATCTGTATTCTATATATTTTTTAACAGATCTTGAACAGTAACATTTTTCTTTTTAGCGTGAAGTTGCTCAAGGTTCACTGGAGACTTTTAAATTGCTGCTTTCAGAGAAATAACAATGTAAAATGACATTATGATATATAGCACCTTCCTGTGGGCTTGAACCAGTGCAAGAGCCAGCTGCGAATGCCTTTGGGAATGAAGCAATCTCCAGGGCACTATTGTCCAATTGTCCTTCTAACTGTATCCTGTTTAATTAGTTGCAATTAATTTCAAGCAACAGCCTCCTGGAACATCACATCAGGAAGTATGGAGGGGAATGCTGGAGATTCAAAGTTATGAGAATTGCGGAGTCTACTGTATATTAGAGAATAGAAATGAGTAGGCTGAAGATTATTTGGCTTAGCCAATCTGGAAGTGATAAATATTATGAAGGACAGTATATAAATGGCTTAAATAAACAGAAAAGAATCAAATAAAAATGTAACAGAGCAATCCTATGCATGTTTACTCAGAACCAAGTCCTACTGCATTTGATGGACCTCACTCCCAGGTGAGTGTGCACACTCATACACACTTACAAACTCTGATGATCAGGCCTATTGACAGAAACCATTAAGTATTGCTCCCTTTCAGACAACCTGGCTTGACGTGATTCCTACTAGAAGGTGAAGGCTCACTTGGGAAAAAAATACATGGTTATCAGAATCCAAAAGTCCAAAAGATCAGATAAACAAACTGCTTAAGTTCATGGTAGGGATCACCTGGGCATCCTGGCATATCCTGAGATGCACAGACACTGTGGAAGAAGAACATGTAAATCAGGGCAGCTTCACATTTTATACAGCAGGGGACCTGGCCAGCGCTCTGCCCAGGGCTGGCTGAGTCTCTTTGTGCACCATGTGCCCGCCGCTCTCGGGATGATGCAGCTGCGCTCTCAGCACTGGCTGAGCCCCTTACTCCATGCCTCTTTCATCATGGAGAAAGGCAAAATGGGCGGCAGGAGTTAGGATGATATCAGTGGATGCGGCCACACCCCCTGATGGCAGTGGGGCACAGCCACTCCTACTGATGTTGCCTGACCTGCAGAGGGGCTGGTGGGGGCAATTTGGTTCCCCACCTCTGAGTTACAGCAGCAACAAATCTACTATTGACTCTCAAGAGGTTCTTGTTAGCAAACAGTATTAATGAAAACATGCAGAGCCTTTCATTAAAGCTGTTTGCATGTTCTGAAGCTTTCAATAACAAGATGTCCAGACCAGTCTTGATTCTTGCTTAAACAAATGTGCTTATGTTCAGGATACTCAGCAATGGAGGAACACTCACCTCATCACTAGTCTTATATAAGGAGCTAGGCTGGAGTCAGATGATGGTTTCTTTTGCCCAGAGTTACAGGTGGCATGACAGAGGCATCATTGTATGTATGTCATCACACTATGGCCAATAATACGCTGCAGGGGTGGGGAACCTTGTTGTTGTTGTTGCCCTTGTGGCTAATTTTTTGGGTGGGGGGATGCATTCTAGCAGTGGGTGGGACCAATGGGAGACTTTTTTCAAGTCTAGTTGCCAGTCAGTGGGGGTAATCTCCAAAGAGATTGGAGTAATACCCTTCCCTCCCCAGCCACAAGCTCCTTGAGGATCAGCCCCCATGTGACACAGGCCCTAATTGCTGTGAGGGGGACATGGATGGCAGCCTCGGAGGTCACGACTGGCCTATGGGCCAGAGGTTCCCCACCCGATATATTGGGTTAGCAGTTTGTTTGTTTTTACTGCTCCTGAAAAGCCCCTTTGGCAAGAGAGAAAAGAAAGTGGCTGGACAAGAGAAATGAGTGTGGGTACCACAAAGGCTATGCGGCCTCTATTGTACCATTTTGGGCTCTTAAAAGCTATTGCCTGTTTACAACCTAAGGACCGTGTTTAAAAAAGTCTGATCCTTATCATAATCAGATTTTCATTTTGTGGTAGCAAAGCATGCCCTGGTTCTAATGGACTCCCCCCTTCCATATCTGTTACCGGGCCTTCCTTCTCCCACAAGCACTTCTTGCTGGACTTTCACTCTTACCGGCTGGCTATATGTATACTTGAGATTGCACCCCTGCAAAAGAGTAGTAGTGTTAGCCTGTGTGAAGAAATGCCCTGAATATACGGTAACTGTTGTTGTTATATAATGTTTCCTTTGTGTGGCCTATGAGAGGCAATAATGTATTTGAGTAGGCCTGAAGCCTTGTTTTGTTACAGTCAAAGGCCTGTGTAGTAGTTGCTTAGTGATGTTCTGAAGGGGGAGAGAGAATTGCCGTGAATGTTGTTAGATGGGGTTAGATCAGGTACATTCAATTCTGATTGGCTGGGGATTCTAGCTAGGTGGAAAAGAGCAGTTGGGAAGTGTCCGTTAAGCAGTTGACTGAAATTAGTCAGTCAGTGGAGGGTGAGGGAAAAAGTCTGCTGGTTAGTGTGTGGGTTTTTTTTTTAGAAGAACTAGGAGAAAGCTGAGGAGAAAGTGAATAGCGAAGGATGTTAAGCTATTCTTTCTCTGTGGGATAACCATTTGTGGCTGGTGAAGATCAGGAGTAGGGAACAGGTGGCTGTGTTATGTCAGGAGGCTGCTCTAAGATTTTGCCAGAAGAAGGATACATAAGTAGGCAGTAAAAACCCAGATAAATGGGCCATGCAGCCAGAAATACTACAGGAGGAGCTTTGGTGTCAGAGGAAGACTGTGTCCAGAAGCTGGACCTGGTATAAGTGTATTTGGCTGGGATAGAGGTTTAGGGAATTTGGCTTGAGGTGAAATAAGTAATTAAGAGGCTTGAAATAGTAACAGTGTCTCTTGAGTCCTAAAGAATTGTCACTAAGTAGTCTTTTGAAAACCCCAAAATAAATATTAGTATTACCTTATGTGTAAAATATCCCTTTAATAAATTACTTGTTTAATAGTTACCGGTAATCTTGTCTCTAGTGTTGGTGCCCATCTCATGCCTAAGCCTCTTATACCAGCTACTAGGAGGTTTTAAAGTATTCTAACAGAATTAGGGCATCAGAAAAGGGTCAGTTACTGGAACTCTTATAGTGGCTGAGAGTTCCTTAGGCCCTGAACAATAAGCATTTGCTATAAATAAGAAACCCCATAGGTGGCATTGCCCAGTGAAACAGAAGTTTCCCCATAGGTGGAGGCAGTGCTGGGGAGAGAAAATGCTTCATTCATAGCCTGTTTAGCAAGACAGACACTGGCCTGGTTCAGACATAACAGGAAGCCATGGTTTCCTCCAGCATGAATAAGCTGTGGTGAACCTTGGGTTCCTCCTCTTTTGTGCCCATGCGGAGGAGTCTGGAAACTTGAACTTCTGTTTTTAACAAACCATGGTTACCCATGACATCTGAACAGTAGTTTGTTTTAACTATGGCTTAGTAAGAAGGACCCAGGATAAAACTGTTGTTTCAGATCCTGGCTCATTTTGAAACTATAGTGTAGACAAACCACAGTGCCCCAAGTTCAGACATCACAGGGAACTGTGGTTAGTTTAAAACAAGAAGTGGATGCTTCTGATCTTCTCCTCTGACTTGCGGAACAGAGAGGAGAGGGATCATGTGTGTGCGAGGTCTACTGGCTCATTCACATAGTGGGAAACTATGATGAAAGAGTCCAAGCCAAATTTTGGATCCAATCCAAGTGTCCAATTTCTCCTGTGCAATGGGATAAGGTTTATATAGAACAATTTGCTAGATTATGACTGAAGAAATTATCACCAATGAACTAATAAATGATCATGTTTGAGAGGTTTCATTTTAGATATTGCATTACAATATGTTTTCCAATTTCACTGTCACCTTTGAACACAGGGATGAGCCAGAGTTCAAAAGGGGAGTCCTGGATGCAACATGCACATCAACTTGCATTCTGTTATCTCAATATTCAAAGGAGAGGTCACAATATATTCTACATTTGCCTCCTCTCTCCCTGAAATTGTAGGGATCAAGCAGATGTTCAAACTTGAAACTCAAAATGATGTCCTGAATGTGCATACCAACTTACGTTCTGATATTTCAGTGCTTAAGGGAGATATTGTGCTACAAGCAAATAAATTTACAAACAAACATAGAGTGCGACACCATCAGTTAAACCAAAGGCTTCACTTCACTCGGCCAAACCAGAGTTCAGATAAGAATGTGAGAATATCTTACAATTGAAGCGGCCTTCAGTATTTGGCCATCCAAAATAAACACTTGTGGTAAGAGGCAAAACCGTAGAACTTGTCATTCACTTCTAAATCATGGATGTTTGAGGGTGAAGAAATATTTGTTTGTATTGCTTAAATAAAGAAATTCAAGATAATAATTTGACCTTTGAGGCTTGTCCATAATTCATTGTTTCCAAGAGAGACTATTTTTGTTTTTTTAAAATAATACTGGTGCCATAAATGGTTATCTTCTCTCCACACAGTGTGACAGTAGTTTAATTCCTGATGCTATGAATCAGGGCTGGAGCTGGGTTGATGACAGAGAGTTAGTGATTTACAATAGACCAGGCACACTATAAAAACCTATGGCAAGGGGTTATGAGTTATCAAGATGTGCTGAGCTGGCATCCGTGGTCAGCAATATGGAGGGCGGGGGGAGCTCTCATGTGTGGCTGCCCAGCGTTCTGCTATTGCCTGTTCGTCTCTGAATGAGAGCCAGGAAAGGACAGGCAGCGTCGGGGGCTGGGGGTGTTCTCCAAAAGATCTGAAGGCTGAAGAAATGGAGGGGGAATCTGCGAGGGAAACAAATGGCAAAACAGTTATGTCATCAAGATGTGCTGCAGCTCATAAATCTAAAATGGCTGCTAGGAAAAAAAATGCTGTACCTTCAAGAATATTAACAAAGCTGTTTGCAGGATAATGGCAGACTCAAAGAAACCAACAACCCAAAGCTCTTCTATAAGGACCAGAACCAGAGGTTCCGGCAAGGCTGAAAGATTTCTGGTGGGTTCCAGGATTGTTCTGCAAATAGCATGGGAGGTGGTTTGTCCCAGGGCCATTCTAGGCTTTATCATGTATGGCCAGAGGCCTCTGGTCAGTCTGGTGTATATGTCAGCCCAGTATTACTAGTCCATTAGACACCTCGTGGCTAGGCCATCCTAGGCCTTCTGCATACTAGCTGAGGCCCCCATCGGCATGACAAAGGATATCACCATGTCTGGAGTTGATTGCAGAATCCATTCTGGCTTCTGCAACCCACTGCAGAGTTTTGGCAGGGTGGAATGTCATAATTCCTGCCTGGTCACTGAGGTCATCAGACGACATTCTCCTGGTGGTTCCTCATGGACCTATGGCCCGACTGGAGTCCACCAGGAGAAGAGCCTTCAGTGGGGCAACTCCATTTCTGTGGAACTCCCTGCCTCTCGAGGTCAGGCAGGCTCCGACATTGTGTTGCTTTCAGCGCCTGCTGAAGACCTCCTTGTTCCGGGAAGCCTTCTCTGCTGTCCAACCGCCATTTTAATTATACTGTATCTTGTTTTCAATGTATTGTTTTTGTTTCTTTTACCTGTTTTTATCTTTTTATTGTTCACTGCTCCGAAATCTGCTTAGCTATGGAGCAGTATACAAATACCACAAATAAATAAATAAATAAATAAATAAATAAATTCTATTCTGTGCCCAAACTGTTTGGAACATAGACAAGCATTTCTGCTAATCCCTTCTGTTTTTGTTTCTGCAAGAACATGAAGTAGAAATCAATACATACCGGTATCTACAACAGATGGTTCCTAGAGTTCCAAAACAATATACAGTAATACCTTGGATTGAGAGCATAATTCGTTCCGGAACCGTGCTTGTAATCCAAAACACTCTTATATCAAAGCGAGTCTCTGGCAGGCGTGAGCGGGGCCAATTTCGACCCGCTCGAGGTGAGCGGTTACATCCATACGTCTTGCAAGTTCTTGCTCATTTATCAAGTCAAAAATTTTTAAATTTTTTTGCTTGTCTTGCAAAATGCTCTCAGACCAAGTTACTTGCAATCCAAGGTATTACTGTATAACTAATGAGGACCAGGAATCCTGTACTTTAAAAGTCCCACATTCTGAAATTTTAAAGCAATTGGAAGTCCAGTTCCTTTCAGTGGGAGGGTTTTAAGCAAACTCACTCCCTAATTGAAACTCTCATATGGGACTTAAAATGTTTATATTAACAATGTATGGATTGTGCCCCAAGCACTTTAGCAGAAAATTACAAAATGCAGAATTACCTAATAACATTAAGGTTGCAATTCTATGCACATTTACTTGGGAGTAAACACTAGGTACAACTTCCTTCTGAGTCAATATGCACAGGTTTGTGCTGCTTGTATCGAAGCGTCTTCCTCTTGTATTCAAAGTAGAGGCAACCTGGAAAAAATACACAATTGTTTTTATTAAAGGTGACTGAAAATTAATTTCATGACAAGGAGCAGAAGGGGCCTGAGATTATCACCATGGTCTCAAGCCTGCTTATGGATCCGAGAGCTCCAGTATAGGCATGGAATTTTCCCACCTACAAGAAGATACTGATTCATTTCAGAGGAGGGACTAGGTCCACACATGCATTCCTTTGAACACACCAAGTGGATTCCATTGAAATGAATAGCGACCCCATGTGCATAGGAGCTTCATGTATGCATGCATCTGAGCATACACAGAGTTCTGGACTGTGGGGTGTATTTTTGTATGCCTAGGTGTGAGGAGAAGGGAATGTTTCTTCCCTGTCATAGCACTAGGACTCAGCTTTGCACAAGGAAGCAGATTACTGATAGCTAGCTTATAACACCATGAATGGTGCAGAACAGCCTTCCCCAACCTGGCGCCCTCCAAATGTTTTGGACTACAACTTCCAGCATTCCTCACCACTGGCCATGCAGGCCAGAGCTCATGGGAATTGAAGTTCAAAATATCTGGAGGGCACCAGGGTGGGGAAGGTGGTGTAGAACGAGCAGACAGACTCAGAGAGAGTTTTTTCTCCCTATGTCATAATACGATGTGGATACAATTGCTCCTAAACATCCTTGTACAAGCTCCAGAGCAGCTACGCTGGCTGGGGCATGCTGGGAGTTGTAGGCCAAAAACATCTGGGGACCCGAGGTTGGACAACACTGCCCTAGGCAAACCACTGTTCTCTCAGCCTCCCACCTGGCCTACCATACAGGGTTGTTGTAAGGACTATAGTATAATAACAGTGTCATGCATATGATGTGCTATGAACATTCTAAAGTCCTGTCTAAATGCTAAGTTTTTTATTTTAAAAAATCAGCTGCCTGCTTAAGCCAAGGCACCTTTTTTTATTGATCAAAATGTTTTAGATCAATTAATCAACTAAACATTGCATCCCTATTTATTTATTTATTTATTTAATCAATCAATATGTTTTATAAATTATGTCAATGACAGAGAGCAGTTTGGTTTAAACTCCTCCTAGAGCTCTGGCCTGCATGGCCAGTGGTGAGGAATGCTGGAAGTTGTAGTCCAAAACATTTGGAGGGCGCCAGGTTGGGGAAGGCTGGTCTGCACCATGCATGGTGTTATAAGCTATCAGTAATCTGCTTCCTTGTGCAAAGCTGAGTTCTAGTGCTATGACAGGGAAGAAACATTCCCTTCTCCTCACAGTATTCATAATTTTATAGCCAAAATTTAGCCATCTCTGTTAGTTATCTCTACCATGTCTCCTGCTGGTTATATCGTGCCACCCCAAACTGAACAGCGGCAGACACTGTAGCCTTTCTTTCACAGAAAACATGTGATATCTTCCTTGTTTCATGTAGGAAACACATAACTTGGACCTTGTTCTTCCATGTGTGGTGTGCAGTGATGTGGGTTTTCTGGAAAAAGTAGAATTTTCCAATGCTCTAAATAATGTTATCTGATTTAGCATGTTTGTTTGGCTCATTTTTACTCCCCAACACACATTCTCCCTCAATAAGCACAGAAAATATCTCATATTTAGTAAACAGAACTAAAAATGTAATCCATGTCAATTTTATGTGCAGTATAAATATATTAAAAGTTTCCCCAATAGCTACAAAATATTTGAACTGAAATATTTGCTTAGGGGGCAATTAAATTAACTATACACAATATAGCCAAAATGTTATGTTCAAACACATTCACAGCTTTATGTGGAACTTCTTTTATTGGAATATTTGTAAAAAATGTAAGGACAATAGCATATCCTTCCCTTATGATGTTTGCTTATATTTAACAAAAAATGACTACACCTGAAAGAACACACTATTTTTAGGAGCAGTAGGGAGCAGTACCTGATATATCTTATATGAACAGTTTAACTTTATTTGGCTGAGGTAACTGTAGCACCTTCAGCTTCACTCACTCTCTGCACTGCTTATCAGTTCCATTTCAAGTTGAGAAAAATCTGATTCAGAACAACTAGTTGAACATTCTATTTCACTAAAGGATGAATGGGCAACGGAGCACTAGGGTTTGTCAGTGCTGGCCTTAGAAGAATAACTTATAGAAGTATTATTATCCTATATTTAGCCCATCTAACATGATTGATTGCAGTACAACAGCTCAGACAACTATGGAGAAATGCAGATATATATGGTGTGGAAAATTTTCCATGGAAAAATATAGCATCAATATAGCAAGAGTACCCCTTCCTTTCCCATATACCTGCCAGCACACTTGCCCACCTCTGAGGCCCCAATACAGCCAGGTGTGGGCATAACTTTTCATTGGGCTGTATGAAAATCCATAAAATGCAGTGTGCATAGTCCAGATCATGTGGCTGATTCCTGGATTTGACCTGGGATTTTATTTATTTATTGCATTTATACCCCGCTCTTCCGCCAGAAAAGGCTCTCAGAGCGGCTTACAAAGATTAATAAGAAGACAGTCCCTGCCCCCAGGCTCACAATCTAAAAGACATGACACAAAAGGAAAAGGGATTGGGAGGGAGGAGGAAGAATGCAAAACTCAGGCACCAGTTCTTAGTTAAAAAGGTTCTTATAGGTTTTTATTTCTTTTTTCTTTTGTCAGGGAAAGGCAAAACAAGCTCCCTGCAGCTGCTCCCTCTCTGGCTGATGTATGGGGCCAGGTTGGTCTCCCCCTTGCTGCGATGTTAATCCTGCTGGGAGGCATGGGGTGCAGTGCAGCCTCCCAGTGGCCCTTGGTTCTCTGGCCAATGGATTAATCATGCTCTACAGGCCAGTGCACATTGGCTTTTATGTGTGTATCAGATTCAGGTATCAGATGCTGGGGTGGGGGGGGCAAGGGAAGGCAGCAAGGTGTTGGGACACAGAGCTGGGTGTGTCATGTGGCCCACCCTGTGTCACCCAAGCTAGCCTGCCGCCTTCAAGTGTGGTGGTGGAGGATGCCGTCCCATTGCCAGTGTTCAGATTCAACCCTCAAGTCTGATGGACTTGAATTCACCTCAGGCACCACAATGTCCTGATGCGTATGCCCTATTCAAATCAAATGTTCTCCCCACCTGTGACTGGCCAGTGGCCTTGGAAGCAGGACAAGTGGATGTTTTATTTATTTATCGCATTTTTAATCCACCCAATAACTAATGAGATTTCTTTATTTAAATATATTTATGAATATTAAAATAATTTTCCAAGTGATGTACAAAACACCATAGTATAAGGTGATAATAAAATACTATACATATTATTACTGTATACTGAAGAGAAGATTACTTTCCTGGGAATGCTTGATGGAGCAGGTACATTTTCAATAGGTGCCAAAACCCCAGAAGGGTTGGCGCCTGTCTAATTTGTACTGGTGGGGAGTTCCAGAGAGTGGGCGCTCTGATACTAAAGGCCCTATTCCAAGCCCTCACGGACTGTACCTCTGAAACCTTAGGCACCACCAGGAGGGTATTTCCTGATGGGCATAGCAGTCGAACAGGAAGGTAAGGGGCCAGGTGATCTCTCCAGTATCTTGGTGTGTTGTTTAGGGCTTTGTAAACAAGTACCAAAACCTTAAACCTGGTCCAGTAGCAGATAGGCAGCCAGTGCAGTTTCTTCAGCATAGGTGTAATATGCTGTTGAGAGCACATAGTGCAGGCCACATGCTGAAGCTAAGCAGGTATGAGCTGGGTCAGTGCTTGGATGGGTGACTGCCTGGGCTGCCCACATCTGTTCTGCTGCATTGAGCAGGGGGTTGGACTTGATGGCCTTGTAGGCCCCTTCCAACTCTACTAGTCTATGATTCTAAGCCAGGGCTCTCCAACCGTGGGTCTCCAGATGTGTTGCTGGCCTACAGCAACCAGCATACCCAGCCAGCCTGGCTAATGGCAAGGGATTCTGGGAGCTGTAGTCCAGCAACATCTGGGGACCCAAGCTTGGAGAGCCCTGTTCTAAGCCATTCTTGTAACCAACCTGGCTGCGGCATTCTGTACCAACTGCAGCTTTTGGACAACCTTAAAGTCAGCCCCACATAAAACACATTGCAATAATCCAGTTTTGAGGTCACCAGTGCAAGAACCACAGTGGTGAAGCTATCCCTCTCCAGGAATGGCCATAGCTCTCTTAACCACTGCAGCTGGTAAAAGACAGTGCTAGCCATCAAACACATCTGGGCTTCCAGTGACAGTGCTGGATCAATGTGCACCCCCAGACTACACACCAGCTCCTTCAGGGGGAGTGTAAGCCCACCCAGAGCAGGCAACTGACCCAGTTCCTGGACACAGGAGCCACTCACCCACAGAGCCCCCATCTTGCCAAGACTCAGACTCTGTTTACTGACCCTCATCCAGCCCACCCCTGCATCCAGTCACTGGTCCAAGACTTGCACAGCCTCCCCTGATTTAACTGCTACAGGGAAATAGAGTTGAGTGTCATTAGTATACTGATGGCACCTCCCTGCAAATAGCACTGGGGACAAAATAGTGCCCTGTGGTACCCTATAGCTTAAACACCAAGGGGCCAGTGAGCACTCTGCAAAACTACTATCTGAAACTGACACTGCAGATAGGACTGGGACCACCAAAGAACGGTGCCTCCAATACCCATCTCACAAAGTCAGTCCAGGAGGATACCATGATTAATGGCATGAAAAACTGCTGAAAGATCCAGTAAGAGCAACAGAGTAGCACTCCCCCCCCATCCCTCTCCTGGTAAAAGTAACCTATTAGGGTGATCAAGGCCAATTCAGTCCCCAAAACCAGGCCTGAATCCAGACTGGAATGAGTCAAGATAATTGGTATCCTTCAAGAATGTCTGCAATTTCCCCACCACAGCTCTCTTGAGAAGCTTCACCAAAAAGTGGGGATTTGTGACCAGTCAATAGTACCAGTAGAATCAAGGACCATTGGGTCTAAGTTGGACTTCTTAAAGAGCACTCACACCATCACCCTTTAAGGTGGCAGGTACCACCCCCTCCAGCAAGGACGCATTCACCACACCCAGGACACACTCGGTCAAACCTTGGCTAGCTTTAATCAGGATGAAATGACCACGTAGTTGGGCGTGTAAGTGCAAATACCTTGTCCACATCCTTAGGCCACAAAAACTGATCCCGTAATATCTGGCTAGATGCAGCATTGGATGCCTTAATCGGAACTGTAGTGAATGTAGCTTTAAGATGGGTTATTTTGTCCTCAAAGAACTTCGCAAAAGAATCACAGTGGGCTTCCATAGGGTTTAGGACTCCATTTACCAAAGCTGATGTCAACATCCCCTGGACCACCTTAAAAAGTTCCACTGGACAGCTACTCGAGGATGTGATGGAGGCAGTGAAATAAGTCCTTTTTGCTGCCCTCATCACCATGCAGTAGGCAGAATTATATGCTCTTACTCGCGTTCGGTCAACTTCGCAACCAGACTTGAGCCACCCGCATTCTAGCAGTTGTCCAGCCCGTTTCATCATGCTCAGCTCCTTAGAATACCAGGGAGCCCATTAGGCTCCACAGTGCTGGGGAGAGCACTCAGGAGCAATTGTAGTGATGACCTGTTCTATATCGCCATTCCAAAGCGAAATCAGGGCCTCAGCAGCTCTATTCACTGGAAAATCCCCCAAAGCATTCAGCAACCCATCAGATTGCATTAATCTCTGGGGATGGACCATCCTGATTGGTCCCCCATCCCTGCATAAGTCCAAACTTCACCAGGAAGTAGTCTGACCATGACAATGGGGTTATGCCAACACCCCCTACTTCCAGACCACACATTTCTCCACTTGGAGCAAAGACTAAATCAAGGGTATGTCCTGCTCTGTGTGTTGGCCGGATGAAACTTGAGGCAACCCCATGGTTGCCATGGAGGCCATGAAGTGCCAAGCCAGAACTCCAGCGGCAGCCTCAGCATGAATGTTGAAGTCCCCTGGGGTCACTGTCCAAGGATTCTCCAACACCATGCTTGAGACAGGCCTTTATTTTGGGGACTGAACATAGTTTAACAGGGCTTCAGTTTGTGGCTTGACTTCAATATTTTTTGCTTCCTTTACTCTTACAGGGTTTGTCTCAATGACTGTAATGTCTTTTGAAGGGACAAATTGGTGAGCACAACTATTAGCTGGGTGACATCAAAGAACATTAATCTTTTGTTCTATAGCAAGGCCAATACCACATTAGTGCATTTCACCCAGTCATTATTAAGCCTGTAGCCCAAGGGTGTAATAAATGTTTTATGGCATGCAAACCAAGGTAATGGAATGCAAATTCCACAATATATCCTTACATTTATTTTCTAATAGAGTAAATTATGATGTATTCTCTCCAAGAAGAATGTCCAAGTGACAGGATTAGTTGAGAAATTTGGAAAGGGGCTTAAATAGAGGCAGAGGCTGCCTCTGTCAAAAGATACTTATGGATGGCAGGAAAATAGAGGCTGGAATCCTGTGCATATAGTCAGGCCACTTAAATCCTATTGAAGTCAATGGGGTGTAAGTAGCTCATCTCTGTGCAGGCTGGCTACTAATTTACATTTTGGGAAACTATGCTTAAGTGCATCTGTTTCCATCTTAACCTATAATGTAAACATCCTGGATATATATGTCTGCGTAAATACAGGAATCTTACATTTTTATTTCTAATTACATTTCCCCCTCTCATTTGCTCTCTGTATAATGTATGGCAAGCATTAGCGGTATGAACAATTTTAACACAGGCCAAACAAATAATTTCTGTAACAGAACGTGTCATGATACTAGCAAAGTGCAATGTTTGAGAGGCCTAATTTCTGTTATTGCATTACAATGTATTTTTTTTTTCATCTTCCCTCCCTCCCTCGACAAGGGGTCAAATATTTCATGGTGACTTCTCAGTGCTCAATTATCATTTTACAGTGTGTTTTATTTCTTTCTTGGCCGCCCTGGAAATGGGTGTGGACGTTGAACTGGTGTTCAAGCTTCATATATAGACTTGTGTCCTAAATGTGCGCACCAATTTTCACTCCAATATTTCCCTCATCAGAGCAGGTATCGCTCATTCTTCGTTGTAATCCATATGTAGCCAAAATGGCATCATCCATAGACAAGAGGTATCTATCAGCATGCTCAGGGGAAACCCAAGGTTTACAGAAGTAGAAAAAAAAAATATCTTTAGCATCCCTCCCGCCAAGGGAACCCCTTCCAAAAAACTAGCCCCAAGGACAGCAAGCATTGGTTACAGAATGGAATGTTTGTTGAGTGTGTGAGAGCAGACAACTGGGGAGGGGAGATAGAATGGAGTATCTTAGAATAGACTGAGGGCATAGTTGGCTAGCTGGTGCATTCCACACTGCAACAATTTGAAGCAGGTCCCACTTGTTGCGGTGTATTTAGCAACTTTCTTCTTCCCCTTGGAATGGAGAGGTGGGTGGGTTGACTTGGCATCTGAATCTGTAACATAGAGTTGTGTTCTGAACAAACACAATTTCATTCTGAATCCGATATCTCAATTTTAAAGGAACATTCTTTTTACAAGCCAACACATATATCCATAAAACCTCATTTCACTCAGCCAGTTAAATAACATTTTACCCCGACCAACCTTGGATATAGCAGTTAAACAAATCTAGAATACACACACAAACACACACACCATTGAAATCCCCTGCTATTGCTAACATGTCAGGAACAGCTGTTGGACTTTTAGTGCATTTCAGTGTAGGCTGTCTGGATTAATATTTGGGACCTGAGTAAGTCATTGTATTGGTCCCTAAGAAATGGTTTCATTTTACTCTTACCTTGTTTCCTCATGATGCTCAGTGCTTTTGATGCAACCTAATAGAGTTCCATGTTCATTCATCCCTGTGCTTCTCAGAGAGAAATGCAGTCACCAAGAGAACAAATTATATTATAGCACAGCATCCAAGTTGATCCTTGGGAGTGATAAGTGAGTTCTAAAGCTGCAGAGACAGTCAAAGTTAATAAAGGGGGATAGATGGGCAAAGTTTTGCAGCAGCTCTGGCTTCCAAAGCTCTGCCTAGCTTGCATTCCAGTAAGTGGCAGCCACACAAGACCACACAGCTGTGCAAGAGTTGTACTTTTCATTGCTCCTTTTAGCAGAACCCAGAGGTACAGGAAGGGTTAGCAGGACCTTGTGGACTGATAGGAGCAGAGTTACAAGATGGTGACTGGCAGTCTACCTGAGAGCATCCAGAGGCATGCAGGGATGGAGGCTCTTCCTCCTTGTTCCTCCCTGAGAGAATGTGAGGTAGACCATAAGCCAGGAAGCTCCACCAACAGTTCAGCATGCTGGAGCACAGATCCCTCAGAATGTCAAACAGCTAGAGGAGGAGTCCTATCCCTGTGATGGAATGAATGACTGAACTGGGCCTGACATACTTTTTATCAGAAAGCACTTGTTACAAGATGAAAACGGAAGAGGCAAGCCTATGCAATACAGTGGTCCCTCACAATCTGAACCCGAGTGGCAAACGGACTCCAGCAGCCACTACGTTTACCAGGGCTCAGGGTTTGACCTGACATGTCAGGATTTTAGACTCCCTTTTCTGGGACTCCAGTTGCTTGCCGAGCCGAATTCAAGGTGTTGGTTTTGACCTTTAAAACCCTATACGACTCTGGTCCAGTTTATCTCAAGCAGCGTCTCCAGCAACATCAAGTAGGCCGCTCAAGAAGATCTGCCACAGACGGCCTTCTCCTTGTTCCATCAGCCAGAGCAGCCAGGCTGGTGGGGACTAGGAAGAGGGCCTTTTCTGTGGTGGCCCCTAAGTTATGGAACTCTCTTCCCAGTGACCTCCACCATGCCCCCTCCTTGATGAGCTTCCGCTGTGCATTAAAAACATGGTTTTTCAGATGGGACTATGGGATGGGTTAGGATTTTAATTGCTCTATGGTATTTTATATTTTGTTTTAGTGTATTTTTTTAATATATTGTACATCGCCCAGGGTGGCCGGGTGACCGGCCAGATGGGCGATTCAGAAATATAATAAATAAATAAATAAATGAGTTAAATCTCAGAGGAAGGAGACCGAAATAAGGGGGCAAGCTATTTTCTACTATTTCCTTCACCCATCTCCCTAACATGTCCTTCCAGTCTAGTATCTTTCTCTTTCTGTGGAAGAGAGTGTAATACATGTATTTAAAAATAGGAAAGACAGCAATGATCCTGCACTAGTGAACAATTAGAAGGAGAGGCTTAAGATCTCTCTCTCTCTTTTTTAAATAAATAAATAAATTACCAGATGCCACCAGGCTTCATCCCCTACCATCCACCCAACATGGACATCCCATCCAATATCACACACTTCCATCAATATCTCCAAAAGGCACCAATATTGCAGTTTCAGTAGTGTGTAAACTTATTTATATTTAATCAGTTAATTAAACAGTTGAAAGGCAGAGGATTAATCAACACACAGAGGAATCCTACACTCACATTATGCTGGGACTGGAGACGGCTGCTACCTCAGCAGAACACAATGTATGCTCAGCCCCAGAGGGGAGGGGAAAAACACATAACCAGAAAATACAAAAATGGCAGAAGAATGACAGACATAACCACAGCCTCCCTGGAAGTACACAAGCACAGACCAGCAAACAGGGACTGTGCCAGTGAGCTCCCACAGGCTACCTGCACACAGAGGCCACTCTGCCAGTTTAATCACAACAATGAACTCACCCCCTAGTACACCTCCTGCATCACCATACATACACCCCCCTACATGCAAGACACCACCACAGCACCCCAAATCCATCAGCTCAGTGGCACAGCCAACAACGCCCCCATTATGCCAGCCTCCAGGCATCCCAGGGGCTCAAAACCCCTTATGTTCCTCACAACCACTGTTTTGGAGCACAACACGCAAAGCGGAGGAAGGAGAGCCCACAGAACCCATATACAGTCATGCCTTGGATTGAGAGCATAATTCGTTCCGGATTAATACATACATAATTAATGTATGTATTTTGAATATTCACAGCCCCTTGAGGAAGGCCTTGAAAAATACACAGGCCGAAACGCGTCGGGCTCCTTTAATAAAGATTTTTGCATCCTGAGAACCTAGTTCTCTCCTTTTTTCCGCTTGCAGCACAGGGGCTGCCATCAAGCAGGCTTTCAATCCCTCGAACGCTGCTTGGCAAGCGGCGGACCATTGGACCTTAACGGGTTGCCGCTTCTTGCACAAATCTGTCAGGGGGGCGGCTAGCTGGCTAAAATGGGGCACAAACTTACGATAATAGCCAGCCAGTCCTAAAAAAGCCTGAACCTGCTTCTTCGTCTGGGGTTGGGGCCAGGTGCGAACCGACTCGATCTTGGCTTCTAGGGGCTTGACACTACCTCCCCCCACCTTGTGTCCAAGATACTCCACCTCTCCCCGCCCGCCCTGGCACTTTTTTGCCTTCACAGTCAGCCCGGCGTCCTGAATCCTCTGAAATACCTGGCGGACATGTTGCAAATGCTGCTCCCAGGTGGAGCTAAAAATGGCTATATCGTCCAGATATGCACAGGCGAACTCCCCCAGCCCATTCAGCATCCCATTCACCAGCCTCTGGAAGGTAGCCGGACCATTCCGGACTCCGAAAGGGAGGGTGGTGAATTGAAACAACCCCAGGTGGGTCACAAAAGCGGACTTCAAGGCAGCATCCGAATCAAGCGGGACCTGCCAATAACCCTTTGTCAGGTCCAGGGTAGTAATGTACTTGGCCCCCCCTAGCCGTTCCAACAGCACATCCATGTTGGGGATGGGGTATGGGTCAGGGACAGTCACTTTGTTTATTTTTCGATAATCGACGCAGAACCGAACACCCCCATCTTTCTTGGCTACTAACACTATAGGGGAGGACCAGGGGCTAGAGCTGGGGACAATGACTCCAAGGTCCAGCATGGCTTGGACTTCATCGGCAATGACCTGGGCATGGGGCCCCACCGCCCGGTAGGGTAGGGACTGTATAGGGGGGCTATTCCCCGTGTCAATGGTGTGTTGTGTGAGTGTGGTGCATCCCGGACGGTCAGAGAACATAGGCTGGATGTCCTCTAAGACCTGGATAATCTGCCGCCGCTGCTGTTCCGACAGAGAGGGGGACAGTTGGATCTCATCCATTCCTCCCCCTTCCCCCCATTCGGCCAACAAATCCCCGTCAGCGGTTCCCTGATCCGCACATTCCTGCACTCCCCCCATCTTCGTCCCCCGTTCCACATACAATTTTAACATATTCACATGAAATACCTTTTGCCTCCCCGGCTGTCCAGGAAAAGCCACTTGATAGTTCACCTCTCCCGACCTTCCAATCACAGTCCCCGGACCCTCCCATTTCAAACACAATTTGTCCGTTTTTTGGGGGCGCAGTACCAACACCTGGTCCCCCACTTCAAAAGTCCGTGGCACAGCCGTCCGGTTGTACCATGCGCTTTGCCGCTGTTGTGCTGCTCCGAGATGCTGTTGTGCCGTCTCCCGCACCTCCCGAAGGACAGTTTGGAGGTACTGCATGAAGGTATGCACCGGCATGGAAGATTCTGCGGCAACCCCCTCCCATTCCGCCCGTAACAGAGCCAAAGGTCCCCTTAGCTCCCTCCCAAACATCAGTTTGTTGGGGGAGAATCCCAGGCTCTCTTGGGGGGAGTCCCGGTATTCGAACAACAGGTAGGGGAGAGCTTGATCCCAAGTCCCGGGGTGCTTAGCCGCATAAGCTCTGATCATTTTCTCAAGAGTCTGATTGAAACGCTCCACCAGCCCATTTGTCTCGTGATGATATGGCACCGAAGTCAGATGCTCCACACCCCCCAGTTCCCACATTTTTAAAAACAATTTGGACACGAATCCCGTGCCGCAGTCCGAAACCACCGTGTGGGGCATTCCTAGGTGGGCGAAAAGAGAAAGGAGAGTCTTAGCCAGGCTGGTAGCGGAAATGGAGGCTAGGGCAAAAGCCTCGGCATAGCGAGTGGCAAAGTCAACAACAGTCAGTATAAACTTCTTCCCCGTCTTGGTGGGGGGATTCAAGGGTCCCACGATATCCAACCCTATCCTTTCAAAAGGGGTGCCCACAATGGGTAGGGGTTGAAGGGGGGCTTTCGGGTGGTCCCGGTTATGCCCCACCCGCTGGCAGACATCGCAGGACCGGCAATACTCTCGGACTTCATTCGCCACCATGGGCCAATAGAACCCTTCGGTCACCCTGGCTAATGTCCGTTTCTGTCCCAGGTGACCTCCCCACGCTACATCGTGGGCCAACTGCAGCACAGCCTGGCGGTACCTTGCAGGCACAACTAATTGTCTTTTCTTCGGCTGGGGACCCGGTTCGGTTTTTGGGCAGAATTCTCGGTAAAGGGCTCCTGCTTCCCACAAAAACTGTTCTGACTGGTCCCCTGCCCCCAACCCTTGACCGGCCCGATCCCGGCACTCTCGGAGGGACGGGTCGCGCTGCTGCTCCTCCTGGAACACCTTTTGAGCTCCAAAATCCCAGGCCATTGGGGCGAACCCCCCTTGGTCCTCCTCCCTCACCGAAGCAGAGGGGAGCGGCGGAGAACAGTTGGTTGCCGGGGTCGCTTTACCGCGACCGGGATGGGGGGTCGGGGGGCTGGGAGGCTGTCGGGCAGGGGCTTGTTTGGCCTGACGTCGTGTCACCACCCCCACCTTGACCTGGGCAGCCCGGAACGCAATGTCGTTTCCAATGATGATCCCCCATTCTTGTTGTCCATGTACTATAACATCCACCTTCCCTTCCCTTCCCATCCCTTGTACTTGACCCAGACCCGGGCAAGGGGAACAGCTATGTTGGGGGAGTTATAGGGCTTTATGGCACAGGTACGCCCTTTTAACAGCTGTCTCTTCTTTACCTTACTCCGAGGTAAAGCAGTTATGTCCGCCCCAGTGTCCCTATACCCCACATGGGAAACATTGTTCACAGAGATGGACTCACAGAATTTGCTCTGGCTCCAACGCAGTTGCTCCGGCGAGGCAATGCGCATCAGGGATACTTGCGAGATGGCCCCAAGGGAATGCTGTCCTCCGCTCATCAGGGACCGCGCCGCATCTTCTACTTCCTCCTCTAGGGACGAGCTTGATTGCTGATCCTCCTCATGTTCCTCCGGTTGCGGGACTCTGGAGCGAGCATCCTTCCCACCTTGCCCGGGGATGTCTTGGAGTTGCGGTTCTTTGCGAGGAGGTTGGGGCAACTCCTCTTGAGGTGACCCGGTTCCTTGCAGTAAAAACAGCCACTGGTGCTGGGGCTCTCTTTGGGCTTGCTTGGGGCCCCCACCCGAGGTTTGGGGTTGCCCTTCTCTGCGCTCCCTCTGGCCCCGCCACGACTGAGGTTGCCCCCCTTCGCTCCTTTGGGCTGCCGATATAACCCCATTTGGTCGGCCAACTTGCCCATCTCCCGACAGTTTGGGGGGTCCCGGTCCCTCACCGCCATAGCCAAATCCTCTGGGATGGTGGCACAAAATTGTTCCTGGATCATGAGTTCTCGCACCTCCGCCAAAGCGGTTTTCCCGGTGGACCCAATCCACGCATCCCAAACCTGCCCCAGGTGCGCCATCCAGGAGGCATACGTGTCCCCTGGGGAAGGCTGCCCGTAACGAAATTTACGGCGACAATGCTCGGCTGTGAGGGCAAACCTCTCCCTCACAGCCTCCTTGAATGCCACATAGTCCAAGGGGGCAGTTTGGGTGTGAATACCCAGGAGATCAGCCAGCTCCCCGCTGACCTGAGTCCTCAAGGCAGACATTCTCAAATTGTCCGGCACCTTCTGCTCCAGGCAGGCAGCTTCGAACAGGGTGAAGAAGATCAACACGTCCTGCCCGGGCTTGTAGGTGGGGAATTGCTTCCTGTCCCATTTAGGGGTCGGGGTGCTCCCACTCTGGGGTGTAGGGGGTCCCCCCTGTCCGGCGCCCGCGGTCAGCCTGGCCAACTCCAGCTGCATCTGCAGCGCCGCTTGCTGATGCTGGATCATCTCTTGTTGATGACACATCACCTCCCTGGTCTGCTGCCAATTAAGTTGGGGGAAGAGGGCATCTAAGCCTCCTCCTCCTATGGCCCCACCAGCAACCCCTCCGTCGAGGTCTTCCTCCAACTCGGGGTCCCTCCTCTCACTTCTCCTGAGGCTACTCGTAAGGCTGGGGCTACCCCATTGCTTGGATTCCCGCCCTGCCAGCAAGGATGAGGGGGCTCCCCCCCTCCTGGTTTGCAATCTTCGGCCGCACTACCCACTCCATTGTGGAGATCTGGCTCCCTTCTCTGGTTGGGGTCTCTGGGCTGCTCCCTAGCTCCAGCTGTTCCTGGCTCAGGCTATTCATGACTTTGGTCTGAGCGCTTTCCAGCAATCCGCTAGCCTGCCCTAGACCCTGTTAGTTCCGTCCGTTAATTGTGGTTTCCAATTGTCCCGTCGTCTGTCACCATGTGAAGGATCACTAGCAGGATCCTTTGCGTGAGTTCGGCGCTTAACGGGTTAACCGGCACTGAGTTACAGCCCGTACGAGCGCTGGCTACCACCTGAGAGGCTTTCGCGCACAAGAGGAAACTGAAGCCCTTTAAATGACCAAAAAGGGCTTTTATTTGTTTACACAAAACACAGAGCGGAACTAACAGCTCTCCAGGAATACTACAATGTCAACACAACCTTAGTTGACCCCTGCGTTACTCAATGAACAGGCTCCTAGGCTAGCGGATTGAATCTGGTCAATTACCTCAGATCAGAGACTTTACTCTTAGTCAGTTTCAGCCTGGCTCTGGGTCGGTCGATCCGGGGATGAGACTGGCTTACTCGGGCTGCCGCTTGAAGGACGCATCTGGCCCTGACGTACCCTGGTTCCCAACAACCCTCTACCGGATGGGAGAGGGGTTTTCTACCCCTGAGTTCCCTCTCTCCCCACCCTCCAGGTCAGGTGGGGCTTATGCCTGCCCCTTCGTGTCAGGTGGGCTTATTCCTGCCCGGGGAGAAGGTGACGTACTGGTACTTCACAGCTCTTTGAGACTGCCCTGATAGTTTGATGGTCCTTGATGGTCCTTCCTGGGTTTTTGTGGATCTCCACCGAGACTCTTCCTTGTTGGGGATGACGACTTGTCTGGCTGCTTCTCCTGTGACTTCATCCCTCCTCCCTCGCCCCCTCCCTTAGGGGAAGACTGTGTGTGTGTGTGTGCAGACTTGTGTTGGGCTTTCTCCACAAGGTGTTTGAGAGAAGGAGGAGGGAGCGGTGCTACCTGAGTGCTCATGTGGGGAAGGGGAGACTGCAGTGACTGGGGACACTTCCTCCCTTAGGGGTTGCAGTGAGACACTGTGCACGTAGTGGCTGCCTGTTCTGCTCCATGCATTCAGACTATGATCCTGCAAGATGAATGTGCTCATGAGCGTTTGGCCAACCGTGGCAACGGTTGGCATGAAGTGCCTTTGCCAACAGAGAATTCAGCTGTGAGTAAGGAACACACTACTCCCCACTGTTGAAGGATAAGGGTGTTAGAGCTATACAGTTCAGACAAGACATCGTATTCACACATCCCCCCAAAAGTTTTTTTGGGGGAAGACATACGAGACAGTTGTCGTTGTTATGTGTGTCCCTCCCTTCCTTTGCTTCCTGTGTGGAGTGCTCTGTCCTGGCACCCCCAGATGCTGGCATGGAGTTTGGTATTGAGTGTTTGTGTCTGGAATCCCAAGGCTGGGTACTGCTTACAGTTCTAAGCAGAGCAGTGTTAGCAATATGTTGATTATGTTCCCATGTGTGTTCTGGAAGCGGGCTGTTTTGCGGGAAATACTTTCTTCTTGCGCAAAGTTCTTTTTCCCGTCACCAAAGTTCTCTTTTGTGAGCAATAAGTCTGCACAACACGAGGCCAGAGAGATCTAGCCACATGCTACACACCCCATCACCTGAGTTATGGTCTCCCTGTGTGGGGTCTGTACTGGTGATAGTGTGCTATGATTGGATGCTGAGTTGCACCGTATCTTATGCTCCATTGTGAGGACATGGGTGGGGCAGTTGTCAATGAGAGGGTGGCTTTATTGGAAATTTATTCCCTTCCAAATGACACGAACGGGAGGGAAGTTTCTTGCACCAGGTTTGGGGCTGGTATGAAGTTGCACCCTTGGCAGTGGCTGTGAATTGAAGGGGCATAGGATTTGGCACAAGTGTGTTTCTCCCTGTGCTGCCCACACCCCAGCCACAACTCTTCATTTCAGCTGTTCCGCCAGTGTATCTTTGCTGGTTGAACAGCTCCACCAGTGGAGTACTCTTGTCAGTGTATCTGCGAACGTCCACTGATGTATCTGTCATGGTGGCATACCTCTGGCATAGCAAGGCTTCTGCCAAATCCTATAGTGCCACAGCCAGTGGATCTTTAGCATAGGATCGCACTGATAATGGAATCAGTTGATAGCCCTATTTTAAATATAAACAGGTTTTCTTGCGGGGGGGGGGTCAGGAACTGTTTATACATACGTATTTTAATTAAAGTTTTGAAAATTCTTTGGTGGGGTGCAAGCCATCAGATCCAAGGGAAGTAGCTTGTTTTCAGCCCAGTGCTGATGAGCTGATGTAATTAAAAACAAGTGTTCCCATTATCATCAGAAAATGTTGGAAATTATGGGATTTTGGTACACAAGCTAATACATAAATGGCCATTTATATGACGTTTAAAGATCAGGGCCTAACCCCCACCCCAGGGTTCACTGTAGTTTCTGCATATCAATGCTTTAAGTATTTGGCTAGAAGGACCAAAACTTTATTAACTACAGTGCTAAAAGCTATCATGGAAAAAAAATCAATTAACACCTGGTGTTTTATTTCGAAATCGAACAATTAAAACAGTCTTTGGCATGATGTAACCACTCACTGTCTCAGTAGAGGATTTACTGAATATCTGATAGGGGGCACTGGCCTTTGAAGGCAGCTGTTAAAAAGCACTTAAATTTACTGCCCACTTTTAAAAGATTTTTTAAAAATAATTGTTGTAAGACATGATGCTAACTTAGCAGTTATAAACCCACCCTTCATATAAATTAATTCATGATGAAATCTACTTCACTCTGAAAGTCATGACAGTTATTTGGGGGAGAAGGTTTCGGTTTTGTTGTAAATTAAAAAGTGGTTAATTTCCCAAAGAAGCTTTGCTTCACTTCATGTTTGGAGGGGAAAAGAAACCCTTGAAGAAAAGTTAATAAAATATTGAGGAATCCATCTAGACAAGGGAGGACCTGTTACAAAATGCTACAGTGTATCCCCAGCCCAAAACAGGCAAGCTCCTTTTCAAGGCTCCAGTCCAGCCAGCCTAGAACAGGAGCCTTGCAGTGCTGTTCTAAGTCACTGGGTTCAGACAACACAATAACCCACACTCAAGGGTTGAGTATGGGTTGAGTGTGGGTGGTCGTTGAACAGTGGGTTGTTGCTGAAATGTGGGTTGTCGTGTTGTCTGAACCCAGCCCAACAAATCATGGTTTATTAACCATAAACAGCCCATGAAGAGAACTCATGGTTCGTAGTTGGGTTGTGAACTGTGGGTTGTTTGAGGTTAATAAACCATGGTTTGTTGTTGTGGCTGAGTTCAGAAAACATAATAAGCCATGTTTCAACAACAACCGAAGGTTCAATGACAACCCACACTCAACCCTTGAGTGTGGGTTGTCTGAACCCATTCTCAGTGTATGGTTAACAACAGTTGACCAATAGAATCTTGAAGGTGTCAGTTGAAAACAAAAATGGAAATGGACTGTTTGAGCACCTACCAGCTTATATCATGGAGGTGAGCATACTGGAAGATGACTAGGATGCCGGTGGAGAAAAACCTAAGATGAGTCTGACAGAACACAAATTAGAGCTCATTATTGAGTCTATTCTGTGGTGGTGGTGGTGGTGGTGAAGAAGCATTTTTTCTCCACCGCCATTGCATCCTCTCAGTGTCATCCAGTGGAGCCTTTTGCAATCTGGCCGTGCTGGTGGTGGTGGTGCGTGTGTGGGATTTGGTGGAATCCTCAGTAGCTTGCTGTGACATATTTGCAAGATTTTTTGAGGATAAAGTTGATCACTTCTGCCATGATTTGGACTCCACAGTTAGGGCAATGCCATTAGTGGAGGTGTCCAGAGCTTATGCCTAGTCCAATTGTATTGGATGATTTTCAGTTGTTGGAGCCTGAGGATGTGGACAAGGTGCTTAGTCACGTGTGGCTGACCACCTGTTTGCTTGACCCTCACAGCGTATCAAATCTCATAGGGAAGGGATGTCCGGCTGGGTCTAGATTTAGGCAGCACTTTAGATTCCTTTTTCCTCCTTCCCCCAGAGCAAAAGTGAGAGCAGCTGCCCATAATAAAAATAAAATAAAATGGAGAGGTGTTTAGCAGCGCTGTGATTGGATAGCAACATGTCCCCCCACAAAGGTAGCAGACAGGTCCATGCCTTTTGTGTTCAATGTGAACATGGAAGTTTCTGCTCCAGACAATGCGATGAGTTATTTATTTATTTATTTATTTATTATATTTATACCCCGCCTTTTTTCCTGCAAAAAATCCAAGGTGGCTTACATAATCCTCCTCCTCCTCTCCATTTTATCCTCACAACAACCCTGTGAGGTAGGTTAGGCTGAGAGTCAGTGACTGGTCCAAAGTCACCCAGTGAGTTTCATGGCTGAGGGGGGACTAGAACCCAGATCTCCCGAGTCCCAGTCCCAACACTCTCACCACTACGCCACACTGGCTCTCAGCATTCTGCAGGTCCTGGAAGCTCACAGGGCTATTTTTATTTTTATTTTCATTTTCAAAGTTGTACAGTTTCGTGCAACCAGTGAGTCCCACAGTATGTAGAAACCATTACCTTGTTTTTGGTTGGGCTGTTATCCTTCCATACTCTGGTGTGGTCGGTAGACCGTAAATCATCATCATCATCATCATCATCATCCTTCCATACTGATAGCTACTCGACCACCCAAGCTCTCTGTTAGAAAGAACAAATGGGACCTGCCATCTTTCAGGATACTCCACCCCATTCCTCCTCTATCTGTCAGTCAACATTCCATGGCTTCTGGGCATGCCCAGTTCTCATTTGACTGTGTGTGTGTGTGTGTGTGTGGGGGGGGCTCCCCCATAATTTCCCCCTCATGACCTTTCAACATCTTGGGAACCTTGGGGTTCCCACATGCCTGCTGATACCACCCTCTTGTGCATGGATGGTGCTGTTTTGGCTACGCAGGGACCGGCACTGTCATGTTGGCACTGTCATGAGAACTGGGATTGCTATTAGTATGTATGATGATGACATGACAGTCAGGTCCCATCATCCTATTTTTTTGGTTATACTCGGAGCTCTCACGCTCTGAGTATACCAAAGCAACAGAAGCCAAGAAACTAACTTGGAAGGAGGAGGCAATGTGGCAAAGGGGGAGGAATTTGGGAAGTGGAGGCACTTGTGTGGGTGGGGAGTAGAATGTTTGGGCGGTGGCGGTGGCGGCAACAGCTAAAACAGTGTTCTCCAACCTTGGGTCCCCAGATGTTTCTGGCCTACAACTCCCAGCATGCCCCAGCCAGCATAGCTGGCTGGGGCATGCTGGAAGTTGTAGGCCAGAAACATCTGAGGACCCAAGGTTGGAGAGCACTGAGCTAAAACAATCAGCCAGTATAATGTGGCTTTGGGGGGCTGTGCTGAAAAGTGGCATCTAAATCACAAAAATAGTGGAATGAGCATAGCTCAGTGGTCAAGCACATGCACTGCAAGCAGATTCCAGGTTCAATTCCTGGCATCTCCAGGTAGAACTGGGAGAGACAAAACCGTGGAGAGCTATTGCTGCCAGTCAGTGTCGACAATATTGGGCAAGATGGACGAGTGGTCTGATGGCATAAGGCAGCTGCTGCCTTGGTTCCGCTGTAGTAAAGAAAAAAGACAGTAGGTTGCATCCGAGTTCTGTCTTGCATTGATGGAAGGATTCTGCTCACGGTAAGTGCCTCCACCTGATTTTCAGGGATCCCACACACGCCTCAGCATTCCCCGTGGTCTCCTGACTCTCTGTGTAACATTTTCAGGGGACTGGAGGTGCTGCTATGGGGAGGAGGGGGTGGAGAGGCCTGCTTCCATGAGCTTAGTTGCACGTGCTTAAATCTGGATCCAACCCATTAAAAATAAAGCTAGGAAGAGGTTAGGAGAATGGTCATTGGAGGGAGAAGGCCTGGAGCACCCCGCCTCCATCTTCTCTCGTAATAACCGTGTTTCTCATGCACACAGCACATTAGACTGTTCTCCACACTTCATCTACCATTATCTCCGTAATCCTTGCGGCAACTCTGTGATGTGGGGGTCACTAGTATTACCTCCATGTTGCGGGTGGGGAGGGAGGGCTGATGTTGAGAGATAGTGACTTGCTTTAGGCCCCCTACTCAGTTCATGACAGAGGTGATACTTGAACCATGGACTGCCTAGCTCAGGTCCTGGCCACTCTACTGCACTACTAGCCAACTTGTGCAATGCCATGGGCCTCTAACTAGATGCGTGTAAAAAATAGATTTTTGGTTTGCTTCATCAACTGTGAAATTTAAATGTAATCACCCTGAAAAATTCCTTTGCTTTATTTGTATTTCCTGCAGGGAGCTACACTTGCAAACACTGAGTATATTAATCATTACTTCATCAGCTCATTTCAGTGACGGCCAGCATTAACCTTTGCTAAGTGATCAGTTGAACATGCTTGGATTTCCAGGTGCCAAAGCCATCATCAAATTTACTTTGGGGTTTTTTTTCCAGCAAGGAAGGCTCTTTTCTTCTCCTTCCGCACCTGTGATAAGGATTACATTTCATCATTATGCACCCAGGAAAGAAGAGAGCAAAAGATCTGAAGACACAGGATCAGATTGGTTTTGAGCTGGGAGCCACATGAACTGGGCATTGAGGACTGACCTGGTGAGCCACTCAAGGTTGCAGACATGGAGGAAAAAGATGAACATCATGGTTCTCCTGGATTACATCATGGCGCAATCCCTCCCCTCATCCAAGTTGCCAATTGATTTCTGCTGACCTGGCCTGGCTATAAATATTTTCAGGCCAGGCCTGGGACAGACCCAGTGTCAGCAGGTGGCATAACTGGGTAGCTGCTGAGGGCCACTGCTGCCGCCTTGGACCACCTTTTGCAGTACTCCAATGTGTACTGCACAATGGCAGCAACCATTCTAATTGTTCACAATGACCTGGAGTAAGGTTATGTCACTTCAGTGCATTGTGGGTACTAACAATGGTGCCTGCTTGGCACTCATCCAGTGCTGCCATTGTTGTCCTCCTCCTCCAGTAGGCCCTGCCTACCACTCGCATTTGCTGAAAATAAATTAGGGGAGGGGGAGAAGATGTCCACCTGCTGACATGCAGGGGGGAGGGCATTGGAGAACCCCCCTCAAACTTGGAGCTGGCCCCATTTCTACTGTTCTTTATTCCTGCCCACCTTCTTCTCTGTCAACTTCCCTGTTGACTTGCCTGCCCTTCTGCCTGCTCGTCCCTCTGCTTCATCCTGGTTTGCAATGGCCTCTGCCTTGACCCTCCTGAATATTTGTCCCAGCACTCCATTCAATTCCAATCCGAATTCTGCTGGGGTTTGTTTTCATTTCCCACGGACTTGAACTTGGCTGCCTACAGCCTGACGCTGACAATGGAAGATCTTTCTTTGGCAAAAAATGCTTTCTGACTTGCACTTGATAAGTCAGAAATGCTTTTGTGAATTAAATATATAATTAGTACAACATTTCTAAGTTTGCTCATTCCTGTTCCCTGTCTTAATTTTTTTGGCAATTTGGATACTTGAGTATGGTCCAAAATGCTTATTGCCATAAACCAGACAACTTGATTAAGTTGTGCTTTAGTAGCTTTAATGAAGCAATTCAAAGTAAGAGATAATATAAGCTGCATCAATCCCCTCCCTAATAATACAGACCAGATAAGTAGGCACACCTCTTCAGACATACATTTATCTAGCATGGTAATGCTGCAGTGCTCTTTTATTACGTACGTGCAGAGCTCAAAGCCATTCTTAAAGTTCTTCACAAATTACACAGAATAGATAAAAAGTCAATACACGATTTCCAGGGGAAAAGAAAACTAGGTAGGTGATATCTTTTACTAGTTCAAATTCTCTAAGTGTAGATGTATGGTGTATGCAAGCTTTGGAGTTATAACTAAACTGTTCATCAGGCAGAATGCCATGACTCCAGACCCGTCCCAGCTACCTGGAGAGACAGAACCAGTAGCCAAGAAACCTAGGCAGGCCCCCAAGGCACCACTATCAATAAGGGACACAATATATCACTCCTGGTAGCTTGGCTTGGCTTTTTTTTTTTTTTTTAGCCCTTGGGAATGCTAGAATGTATCTCTAAGTATTCCAAGGGGAGGCAGACCCAAGAGTTCTCTCACTCGATCCCCAAAATCATGGTTGTTGACTTAACCAGAGTTCACAACCCCTCAAAAATTCTTAACTTGCAGAACCAGGCCCAGGCCTGGCATCAGTGGTTGCCTGGTTGGGCACCTAGCAGAGTCCATGAACCAGGAGGGGGACCCACCACCCACTGGAGCCAACTCACTTCTCCTTCCTTCTTACCTACCCAGAACCTTGCCTTTTAGAGCATCCATTCCAGCTGTGCCTGTTCCCTTTCTTCCACCTACAATTCTACAAAACTCCCAACTCATGTGACTGACAACTTTGATTGCCAAGGCAGCTGGAATAATGCTCCCCATCCTGTTGCCAGGACTAGAGGAAGTGCTGTGGTGGGGTTGAGGGGAAGGAGTGGTTCCTGATGGGAAGGGTGACAGTGGTGGCAGTTATCTCAGTCTCATAGGAAGGAATATTTTGCTCCCCGCTAAGGTTTGGAATGGTTGTAGATCACAAACTGAATATGAGCCAGCAATGTGATGTGGCTGCAAAGAAGGCAAATGCTATTTGGGGCTGCATTAATAGAAGTATAGCTTCCAAATCGTGTGAAGTGATAATTCCCCTTTACTCAGCACTGGTTAGGCTTCATCTTGAGTACTGCATCCAATTCTGGGCACCACACTTTAAGAAGGATGTAGACAGACTGGAGAGGGTTCAGAGGAGGGCAACAAGGATGATAAAGGGACTGGAAACAAGGCCCTATGAGGAGAGACTGAAAGAACTGGGCATGTTTAGCCTTCAGAAGAGGAGACTGAGGGGAGATATGATAGTACTCTTCCAGTACTTGAAGGGTCGTCACACAGAGGAGGGCCAGGATCTCTTCTTGATCATCCCAGTTTGCAGGACACGGAATAATGGGCTCACATTACAGGAACCCAGATTCCATCTAAACAGATCAGGAAAAATTTCCATGATGTTAGAGCAATAAGACAATGGAACCAACTACCTAGGGAGGTGGTGGGCTCTCCCACTCTGGAGGCATTCAAGGTGCAGCTGGACAGCCATCTGTCAGGGATGCTTTGACCTGGATTCCTGCATTGAGCAGGGGGTTGGACTTGATGGCCTTGTAGGCCCCTTCCAACCCTACTTTTCTATGCTTCTATGATTCTGTGTGCTTTTGTGCACACATATCCATGCACGCACATGAATGTGTTCTGTATGGTATGAGGGACCACTGCAAGAGGGCTACTGAAGGAAAGGCTAGAGCACGATGCTTGCCCAGGGCCCACACAAATTGGGTATAAGTCCTTATCAGAGCTGTCTGGGGTAACTGTACCCCTGTCAGAGTGCTTATCTGCCAAGCATCATGGAAACGGGGGGTTAGTGGCTTCCTGGCTTCTTCCTCTGTGCTGTCTTCTTTTCTTTAGGGTCCCTTCCTGCCAGCTAGACTGGTAACCTAAGGGTAGCCAAGAAACCTCCTGAAATCAAGTTTGAATGAACAAAACTCAGCCCCACAGCTCAGTTCTGTAGCTGAAAGAAGAAAATATTCATTAAAGGGACGAAAGCGTAGTAATAGAAAAGCATTGCAGAGAATAGAAAGCAAACTCTCTTACCGGCATCTAAACCACACACTCAGTGATGCTGATAAAACCTGGATTAAGACAGCCAAGCCTGGGCGGCCATGGGCTGAGTTTCGATGGAATTTTAAAGAGAAAGGCCTCCCTGTCCAGTCTGTCAGCAGCAAAGTCCAGGCAGTGTCAACTGACTGATGTGATTTGAGCTTAGCTGCCCAAAGTGTCCATCCCTTAAAAGTGCTCAGCTCTGGCTCATACTGTGTGTGACTCAAGTCAACAGTGACCTTTTTATGGAGCAGTGGGGCAGTGGGGGCGGGCGGGGAAGAGAAGTCATCATTAATGAGATTTTTCAGATGGCACTGTTCCCGTACATTGCACACTTGTGCCCTAAGCACTATCTTAGAGGTGTGTCGTCCCTTCCCCCAAACCCAAAGAACAAGCTGGGCTGTGCAGTGAGCAGATTGTTACATCTAGGGTCTGGGATTGCTAGGTCTTGTGGGACTTAGAGTTTGAGACCCATGGGGGGGGGGCTGGGATGGAGCCTCAAAGGCCTGGTGGGAGGGAGTAGAGCCTACCGGAGCCAGATGGGAGCAAGGACAGAGGCTGGCTTTGGGTCTGGGGGTACAGCAGCCTGATGAATGCGGGGGCAGAGCAAACAATAACTTTCTTGATTCTGACTCCTTGCCCTGAGATTTTACTCCTTCCCCTGCCGACACTGAAAAAAGGAGGCTAAACTCCTTGAAACTTCAGGTCAAACCCTATGATTCAAGGTGCTGGTTCTAACCTATAAAGCCCTACATGGCTTAGGACCTCAATACCTGACGGAACGCCTCTCCCAACCGCAATCTACCTGGACACTGCGCTCAACATCTGGGGCTCTCCTCCGACTCCAAGGGAGGCTCGGTTGGTGGCAACAAGGAGGAGGGCCTTTTCAGTGGTAGCCCCCCAATTATGGAATAAACTCCCCACTGAGGCCCGCCTGGCACCAACCTTACTATCTTTTTGGTGCCAGATTAAGACTTCTCTCTATGCCAAGACATTTGATATTTAATCTGTTCAAAATAGCACATGGGAGGGGGCGGGGGGTGACCTGTAGACTTAGTTTTATTAACTTTTTGTATTGTCATTTTAAACTGTGCTTTTAAATTTGGTTTTAATCTTTTTAACTATATTGTATGTTTTTATTGTTGGTTTTTTAAATGAAGATTTTATTGTATAAATTGTTTGTGAACCGCCCAGAGAGCGTCGGCTGTGGGGCGGTATAGAAATGAAATAAATAAATAAATAAATGAATGATGGAGCAACCCTACTGGAGTCAGTGGCAACCAGATTCTACTTTAAGAAACTTTTGTTCTAAAGGCATTGAATGACTGTACAGAATGTCTTTGATTATGCCTGATAACCAACATTATGTATATTATATTGGATCCTTAAAATGCTAAAAATTCATTCTGAGTCAGGTTCTCTATATCATCTTGAAAATATAGTAACATACAAAGGTGGAACGGGGAAGACATGCTTTAAAGTTCACCTCTCTGCTAATTGCTTGCTTGTAAAAATGGTGTGTCCAGGCACACCGACCTTTTATAGACTACTTTACGATGGGAGAGTGAGTGATTCAGCATATTTCTTTTATGCCAGTTCATTCAGGATGCAATATGGAGGCATTCCAAAGGATTGTAGACATTTTTTGTTCCAAAATGTGCTGCTAGATCTTTTGTCCCTCTCCCCAATGCATCTACAGGTGTGACTCCAAGATTTTGTATAGCTTTTTGGTTTGGCTCTCCTCTTCTTAGGCTGGAGACAGAGAGTCCATACAGATGACCAAACTACCCCAGGGTAAGCTCTCTCACTCTGGGGTAGTTTGGTCATTGGTATAATCCTGCCAAGTTGTAAGGAGAGTGGTTCACTCTCCTCCACCCAGGCAGGGACTTGTGCAAAGCGGTGAGATGGGTTTCTCCCTCCAGCAGGAAGACACATGGTCTAATCCCACAAAAGAGAATGCACATCTTGCCATGGGTGATACATGCAACTTGCACAAGTCTCTATGATCCATGATGGTTTATTTATTTATTCATTCATTTTCTATACCACCCAATAGCTGAAGCTCTCTGGGCATGTACAACAATCAATTTTAAAAAATACAATAAAATACAGTTAAAAATATAAACAATAAAAACATTATAAAAAATTTAAACCAATTTTAAAAACATCACTAAGACAAGTTAATAAAACACGACCGCTAAAAACAATTTACCACCCCGCCATATACCATTTACGGTAATTATTAAAAGCCTCAATGTAGAGGGCAGTCTTAACCTGGCGCCGAAAAGATAATAAAGTTGGCGCTAGGCAGGCCTCAGGGGGGAGCTTGTTCTACAGTTGGGGGGGCTACCACAGAAAAGGCCCTCTGCCCTTGTTGCTGCCCTCCGAGCCTCACGTGGAGGTGGCAGTCGGAGGAAGGCCCCAGATGTTGAACATAGTGTATGGGTAGATTGTGGTTGGGAGAGGCGTTCCATCAGGTATTGTGGTCCCAAGCCATGTTGTTCACATGATAACTTATTTTAGCTTTTCACACTTACAAAGCAATGGCAACTATCACATGAATAATGCAATGTACAAGCTCCTCCAACGAAAGTGAAAAAAGCTAGTTTGCCTGACAGCAGAATTCCTGCCTTTGACATGGAGTCAAATAGACCAACAGGTGTGCGTGACAGGGCTGGGTTACACCAAATGGGATTCTAGATAAAGCCCCTCTGAAGGAATGATTGTGGAGAAGAAAAGCCTTGCTAAAAACAGAGGGTCACTTCATCTACTCCCACAGTGCTGATAATGCCTAGGAAGATGGTTTTATGTTTTGCACTGACTAGGGTAAGGGGAATGTGTTATGATGCTTTGTACAGTATTGGGGGCTCTGAGGCTTGACCCAGAGGTTTTGGAATCTGAGTCTGGGACCTAACCTAGATTGCATCTGGACACTGTGTGTGCTCATGCCCAACAGCCTTCTTTAGACAAAGAAGGGAAGGGGGCTGACCAGTACTGCCCCCTATAATAGGCCGGTAGTATGAGGCTTCTGGAGTGGCCAGGCACTGCATAAATGCTGGAGCCTGGCATCTTGTCCTTGTTTGGTCAACAGAGCAGAACCTCCTGCCAGCTCTGGCATCTAACTGCAGGGACCCTGGGTTGGGGAACCCTCACTCATAGGAACATAGGAAGCTGCCTTATAAAATATGATCAAGACCATTTCTAAAATCCGTACTGAGGCAAATATCCAATAAGATATATGCAGGTGATAGCAAAGAGAAGCAAGCAGTCCTGTTTGTTCATCCAAATGGGCAAAGCTTCCCCCACCCCCCACCAGAACGCAGCCTGGAGCTCAGTTAGTAAATTGGCACATAAAAAGGGGGAATGTTTTATTGAGAATTTTGGAAGGCCCAAATTTGTTATTGAGTCAGTTAGCAAATTGTAATAGTGATAATAGCTGCATTCTAGTTGTTGAGTTCAATAAATGATGAGCATACATACTGTGTATGTTGTTATTAGATTTTCAGTGCTCATCAGAAACCGAGCGTAGTTTTGGCTTACTAAATATGTCTTCATACTGCAATCTATATAATGGTACACTTTTCATACCGATCAGACTTTAATATTAATTTGTTCTTATTTATACACCCCAGAAAGACACGGAACATCTTCAGATCCATGATAAAGCTTTCATTCAGAATAAAGGATGGCTATATCATCACGGGGTTTAAAAAGATGGTATGTTTACTACTTGAAAGATTAATGGGTCACTCAGGCATTTACATTCTCATACATTTTTATGACAGCACCACAAAATAAATTTGATGCATGTTCAGTAGAGAATGATGGGCTGAAACGTCTAACAGCTGCTCTTTGGAAATTCAGCAGTGTTTTAAGTATTGTTCCCATTTAGCACTTCCAACGCTGGCTGCTATTTACTGTTCATCGGGATTAGTTCTTGTATTTGTCTGAACACCAGAAGACCTCCCCGCTACACATCCCTCTGAAGGGGGCGGGAGAAAAGCAGCTCTACAACCAAAGTAGAATGAACACTACTGCCCTAGTGTTAGGATAGGCAATGATGCAGGCAGGCCTTGTGTCATGAGAATCACACAACCTAGAGGTGCTGGCAGTAGCCATGTACATTTCAGCACATGCCTGCCTTGTTTGTGTATAAACCAGGGGCAGGAGGGCATTTCCCCTTAACATCAAAATGGGGGCCTTACTCCCGCCACCCACCCAGCAGTTGCTCCTAAGTTCCCAGCTCCCTTCTGTGAACAGAGCTGGGCTGGGGGTGCATACTCTCCAATTGCCCCGAATTTGCCAGGACAGTCCTGCAAAACACTTAAGCCATCAGGGCTTCTTACTTTGTTAGGCAGATTCCCGATATGTTATGCAGAGCCACGAATTCTCCTGCCTCCTCCCGCAAGCTATTTAGCTTAGCTGCGATTTTGCTCATGGCCCCTTTAAGCAGGAAGGAAACAGACCGAGGATGTGTGTGCGTGTGCTGTACCTGCTGCCTCTGACCAGCCCCCCTAGTAAGTAAGTAAGTAAGACCCATTGAAGACATTTGTACTTACTCCTGAGTAACTGTGCGTAGGATTGCACTGTTTGCTTTAACTTAATTCAAGTTAGTTAAATTCTGTAAGATTATTCCAGTTTAAGTGTTTCTTTAAATCTAAATTGTGTGAATAGAACACAAAAAGTGCTTTAAACTGGGGCCTTTCCACAATAACAAACAACAACAAAGCTGTTCGGCTCCTCAAAGTTACTCCTTGTGCTTAAAACCCAGAGCTGTAGAGGTGTTGGAGCAAAATGCTGAAGGGGCTCAAAAGCCCAATGTGTCTTTTTGTATTTCCCCCCACCCAAAAGTTCCCCCTCCTCCACATCTCCTTTTCTTCTTCTCCAACTGCCCTGAAAATGCGGGACCAATCCTGACAATTTTAAAACAGAAACTTTAAAAAAGAAAGAGATAGCCCTGCAAGCACTGACACCCCCCCACCCATGAAAAACACCAGATATCAACGTTGGAATTAAGGGTTTAAGTAAGGTGAAAATAAAATAAAATACAAAAGCCACTAATAAAATATTATAAAATAATATATAATGATGTAATAATTATAATATATAAGATTTTGTGTATTTCCTCTAATAACCTTTGTGCCTGACCATGCCCTTTGGTTGCCTGGCCATACCCTTGGCCACGCCCTCATGTTGCCTGGCCACGCCCTCTTGATCACACCTTCACGCTGCTTAACCACGCCTCTTACAAATTCACACGTGTGTCCCTATTTTCATCTGTGTAAATGTTGGAGGGGATGGGAGTGGCATGGTTGAAGACCGGCTGTGGAGAGGATAAGTGAGGAAGGATGGAGAGTTCAAGTCCCCTCACCCCACACACTCCTTTCAGTGTTCACAGCAGACACCCCCCACCCCGCCATTATTCATGAAGGCGGCTGCTGATGCTGTCGTATCTGCTTTGACCCTGAAGGGCTCTCTGCTGAAGAGGAACAATACAAAGTGGTCGTGAGTGGGACTTTCCTGGATGGTGCACAAGTTGTGGCCCACTCAGCCAGCCAGACACAGCCGCCTGAGAGTGTTGGAGAGAGCTGCATGACAACCACAGGGCTGGTGGGGAGAGCTGTGGGGCAGCCTGTGGGGGGGGGGGCAGGGGCTGCAAGGCAACCTTTGGAGGCCTACGGAGTACACTGGGACTGGGTAGGGAGTGGAGGAGAAGGAAGGGATGTGTGTATGAATCAATGGGGTGCATGGTTGCGCATGTCTGCGTATGGATGGGCGTGTATATGTGTGTGGTGTATGTTTTTGAAAAAGAGAGAAAGAAAGACACAGAGAGAGTTTAGGGATGATAGAGTGGTGTGTATAGTTGGGGGCAGGGATGATACTGAGACAGAGAGAGCTCTTGTGTGTTTGCAGTGTGGGGCAGGTTTTGTGTGTGATTTGGGGGCTATCTTCCTATCTGAAGGAATGCATCCGATCGAATAATTTAAATTTAGAGGTGATTTGGGGGAAATAATTAGCATTCTTTTCCATTAAATGGATAGCCTGTTTGTAGCAGAGAACTGTGGGTCCAAAGGAGTGGTTTTGTGTTCTGGGGTTTAGACCCCACCTCTGCCTTGTACACAGGTTCTTTTAGCCTCGTCAGTTTGCAATTCCGTGAAATGGGTGTTTTGTGACAGGACGGACTTACCACTGCAGTCATTTTGTGAATGGGCATGCTCCCATGGCAGCCATTTTTGGGATGACATCCATATTACACCTTCTCAAAATTCGAAATGTGCTCACCAGTGCAAAAAGGTTGGGGACCCTCGGTCTACAAGAATGAATTAAAATTGCATAATTAAGAGTTATGGGGGGGGGGGTAAGCCATGCATTTCAAGATTTGCTGGATTTATCCTCAGAAACTTGAGCGGAAGATAGTTTTGCTTTGCTGCAAAACTATTTTCAGCCCAAGTTTCTGGGTAAATTTTATGAACAAACAATAGACTTGTTAATTAAGTTGATGATGCGTCTGCCATCAGTCCTATTAACAAAATGTACTTGAAGAGAGAGTGCATGTCTACGTTTTTGAAGAATATGCTTTCTGATTTCAGATGTGGGCTTCCTGTGATGCAAAGAGATTTCCCCCAAATTAGCATGCCTTCTTGTGTACAGAAAAAGCCTCGCCACTGTGTACATAGAATCATAGAATCATAGAAAAGTAGAGTTGGAAGGGGCCTACCAGGCCATCGAGTCCAACCCCCTGCTCAATGCAGGAATCTAGGTCAAAGCATCTCTGACAGGTGTCTGTCCAGCTGCACCTTGAATGCCTCCAGAGTGGGAGAGCCCACAACCTCCCTAGGTAGTTGATTCCATTGTCTTATTGCTCTGACAGTCAGGAAATTTTTCCTGATGTTTAGGTGGAATCTAGGTTCCTGTAACTTGAGCCCATTATTCCGTGTCCTGCAAACTGGGATGAACGAGAAGAGATCTTTGCCCTCCTTTGTGTGACATCCCTTCAAATACTGGAAGAGTGCGATCATATCTCCCCTCAGTCTCCTCTTCTGAAGGCTAAACATGCCCAGTTCTTTCAGTCTCTCCTCATAGGGCCTTGTTTCCAGTCCCTTTATCATCCTTGTTGCCCTCCTCTGAACCCTCTCCAGTTTGTCTATGTCCTTCTTAAAGTGAGGTGCCCAGAACTGGACGCAGTACTCAAGATGAGGCCTAACAAGTGCCGAGTAAAGGGGAATTATCACTTCCCGCGATTTGGAAGCTATACTTCTATCACTTAACATCAAAAAAACCAAAGTGCTTCATCAGCAAGTGCAAGCCAATCCTTTGGTGATGCCATCTATCCAGCTTGGCGGGACAATACTGGAAAATGTCGATCATTTTCTCTATCTTGGCAGCTATCTTTCTGTTACAGCTAACATCGACAGTGAAATCCAGCATCGTCTGAGCTCCGCAAGTGCCGCATTTTCTTGAATGAAACATAGAGTGTTCGAGGATCGGGATATTTGTAAGAAGACCAAAACACTGGTTTATGAAGCCATTGTATTACCAACTTTATTGTATGCCTGCGAAACATGGACTATCTATAAACGTCACTTCCACCTCCTTGAAAGGTTTCATCAACGTTGCCTCCGGAAAATCCTGCAAATTACTTGGGAAGATAGGCGAACAAATGTCAGTGTACTGGAAGAAGCAAAGACTACTAGCATTGAAAAAATGATCCTTCAACGCCAACTTCAGTGGACCGGTCATGTTGTTCGAATGCCTGACTGCCGTCTCCCAAAGCAGTTACTTTACTCCCAACTCAAGGATGGAAAGCGGAATATCGGTGGTCAATATAAGAGGTTTAAAGATGTTCATAAGGCTAATCTAAAAAAATGCAATATAAACATCGAAAAACTGGAAGGCTCTGGCCCATGAACGATCTAAATGGAGGTGGCCTTTCAAAGTTCCATGACTTGAAGAAGCCCGAGTGCAAGGTGAAGGGTAACGTGCTAAGCGAAAAGCACGTCAAATGAATCCTTTACAGACCAGCTCTATCTGGTAACCTGTTCCTCAACTGTGGAAGCGGTGATCTAGATTGGCCGCCACAGTCACTATGGACCCATCGCTAAGCTACACATCTTCTTTAGATTTCCTCCGTTTACCGGAAGACAATCGTACTCGTCCCGATGTAGCCTGTGATGATGACAGCCCAAAATTGCATTTTGCCTTCTTTGCAGCCACATCGCATCGCTGGCTCATATTCAGTTTGTGATCTACCACAATTCCAAGATCCTTCTCACTGTAGTATTGTTGAGCAAGTGCCACCATTTCTGTACTGTGCCATTTGGTTTCTCTCCCCTAGGTGCAGCACTTGGCATTTATCCCTATTAAATTTCATTCTGTTGTTTTCGGCCCAGCGCTCCAGCCTATCGAGGTCACTTTGAATTTTGTTTCTGTCTTCCAGAGTATTAGCTGTTCCACCCAACTTTGTGTCATCTGCAAATTTGATAAGCATTCCCTGTACCTCCTGATCCAAGTCATTAATAAAAATGTTGAAGAGCACCGGGCCCAGGACCGAGCCCTGTGGTACCCCGCTCATTACCTCTCCCCAGTTTGAGAAGGAACCATTGATAAGCACATGGCATACTTACTCCTACTAATAAACCAGAAAAGAACTCTCCTTGTTTATGCTTCCTTATAATAGGGATTAGTTGGCATTATTTTACTCCACAAATACGGTAGATTGCTTGCCAGATTTGTACAAACCTACTTCAGTATGGTTAATAAAAAACTAGATAAATAAGCATGGGTACACAAATTAGGACAAATATAATGTTATTAATGATAGTTCAATTTACAATCTCAAGGAAAGTGCTAGTAAGGTATCCATTTACTCTCAGAAGAAAATTAATGAAAAGATCATTATGCTCCAGTTAAGGCCTTGCGTGGATGTACGGCATGTTCCTGGCTGCAGGGCCATTAACTCGGCATGTACAGTCTTAGCCAGCCTTAGCCCATACTTCCTTTTGCCCAGGGACAAAGTTATGACAGCCATATGAAATCATAGCAAATGATGTTTACCTTCTAGATGTTTTGGTCTACAGCAGTGTTCTCCAACCTTGGGTCCCCAGATGTTTTTGGCCTACAACTCCCAGCATGCCCCAGCCAGCGTTGTAGGCCAAAAACATCTGGGCACCCAAGGTTGGAGAACACTGGTATACAGCTTCCATCAGCCCTAGCCAGCATGGCCAACAGTGAGGGATCATGGGAGCTGTAGGCCAAAACATCTGGGGGGGGCACCAGTTGCCCACCCCTGATTTAAGACCAAGATCTCTCCTCACTGTATGAAACAGGACACATCTCAAGGTAGCCTATTGCTGAATAGAAGTAGGATCACTATAAACTGGAATTCTTTATTAATTAAAATGCTCATTCCCTATTTAGTGTGAAGCTAGCTACCTATCCAGAAGCGTCAAGCGAAATAGCAGTGTTTATTAAACATGTGCTTTCCCGTTTAGCTATAAAGCTCTGCTACTTTAAGCTGCTTTGTCTCCGCTACTCACTTCCAGTATTGGAGCTGGGCTGCGGAAGAATGGCTTGAAGCACAGGTGGGCAACCTGTAGCCCTCCAGATGTTGTTGGGCTGCTGGCTAGGGCTGAGGGTAGCATTAGGCCAAAACAAGTTGCCCACTCCTGGCTTGAAGCAATGGAATGCAGCAAGGTAAGATGGAGGGGCGCTCCTTTACCCCTCATGCTCATTTTAGAATAAAATGTTAACCTTCACTCATGCTTTATAGCTGAAAGGGCAAGTGCCTGTTTGATAAACGCAGCATATTTATTAGTATATTTATTAATAATTCAGTATATTTAGTCTTGTATATTTTGCTCTGTTTATAGAGTTCTAATAAGATCCTGCATGCTCCAACAAGGAGGAGACACCCATAAAAATGGATGCTGCAGGCACGTTTCTGTGGGCCCAGAAGCCTGATCCAAGAGCTGGGTTCAATACTGCTGATCATCTCTCTGATCAGGAAGAACGGAGGCCTAAATTCTGACCTCCATCCTGAACAGATGATAGGAAGTACCATCTGCATGCAGCCTCAGCTCCTGTATTGGGCTCTTTAACTTTGAAAATTATTCAGTATGCATGGATCCACCTCTGATTGGATCAGGGCAGGTATCTTGCTTATATTAATTAATCTATGTTTCAATGAATCTCCAGAGCATGTGGCCCTTTGCAGGAGTTCTGCTTTCTTTGCCCTTATCTCTGATAACTGTTTAAGAAACCATGATGAAGAAATAATCACTTTCCCCAGGGGTTACCTCCAATGCCGTATGAGTGCAAGTAAACTTGTGCAAAGGGAATTTCCTGCCCCACCTCCCCACCGAAGCCCCCTGAAAAGCTCCTCCTGACTCTCAAGAGACCTTCAGGAAAGGTCTGCGATGTGGGAGAGGGGACTCAGGGGGGAAATCGGGCGTCAACAGCTTCCACAAGCTGCTGGATGTGCATAGATGTGGACTCGGGCCACTGCGTAGAACCAGTGAAGTGGGTAGAAATATAGGTGCAGTTGAAGAACAAACTTGTGGTCTGAGGGCCAGACTAGATGTGGCGATTGTGTGAATGCAAATAACATCATGTCTAGCTTGACCCTGAAACACAGTTGCATATGTTTGGTGTGTGCACATGATGGCAACATCTCCTTTGCTGAATGGGCGGCACTACTGACTTGGAATTTTAGTGCTCAGGTCCAGACCAGGACACCACCGGAAAGTCAAGCTCTCCACATTGTGTGGCCAGCTGAAGGTGCCTGACACTGCCGTTGTTAGGTTAGGTCAGGGATGGGCAGAAGGTGGTTCTCCAGATGTTTTGGACTTCAACTTGCAGCATTCCTGACCATTGGCCATGCTAGCAGGGGTTTCTGGGAACTGAGGTTCCAAACATCTGAAGATCTACCTTCTGCCCACCCCCAGGTTAGGCCATAAGCGAGTGGGAGCATATGAATGTTTGTCAGTTTGCTCACCATTGAGATGTCCTTCAAATGGCAAAGACGCTGCTTTTAGGTGGGTTCATTCCATTGGTGATGTTGTCATGTCTAAGGTCCTGCAATCACATGGATAGGGCCAGGTGTGCAGTATTTACCATGATATCATGGCCCGGCTAGGATTAGAGGCAAGAATTTCATGGTCAGGATTCAAGTGATTGGTTCCACCCATGTAGTTGCCAGCCATTAAACCAGGGCTCTCCAACCATGGGTCCCCAGATGTTGCTGGCCTACAGCTCCCAGAATCCCTTGCCATTAGCCATGCTGGCTGGGTATGCTGGGAGCTGTAGTCCAGCAACATCTGGGGACCCAAGGTTGGAGAGCCCTGCTTTAAACATTACAGCAGTGTCATGGGTGTCTAAAACATCTCAGGATGGAAATAAGGCCATATTTATGCAGGGTGATGAATGAATGGGTACATTCCAGCATCTGCTATTGTGCATTTCATGTAAAGTCGTTTATTATTCTATTTAACATAAACAGTGTTCTTGGGCTGATGGTTTAAGATTAATGAGGCATTTATTCTTATTCAAGAAACAAGTTCAGAAGACACATTTTTCCTTCACTGATTGGGGGTGATAGTTTCATTAATGTCATTAATACAATATACATTACCCCCAAACCCTTATGTTTTACTGTAACATCAATGAAGGCGTTATTTTGAATGAAACTGAAAAAAGCAAGATTTACAGCCAATGTAAATACAGCCTCTTGTGGTTTGAACTTATAGAACTCAATAGAAAATGAGTTATCTAGAGCTACAGTGAACAACCCAAGGGAGCTATTCACATGTCTCACATGCTGGTGCTGTGCCATTCACTTCCATTTATTTATTTAATTTTAAAAGATATATTTTAAAACCACCCTTCATTTGCATGGAGACCAGGGTGGCATACAAGAATACCATGCAAAATCATTGTACAATATATAATAAAAATGATAAAACACCAGCATCAAAATAAGACACGGAAGGGAAGCAAATATAATAAAATAGACAGATCACATCAACCACTTAAAAAGCCTGGGCAAACAAAAAGGTTTGGGCCTGGCACCAAAAAGATTGCCATGTAGGCATCAGCTGTCGCATTTCCATGGGCACGGCATTCCACAGTCAGGGTGCCACAAGAGAGAAGGCTCTCTCCGTTGTTGTCACACAATGCACCAATGGTACTTGTAAAACAGCCTCCCTGGATGATCTTAAGACATGAGCAGGCTGATATAGGGAGAGGCTGTCCTTCAGATATCTGGGTCCAAAGCTGTTTAGGGCTTTAGGGTAAGCACCAGCACCCTGAATTGGGCTTGGAAGTGAATAGGGAGCCAGAATTGGTGTAATGTGATTCCACCTGGCTGCACCAGTTAAAGTTCAGGATGTCGCATTCTGCACTAGCTGAAATTAGTCCAAGCAAAAGTGTCTAGAGATTGTGCTAAGGGATCATCTGGTCTTTGTTCTGCAAAGAACATGGCATCCATTAGAATGGATGCAAGTGATTTTTAATTTGCAAAATGCTTCACAAATAAGCCACAGTGGCTTCTGAGGATTCTATCAAACTATCCTGAGGATGCTGAAGAAGATCTTGAGCCACCCTGAATAGCTCTGCTGGGTGGCATTGAGCAGAAACAGTGGTGGCAGAGAGATCATCTCTAGTGGCTGCCATCACCACTATGGAATAGGCATTGAAATTAGCTCTAGCTTGTGTTGGATTGCACTCACTCTGAGTTAGCTTCCATCTGCATTCTAGCCATCATCCCTGCCATTCAATTGCTCCTACCTCCCCAATCAACCAAGCAGCTGATTGAGCGCTAATCAGTGGAAGAGTATGCTTAGGAGCAATCATGTCAACTGCCCAGGCCATCTCCATATTCCAGAGATCAGCTAGGATTTTGGCAGGAGTGCCAGCTATGTCAGCTAGAAGAAACTCTCTAAGGCAGTGTTCTCCAACCTTGGGTCCCCAGATGTTTTTGGCCTACAACTCCCAGCATGCCCCAGCCAGCTGTGCTGTGCTGGCTGGGGCATGCTGGGAGCTGTAGGCCAAAAACATCTGGGGACCCGAGGTTGGAGAACACTGCTCTGAGGGCTATAAGGAAGCCTTCCAGACCCATTGGCCTCCAGGGGCAGACTGAACTTAATGGTTCCCCACCAGTGCAGATAGTAGGACCTCCTGTGAGGCTATCCTCTCCAGACACTGATCTGATAGTCACAAAGGAATGTTTGGAACTTCCCCCACTCCCAGTTCACTGACGTGCTGGTCCATATAGAATCCATATTATTTGGGTATTTTTGATATCATAGAACACCAAATTAAGAGTGTGAGTTGTCACAAGACTAGGACCAATTATATTCTGGGACAACTCATGGTTGTCATAGTGGCTGCCTGATGTTCCTAACTATGGATTACTAATACACATGACTATTCAACCTCATGGAAAATGTGGGGTGGCCTTATCTCTGGGTAAAGACCCCAAACTTCATCAGCCATGTGGCAAAAAAAAAGAAGAAGTACACCACACTTGTAGTAATGCAGGCAGCCATGCAGCAGAAAACTCTTCCATATGGTACGTTCATCACCTGCATTCTCTCATCAACATTGTTTCAGAAATAATTTATCATTTCCCCTCTATGGCCCGCTCTTACTAGCATTGGATTGAAAGACATGCGGCACTGACCATGTGAAAGGACATTTGCTCCTAATTAGCTGTGCATAGGAAAAGACTGTAAATCTTTTAAAAGGACCAAGGAAAACATTGTGGAGGGGAATTTCAGTTTAAATTATTTTAGCTAAAAATATTTTAATAAAGATCCATGCTAGTTAAAGCTTTTAAAATATACAGGTCAACTATGCTTCAAGTCAAGGGAAAAAAAAGAATTAAGCCATCAGTTCACTCTATTCTATTAGGGAACGTGCAAAAAACGGGGAAATGTGATAGATGTTTAAACAGACGGCCCATTGTCTGCCACATCAAGGCATGGCTTATACTTCACACACTGTTGACCATGAAAAGGGGGATCCTCATGGCTTTCGAAGGCACATTGTACAAAAAAAAGGGGGGGTGAAAAAGAAAAAGAGAAAACTTTTCTTGATGTGTTGTGCATGGGTGTGTGTGACTGCTACCTTCCTCGATGATTAATGGCTTGTGGCTTTATTGTGTGGACGCTGCTAATTAGCTTCGGACTGATTAAGGATGAAGAACATAAACTTCAGCTCTATAAACTCCCCCCTCCCCACCATCATTTTCCCACCAGAATAAACTTGGCATGTGCAATCTCTGACATCCAGATTTCTTCAACACGGAACATACTCTAAGCAAGAGATGAACACAGCTTGCGATGGCTCCATGCACTGCACCCCTCCCACAGTGGTTGCTGGACAACTGTTTCAGATTGTTGTACTGTTATACTTATGTTCACAGTCATTATTTGTTTTTGTTTGTTTGTTTTACTTTTGAGTTCTACACATACACAGTTTTCTTGAAGTACATATATATTGCTCAGAAACATGCTTGGCACATTTACTGAGCATTCCCTGTATGTTAACTACTTTTGATTAAACAAACAAACAAACAAACAAAAAAAAAACTCTGGATGCAAGATGGGACCAGAAACAAAAATAATTAAGTCGTGGGCACTTATTTTTATGTAATCATTGGCAAACAAGAGACAATTAATTATGCTTCTAAATAGCTGCCCAATCTCTTTTCGGATACTCATCAGGGATGCATTTAAGGGGAAAAAAATAGATCAATTGTTATTGCTGAAATCTCTGACCCCCTGGTTAGTTGTAAAAGCCCCTTAGGGTGCAATCCTATGGATGTTTAGTTGTAGGACTTATTTCTGTCTAAAGATGCATAGGATTGCGCCCTTATCGATAGATGCCAAATTTCCAGTGCACATCAAACTGATGTAGTACAGCATATGGCTGATTAGCTTAATAACCAATTACTTGTCCTCTGGGCACATGCAGGCAAAATTAAAACAGCAACAACACACACACACACACCAAAGTAATAGGAGTTGGTTTGGTTTGGTTTCTTTCTCCAAAGCAAGCAGCATTCCAAGTTTGCGGTGGGGTGGAGAGAGAGAGAGAGAGAGAGAGAGGAAGTATCCTTAGCAATTGGGTGCTTAAAAAACATGCTTACTTTTTTTTTAAAGTAATAAATAGGAATGCTGCTTACATCTGTAATTCCCTGACCCCAGATATAAATTTGTCTAGCTGGTAATGCTTGGCTGTACTACAAATTGCATGCCATTTGCCCTGGAAGTTCATCTTGGCTGAGAATATAAAATGATATTCTGCACATCACATGTGCAGTCTGTGTTCAGGCTGACCAGCTGCAATGTAGGTAGTACATGAGCAAAAGTTCTTGGATGTTTCCTCTTTCTCAATGAAACTTTTGTTGATCAGTGAGTATGAACTATAGGGCCAGCTGTTTGTAGGTGCATGCACAAAAGTCCTTTAAGGACTTACCCTAGCTGAAACCCTCATTGGTCTCTTTGAATTATGTAACCAGACCACCCAGCCAAGAAGTCTTTTGTTTGGTGAGTATCTTCTCCCTCAGTTGTTTAATGTGGTTGCTGTCCCCCATTCAGACCTAAAACCCTCTCTTATGCCCAGATGTGTTTGTTCTGTTAGGGATATTGGTTGAATTGCTAAGAAGCTCTGGGCCATGGCTAGTTCTGGGAAGTATAATTCCCAGGGGATTACACAAGGAGCATTTCAAGGAAGGAGCATCTTCTTGGAACTGGATATGGATATGTTTTTCTTCCCTGAATGTTCTCTGAGAGTGTGTGCAAATATTGAGTCAGCTCCAAATCAACCTGAGGAGAATTCACCCATCACAAGTACATTTCTCAAACATATACAAAAGTGTACACTTATCAAATATACAGAAACTAGCAAAAAATTTTTTAACAGTACTCCTACACATGTCTACTCAGATGTAAATCCTATTGTTTTTAAGGGGTCTTACTCCTGGATAAGTGGGTATGGGATTGCAGCCTAAATGGGTCACCTAGCAACTTACCAGGGATGGGGACTCGGACTCCAGGACTCGACTCGTGAGTAAGACTGAGTCCCCCCTCTGACTCGAGTCAGACTCGAGTCCCAATATTTTTAATGGGACTCGAGACTCAATTCGGGACTCAAGACCAAGGACTCGTGTTTCAAAATCGTGTTCCTCAAATGCAACATGGATAGATTTTAGGAAGTACAGCAAGTTTATTTTTTAAAATCATTTTCCTAAAATGCAACCTTTCAGACATTTTGGGTTTGGCTGCCTCTGCATGCCTGTTTGGGGTTCCCTGCCTCCTCTGCCTGCCTGGTCTCTTCTTAACCAGTTCCACGGTTTGAATTGTCCAAGACAAAGGCCTCTGCCTGCCTGCTTTGGGGTTCCCTGCCTCCTCTGCCTGTCTGGTTATTTTGGGTTTGTCTGCCTGGTCTGTTCTTGCCAAAATCAGTTGCAGAGTTTTGAAATAAAAAGGCACACTTGTGCCTAGAATTTATTTAAGCCACACATCTGAAATAGCCTTATTTTGTTGGGAAAACCCCCCATTGATTTTAATAGGGGAGTGACTCGTGACTCATGAGTCACCATTTTGGACCAAGGACTTGGACTCGGACTCGAGACTCGGGTCCAAAGACTTGTGACTTGACTCGTGACTCGAAACCAAGAACTCTTCAACATCCCTGCAACTTACTAGTGAACTGTTGGGCAAACAAGGATCTTTACATGGGTGTCCTGCCCTAGGTGTTGGGAGGTTTGATTCAGACCCTATCTGAGATTCATGTAGGTTCAATAGCTTTGTATCTTTCTCCCCTCTCCATCTTGCTCAAACTGATTTCCTGGAACTGACCTCGGCTTGGCCATCGACTACAAATCCATTGCACCCATCGAGTTAATCTAGTTCTCTATAATGCAGGAAGATCTAAATCTCTTCTTTGTTGCATGCTTTCAAGAGCCTGTGATCCTACAGAGAGATTGCAGATCCTTCCAAGGGGAGAAACTGATTCATCCATGTAAATTATATATACAGCCCTGCATGTATATAACAGAGGAGTTGCAATGGCAACCTGTCTCTGGCAAAGGAACAGAACCATCTCCTCTAGCAGGGCACTCTTCCAGATATTATGCGAGGCTGGTTTAAAGACTGGGCTGAGAGCCATGGCTCAAATGGGCAAAGTATCTATAGGAAGCCATGTTTGAGGTCAACAGTGCCCACCACAACAGTATTTGTACCCAATACTAGGTGCTCTGGCAGTGGAGTGATGAATTTTGAGATGAGGAGCACTACAGTGCAAAGAAATTGGATATTCTAATAACCATGCGGCTTTTCATGAGTAAGCCCTACTGAAATCAGCAACCATTACCCCTTTAGGATTAGATTGACTGTTTAACCCTGGTTTCTATGCTTAAGTGCTGTGGAAAATACAAGAAAGAAACAGAATGGATTATTCAGAAAAAATACATTTTACCCATTTTACACAATTTTAGGTTGGCAAAGTAAAAAGAGCTTTTAATATTCTTTTTACAGATTCCATGGGGTGGGTGGGGTGGGGGAGCAAACCATTTTTAATACAAAAAGTGCAATTAGTGTTTAATAAAAGTCAGACATTCATTCAAAATTTCACTTAATCACTGCAAAGGGTGGTAGTAGTGAATCCCATCTCATTCAAGGCTTGCTGTAGGGGAGGGGAAGGGTGGGGTTGACCGGCATCACAACTAGATAAATAGACAGCTTGAAATAACAGATCCACAAAATCAGTTTCTATGTCCTGTGTCAAGAGACCGGGCCTCTGCACTCTTTGTGCATCGCCAACCCCTGCTGTGGGCGGGTCAAGGACTACAATTCCAGGCTCAAAGAAGGATCATCTGCTTTTAATAGAAGCATTTTAAGAAACTGCAGGCTCTGTCAGCATAACAGTGTTGTAACCACTGGAGAGGCCATATCCACGGAACCTCTCTCCCTGGAGTTGACAGGGCTCCTGAGACACTGAGGCATGGAAGATGGATCCTGGGTGCTCAGCAGTGGTGCCTGTTGAAGCAAGGGACAGAACCGGGAGGCAGCTGGTGATTGTAAAGAGATCTCAGGCGTCTCTTTCTAACTGATCTAGCAGAACCGGCACCCCATTCCCGCTCTGTTGTTCTCAAAATAGATGTATTATGCCTGTATTGGTGTCCACAGACCTCCTAGAACAGCCTCCCCCAACCTGGTGCCCTCCCAATGTTTTGGACTACAACTTCCATCATCCCCGACCATTGGCCATGCTGACTGGGGCTGAAGGGAGTTGTAGTCCAAAGCATCTGGACTGGAGGACACCAAGTTGGGGAAGGATGTGCTACAAAGAGAGAGAAAGAAAGAAAGATAGTACGTTTGGGAGAACTTCCTGGGAAGAGGTGGTGGTTGGTTTAAACTTCAGAATGATGAGAGCAAGGTGGGAAAATGCGAGGCATGGAAGAGAAATCAGCCCCTTGCTTCTGGCCCAAGAATTAACTTCATCCCCAGAGATTCTGGGAAGAAGACCACAACCCTGCTATTTCAGGTCAAAACCTGATACCCTATCTCCCCCCACACCCAGTATAATAAAGATAAAAACCACTCACGGGGTCCTTCTCTTTGTCACACTCTCTAGTGTGCTGTTCCTCCTGACTGAAGCCCTATCCAGCCATTCCCCTCCTATGATTAACCATCACTGCTGCCCCCAGGGTTGCATTTTCATCACCCGGCCCACCCTGTCCTGTGTTCAGAGGAACATCTGTAGAGAGGAACGTGTTCTACACACGTCAGCTCCCCCCATGGTGTAGAAACCTGATTATGTAGGATTCTACATGACAGTGCAACATGACAGGGTGTCCTTCCTTCCAGAGAGAATGTGAAGATGAGGAGGCCCCGACATATCCCTACCAGTCCTGAGTAACACTGAAATACCTAACCATAAAGAGAGCTTCTCTGGTGCTGTGCTGTTTTTCCTCCCCCCCCCCCCCCCATTTAGTCAGACCAGGACACACACCAACAATAAATAAAAGTTGTGTGAGACTGGAACCCAAAGGAACAGAAAGTTTTAAATGAATCTTCATCCTTTGGTTGTAATTTAGAACATTCTGGGGAACAGTCGCCTATGCAATAAAAAATATGCCGGCTCTCCCAGGACTGATTGTAAGTGATTAAGAGATACCCAGAGCCTGTATTTCAACCATGCAACTGGGAAAAACCAGAAGCAAATAAAGTTACTCTGTACTCCAGTGATCCCTAAGACAAAACTATTTAAGACTAACACCAAATATAATAATAGATTACAGATGCTACATGAAAATTAGCACCCATGAGAGGAAAAAACTACAAGTACATAAAGTTAGTAATTGAAAATATTAATAGTGGAGGAAAAATGTATCCATTCTCTGAACAATTTGTAGCAATGTTAAATAATTGATAGCAGTTTCTCGTAATTAAATACTAATGAATGCATTTACTGGGTAATATACTTTATGGCTATTCTCTTTATTTAGAAACACTTGTATTAATCTTGCATGAGTAATTTCAGCATATCAAATGATTTCCAAAAACATTCATTCAAGTAATTTTTTTTTATTTTTTTTTAGTAAACATCCAATTGTTTAACTTTTTGTCTGCAATTAAAGCTTTTATCTGGGTGATGATGGGACAAAAGCAATAACTGCTTGGCTTTTATGCAAATTGCTACATGGAAATGAATAGAAACTTCCCACTAAATTCAATGCCAGCAGACCAAATATGGCACAGATAATGGGGCGGCTATGTGATCAAGCCCTCTAAAATGACCAGGAGGAAATGGGTAATCCGATTTTAGCTTCATTACTGAGTAATACTAAATAATGTTACTTACGTTAATCGTGCCATTATTTATTATTGTTAAATATACACTATATTTATATATCTATTCCACTCCTGTGCCCTAATCCAGCAATCTGATCTGGCTGAGGAAGATCTGATGCATTCACAGAGCTCGTCAGGCCCAGATCACCCTCCCTGGGTTTAATGGCGGCGGCGGGGGGGGGGGGAGCTGATTCATATTATTGTTATTATTTAATTTTATATCTGGCATTAAAAATAAAAACACTAAGCCATATAAAACGAGAGAAAATAAAAACAACAGCATAGCGGTGTAAATCTCCATTAAAACGTTGCAAAGCAGGAAAAGTGGGTTCCAAGCTCACCTCAGACGATGAGAAATGCCAGGGGCTGCGCGGACAGATCAAGGAGGCGCTGATGCCCCAGCAACTGAGCCTCCGGTGAGCAGGGATGGTGGGGCCAGCGGTGCTGGGAGCTGTAGCTCTGTCACGAAGGCAACAAAGATGCACATCCTGCCCAGGCAGGCCCTAGCTGAGGTGGAGACTGAGATCTGTGAGACATGCCAGTAGGCAGCTAAATTCAGGCAGGCCAAGGAGGAGAATTCCCCATGGCGCTGGTTGAACCAGGCAAGTGTGCCTGGGGGGAAGGAAAGAGGAGGAGGATGCTGGTATGCTACAACTTCCTCCCCTCTCAAAATGAGGCCCCAGGAGGTGGGGGGAAGCATGGCCTGGGCTGGCATAAGACCCTCCAGGCCCAGCAAGCAGAACTGTTTGGAGCTAATGCCTGCCCACAACCCACAAGCTACAACAAAAACACTGCTAATCAAATTATATTTACTGTTACAGTGTCCTATCAGATATCTGTGAATAAGACTATCCTGTGGGTTGGTCTGAGGCCATACCTGGCCTGAATCTTGACTTGACAAAGGATTTTAATTAGCTGATGTGTTTCCCATGATGTGTTTCCATGGGAACTAATTGTTAAGACAATCTTCCTTAAAGCCTTTATGTGGAAGACCAACAACCGGGTCTTTGGGGCGAGTTCGGCACTTAACGGGTTAACTGGCACTGAGATATTGCCCTTCGCAGGGATATCAAGTGATTTAAACCCAACCACGACCTAAATATCACACATAACCGTATTTAGACCAAAGAATAGACTTTTATTTACTAGAAGTTTAATGGAGTGGAACTAATAGACTTCCAGGAATGTTACACCATAAACAAAACCAGGTCGTGACCTGAGTATCGGAAGGCTTCAATACAGAGGCATAGCGTATTGCAGTAAGAGAGAGAGTTACTTCACATCAAAGACTCTGAACTTAGACTTTGCGTAGCAGTCTGCCTAGCCGGCTCCAAGCCCGTCCTGCTTGGGGTAAGAAGCTGCTTGGTCTAGCCGGAGCTAGGGTTGGAAGCTGACAGCCCATCCTGTGTTCCCAACAACCCCAGTGGGGGCTGGCAGAGGGTTTTCTACCCTGTACGCCCCCTCCCTGCCCCTTGGTGATCAGGTGGGCTTATTCCTGCCCGGGAAAAGGTGGCGCCTTGAGTTTACCGGTGCCCTTTGGGGATACTTGGCAGCTCTTTGAGACTGCCTCTCACCTCGGGATGGTCCATACTTCTTCTTGTGGATTGGGGCAGATGTGCCCCATTGAGGGTATGCAGATGGGGTCACGTATTACCTGTCTGACCGGAACGGTATCTCCTGTCCCCCTGGTGGGGATTATGCAAAAGAGGGTTGCCAAGGTACAAGGGAAAACTATGTCAGGGCTCATGTCACTGTGTGTGTGTGCTTAGGCTTTCTCCACACTTTAGAACAGGGGTGGACAACTTGTGGTCCTCCAGATGGCCTACAACTCCCATCAAGAAGCTGCTTGGTCTAGCCAGCAGAACCAATGGTGAGAGATTATGGGAGTTGTAGGCCATCTGGAGAATCACAAGTTTCCCACCCCTGCTTTAGAATGGGCCAAAGCACATTTCCAACTCCCAGATAAGGATGATGTAATCTAGGTGTTGGGAAGGAAATAAAGTGGGGGAAACTGCAGTTTTCAAGTGGGACATGGGCAGACTGAGAGAATCACAGAGACAGGGCCGGTTCGCACGACCCAGGCTGCGAGCAGGGGAGGCACCAAGGGGCCATCCGCAGGGCCCGGTGGGGCGCCACAGATGACCTGCGCCCCGCGCACGTGGGCGGACCCCGCAGTCTCTGCATCACAGTGCGGGTCTCCCGGTGCTAGGGGGCGGCGGTCCGGGATGCCCAGAGGGGCCGTTTGCCCTTACAGGCTGGAGCGGCCACAGCTCCGACTGCTCTGGGCTGCCACCTCTGTGTGGCCCCCACGGGACGGCCGCCCGCTGTTCGCATGGCAGGGTGACCACACGCGGTAGGGGCTTACCCCTCTACCACCCATGGTCACTTTGCGTGCATCCCACATGCGGCTGTCCTTCAGGGGCACCCCCGGTCGGCGTTCACACGACACAGGAACCGCAGGGGACTTCTGCTCCCCCGTGGTTCCCATGTCGTGCAAACACGCCCACGGAGAACCCCGTATGCTAACAGCAGTTTGGGATGCTGTCTGTCTCTCCCCGAAGATCTGATATGAAAGCAGTGGACTTTGGCTATTTGCTGGAGTGTTTATCCATCTATATTCAACCTATATTCTTGTAAATAAACTCAAAATGCCATAAGCCTCCAGTGACTTCCTTCCAAAGGATACCAAACCCAGTAAACACTGCGCCCTGGAAAATCTGGGTGAAATCCAACATGGTGCGAGTGAAAGGCAACTCACGCAATGGATCGTTACCCTCCTCCCCCTGCAGCCCACTGCACCTCATGAAAAGCTTCTCCAGAGGATTGGAGGGACCCACAGAATCTTGCAAACAATGTCTCCCTGGGCTGCAGACGGAGAGGGGAATCACCGAAACTGGGAGCCTGTCGTGGCAGTTCAGGATTGCTCTGCCCAGTTTCAGGTTGGTAATAGGGTGGAATTGATGTTTATAAAATGATGAATGTTAAGGAAATGGAAAGAGAGGAGCTATTTTTTTCTCCCCTTCTCATAATAAAACTTGGAGACATGCACCTAATGGAACATTGGTAATAAGTCCAGGACAGACCAAAGAATGGTCTCTTCGGGCTTGGCTTCACCATGTGGCATCTTTTGGCAACTGCCAGGACCCCAGCACCCCAGCAGGGGTCACGGCTGATGCCTGTCCAGGCCCCACTTTAATTTATTTTTCCTGGCACTCAGTGCTGGGCAGCCAGGCAGCTGCCGTTTAAATTTCCCAAAATGCTCCAGAATGGCACTATGCCTGGGGTATTGTGGGGAAATTAAAATGGTGGTCATGTGGCACCAATTGGAGACGTTCCAGTCAGAGGGGCACTGCTGCTGGGTAGGCCTGGCATAGGTGGAGGGCCCCCTCAAGGCTGGAGCTGGTCCTCCTACTGTTTAACATAGTGCACAGTTAACTTATGGAATTTGCTGGCACAAGTTGTGGTGATGGCTACTAGCATTAAAATAGCATTAAAATGGGATTAGACAAGTTCATGGAAGATAGGACTATCAGTGGCTGTTAGCTATGATAGCTGAATGGAACATCTACCTGCAGATGCAGCATACTGGGCCATACCATGTGGTGGGAATGAGCAACAGGAAATGGCTGTCCTGTTCAGTTTATTATGAGACTGGCTACTAGCCACTCTTGGAAACAGAATGCTGGGACACAGTGACTTTGGGTCTTATCCATCAGGTCAGGACTGTTATGTTCTTTGGCTTTCAGGAAGTTATATTTAACCCAAATCTTTAACTAACTGGTTCACTTAATTTAACTGGTTAGCTTCTAGCCTTCCCCAGCATGATGCTCTCCAGATGGTGGTGCAGCTAGGTAATTTTAGACCCTGGTCTTATGGGGGTCCCCTGTAGATGGCCATGTGTATTATTTCACTTGTGAAACAGACAACTAACTTTTCTCTTCCCCCTTCTAACTGCCATGCCATGCCATGCTTTAAAACAGCTTCTACATTTCTGGTATGTCAGAACAACAGCAACAACAAAACTGTTCACCAACCCTGATTAAAAAATAAAATACAGTCATGCCTCGGATTGAGAGCATAATTTGTTCCGGAAATGTGCTTGTAATCCAAAACACGCTTATATCAAAACGAAATCCACCCAAAAAAATTTGTACAGAGATTTTTAGTTTAAACCGTACTACAGTACTTGTATTGCAAGACGTCGCTTGTATATCAAGTAAAAAAAAATATATTAAATAAATATTTAAAAATTTGCTTGTCTTGCAAAACGCTCTCAAACCAAGTTACTTGCAATCCAAGGTATTACTGTACTCTGAACCTGTGCGGTTTTTAAACTCACTTAAATCATAGCACTATCATGACTACAGGCATAAAATGGAGTTTGCTTCTGTTGTCCTGTTCACCTGCCACTCTCTGGGGGGTCATTTGGAGGCCCCCAAGGTCCAGCCGTAGCTGCACCACTGCCCCCAGATGTTTTGGACTACAGTTCCCATCAGCCCCACGCAGCTTGACCAGTGACAAGGGATTATGGGAGCTGCCATCCAAAACATCTGGAGGGTACCATGCTGGAGAAGCCTGGATGAATGAAACATCTTCCACTTGACTAAAAACATGCCCCTGGTTAATCAGGCAGAAGATTCCCACCCCCAAGTGGCATATTTATTTTAATACAAATACTTCTAAACTCCATCTGATACGGCAGCTGCGCCCCTACCTTCCTAATCATCTGCTCCCATCAGTGGTTCATGCCTTGGTCTCCTCTCGCCTAGACTACTGTAATGCGCTCTACGTGGGGTTACCCTTGAAGACGGTTCGGAAGATACAGCTGGTACAGAACGCGGCGGCTCGCCTGGTTAAAGGCAGCCGCCGGCGGGATCACATCACGCCAGTGCTGAAGGATTTGCACTGGCTACCAGTTGCTTGCCGAGCTGAATTCAAGGTGTTGGTTTTGACCTTTAAAACCCTATACGGCTCCGGTCCAGTCTATCTCAAGGAGCGTCTCCAGCAACACCAATTGAGCCGCTCAACAAGATCTGCCACGGATGGCCTTCTCCTTGTCCCTTCAGCCAGAGCAGCTAGACTGGTGGGGACGAGGAAGAGGGCCTTTTCTGTGGCGGCCCCCGTACTGTGGAACTCTCTCCCGAGTAACCTCCACCATGCCCCCTCTCTGCTGAGCTTCCGTCGCTCATTAAAAACCTGGTTATTCAGGTGGGAATATGGGGTGGGTTAAGATTTTAAAATTTTTATATTGTTTTAAATGTATTTTATTGTTTTTATTCTATGTACATCGCCCAGGGTGGCCGGTTGCCGGCCAGATGGGCGATAAATTATTATTATTATTATTATTATTATTATTATTAATAATAATAATAATAATAATAATAATAATAATAATAGCAAATGTCAGGCACCATTTTAGAAGAAGCATTCCCCCTTCCCTTACACACAGGAAGGAATGACTCTTCTAAGGTGATGCTTGTTGCAACATGTGTGCCCAATCCCTGCACAAAGAAAGTATACTTCTCCCCCCTTCAAAATGATTGCTTTTATTCACATGCCAGTTTATGGAGACTTAATTCTGTGTACAACCTCCGCCGGTCCTTTCCTGCAAGATCGGGAGCTGCGTGGCTAATTTGACAGCTCTGAACTCCTGCTTGCGTTCCCTGGGTCAAATCAGGTCAGATCCACTGGATTGAGGCACCGAGTCAGAACTAAACTACTCCTCCTTAGGCAAAAATGAAACCAGTTTATTGATAGGAGTAAACATACAAATTAGGTCAGGGAGATAAGTGGGTGAAACTGACAAAGGGAAAGTGAAGCTTGCTACACACAGCAGAACTATCAACAAAAAAGAACCTACGCTATGCTCATCTAACATTGGAGAATCTACCCTAGTCTAACACTAGAAGTTATGATGGACTTACGGCAAAGTACCCAGGCGGTCTGCTTGGGGGTTGAGTGTCTGGGCTGGCCTGAGCCTGAGCCAATGACCCACTCCGTGCTGCCTTGCACCTTGTTCCCAACAACCTCTAGAAGCCTTGGCTGCTTCTTTTACCCCCTTGGTCGTCCCCCCTTGTTCCCCCTCTGTTGACAAGACAAACTGGTCTGGACCGGCAGGAGGGGTGCTGAGGTTTTCAGCGCCACCTTGCCCATGGTTCCTCAAGGGTGCTTGGAGGGGTGATTGAGGGTACTTGACAGCCCACTGAGAGTGCTTGGGGGAAAACCATTGAATCGAATGTAAATGTGTGTCCTGGACTTGGCAGCCCATTGAGGGTGATTGGCCGAAGACTATCTGCATCTGGATGCAAATTGGCATTTGGGATTGAGCTCTCCCTGCCCTGGGCAGAGATTATGCAGGTGACTGGGGGGGGGGCAAAGTGTGTGCTCCGTCAGGCTTTCTCTCCACAAATTCGATCAGCTAAAGTTTATATGATTAGTCAACTATGATTTCTTTAATCTGGTGACAACTCTGATTTTTAGCTATCTGAGAACAGCCTCCCCCAACCTGGTGTCATTCAGATGTGTTGGACTACACAATCCCCTTCATGCCCAGCCAGTATGGCCAATGGCCATGCTGGCTGGGGATGATGAAGATTGTAGTCCAACACATCTGGAGGGCACCAGGTTGGGGGAGGCTGTCTTAGAGCATAGTTCATGTTAATCCAGTTTTCATCTACTGGAAGCTACACTCCTAAGCAAAGTTCTTCATTGGCCCTGGATATACGTATTTATTTTGCCTCTGGTGTTGACAACTCACCTGATTGACAAACTGCAATTTGAGCAATAACTGTTACATTGCTAACGTCACCTGAAAAGCCCCTTGATGGATATTCAGCTGTACATGCCGAGCATTCAGGGCTGGAAGTCATCATTTGCAAATCATCACCTTTATAGCAAGACTACCAATTCAAACTTTAAAACACATACACACACAACTGGTTACCATGTTGAAGAAACATTAACTCAAGGAAGTGAAGAAATCTAAAATACTTCACATTCAAACTCATGGGTTTCTCATTATATGAATATTTGACCTACTGTATTTTTGCTTTTATAACTGTAGAGTATTTAGTTTAAAAATATTAATTCCACACCATACATCTGCTCATCCATCCTTTTGCCGTCTATAGGGGCAGCAATTTATTCTGCATAGTGGGCCTTTTTAGAAATATGTTACCTATGAGTTGGAGGGCTGGAGATAGCTTGCATTAATTGCACATCATTGGCATAAATGTGCATATTATTGAGTTGATAATAATTGTGGCTGATGGAATGTCAGCTCATGCTGTCGTTTCTGCCACTGAACTTTTCTCACAGAGAAAGTAGCCTTGGTCCATAGGGTTCGCAGCGATGTCAGTGCCTCCACGGCAATGGAAATCACTGCAAAGGGTGCTGCTTCACCGGCTCACACAGCACTTTCTCCGTACGATTGTATACACAGGCGTTCGTTTGCACAGAGAAATATGGCAAAGATGACTGCCTGGACTGGCCCCAGTTGGTGAACGTAACATCATACATTTGTATACACTTTTGTTCATTAGTATTTTGGGCTAACGTATTTATGTCAGACTGATAATGGGAACATGAGGACTGGAACTGCAATTTAAAAACGTGAAATTGTAAGAAGAGAGTGTCCAGGCCACCAGGCCACTGTATGAAAGTGTGATATAGCACTATAACACTACAATAACTATATAATCTAATTTTAAAAAAAAACATGATCAAAAAGAACCCTTTTGGTCACTGTCATTAGCCACCTTGCCAAAATGGCAGTGACTGGAAAGGAGTTTTCCTCCCCTCTTTTTAAAAATTAGCATTATAGCGAATGAGCGCTGAGCTTCCAGTGCCTGTTCATTTGATTTTCCCCACCCACAGTAGCAATGCCACACCCACTGGTGTGGACAGAACATAGCTGGATGAACATGCATGAAAAGTGCAACATCCCCCAACAGTGAGGAAAATCAACTGCAATTCTGCCTGTAGCTTACATTTGGAAGAGCAAACCATGGTTAGCACTAGGAGCCACCTGTCTGGAATTATGGGCAAACAGGGCCCCGATACCCCTAAAGTGGGGGGATTCTCAGGGCTCTCCAACCTTGGGTCCCCAGATGTTGCTGGCCTACAGCTCTCAGCATACCCAGCCAGCATGGCTAATGGCGAGGGATTCTGGGAGCTGTAGTCCAGCAACAACTGGGGACCCAAGGTTGGAGAGCCCTGCTCTGTAGTAAGCCTGCCTCACTCTATTAGCTTCATCCTGCTACAGAGTGCAAAACAAAGGGTCGCCGTGTTCTGCCTACCGTCCCTCCTCCTCTGACTGCTGTGACGTGCCAGGCGCTTGCTTTGAACCACAGCAGGTGGTGGCAGAAGGAATCAAAATAATATCTGCCTAGAGAGAACAAAGCTGATAATAAAATAAATTCAGCACGGACAAATGCAACACCCAGCAAGGCAAAATCAAATGCACAAGTTTAAAAGAGAGGGAATGCCGGGCAAGGTAGTCCTATCAAAGGAAATTCATGGGATTTCAAATGGAGGCCCATGAAAATCTACTGAGAAGATTGTTCTTTTTACACCTCCCCCTCCACTATTTTTTACATGTATGTACACAGAGCAATCAGCTTACTCACAAATGCATACCTGCCCACTCCCGCTTGCATGGGGGAGCTCTATGTGTGTATGTCTGAATGCAGGCTAGCCCCCTTTCACATTAATGCTGCATGTGTGGGCACTGGAGTGTGTGGCCTGTCGGGCCAGCAGGAGCATTGGTGTCAGGGCTGTGGGAAGTACAGAGCAGCCCTGCCCGCCCCAGTGCACCCTGCATTGATGACACATGTGGCAGTTTGCTTCAACTAGAGCAGGATTCCAACCAATTTTAATCATGGGGCTGCACTGCTGCTATTTTTAAAGTGTTGGCACTGAAAGATCCAATTTAAGGTGGATTTCCCAGTGAAACTAATGGGGGGAGGCGGAGAGTATTTTTGCCTTGGATGTCCCCTGTGGAGAAGCTTCCATTCTGGTGTGCTTCCTGGTAAGTATTTGGATGGGACCTCTTGTTTCTTTGTGCGTCAGATTTCCCACCTAACATATGTTACTGGTGTGAATGTCCCAGGGGGAACTGCTTGCACTTCCCTGCGGTGAGGCAGGGAGGCAGTGCCTGCCTGATCAGCCGTGCTCCATGTTCGAGGCCCCTGTGCCACTTGGAAGTTCCTACCCCCTCCCCACTTCCACTCTGAAACTCTCCAAGCACACATGATACTTATTCGTAAATAAACATCCAGTACTGAATAATCTTAGAGACAGGGGCGCTGTGGGGCAATTTCGGAGCTCCTTTGTAATAACTTTGCCTTCAGGCATTTTCACAACCAAAAGAAATGTGGATAGAAGACTGTTTGTAGTTCACACTAAATATCGTTAGCAACTAAAGTCTCGTGTGGCATTTTTGCCTTCAAATCCCCTCTGTCAGTTTCTTTAAAGAGTTTTGCTGGGGCTGCATTACTTCACAAGGAAAATTTTGCTAGTGGCTGCTCTCAAAAATGTTTCATTTACAAATGAGATTCTCTTTTATCAGATGCCAGCTTATTTCTACATTGACTGAATAATAATAATAATAATAATAATAATAATAATAATAATAATAGCCATCTAAACAGCTCTCCTGTTTTTATGGAGTCTCACCCTGAAGGATTTCCCAGTAGCTTTACAAACTTGAGACTGCACAACATTCAGCTTTTCAATTTTATCTCTTGTTTCTAAGAAGCTATTTTAGGATTGTAACAGTTTAGGCAGAAGGAGAAGAACATTATCTCCCCAACAGAGGCTGTGATGGAGTAAATCAGGAGCAGCTCTGCGTACATATAGTAAAATGCAAACTGTTTGAACAAGACACCTAGGAAAGGAGAAGAAGTCAAAGCTCCTGGAGCTGAAACGCAATCATGCATCCTTTTGAAATGGAGTGAATATTGCAACTTCAAACATTGAGGCTTTCCCTGCTAAAATTCATCACAGCAGTATGCTTGTGATGCAGAGAACCAAATTAGATATACACAAGGGTTTGTACATGTATTAGGCTGTCTCACTATATTTTCCTAACAGTAGCCCCTTGGAAACACTAGTTAGGAGTCCAATCTAGAAATAATCCAGAGTAAATGCATTAGTTTGCTGGATTTCCTTGATGCTTGGAAAATTAATCTAAACTCTGCATTAGATCCTGGGCCCACACCTTGGATTGGGATGATGACATCATCACTGCATGCCAGGGTTTGGAGGCCAATAATCTTGCTGTGGTTTGTATTCTGTGAATGGGCCTCTTCCTCCTGTACACACACATGAGGGGTTTTTCACACGAGCTCTCCTGAAGGCATGCACGAGGGGTGGCAGGGTTGTGCCAGCTACCCCCACTCCTGCTTCTGATGCACATATTTGGTAGACATATGCACAAAGTTTCATACCTGTTTGGAGAGGCGCTATTTCCAGGACCCCCTCCCATGTGCTTTCAGTGAGTGAGAGGATTCCTATGAATGAACCTCTAAGCCAGGGCTCTCCAACCTTGGGTCCCCAGATGTTTTTGGCCTACAACTCCCAGCATGCCCCAGCCAGCTACGCTACGCTGGCTGGGGCATGCTGGGAGTTGTAGGCCAAAAACATCTGGGGACCCAAGGTTGGAGAACACTGTAATAGGGCCATGGCAGTCCTGCTACTGTAGTCAATTGTTAATATTACAGGTCAGAGGTGCGGCCGAGTCTGATTTGGGTTTCTAGCTAAAAATCTCTCCATACAAAATGTCAATCAGGTTGTCGTAGTAAAGGTCAGTCTACTTAAACTTCCCCCATCAGATCTCTTCCCAACCCAAATCTAGCACTCAGCTTCATGCAGAACTCTTGTTCTGTACTGACTTGCATGCAGATGCATTGCGCTTTTAAATATTTTAAAACGCAAAATGATTACACTTTGCACATGAAATAAGATCTGAATGAGAAAGAGCAGAAAACCATGTCTTTGCTGTAACCTTTTCTTGGGGATGGAGGCATGCTACTGGTCATTAAAAATCTGGTCACTTCCACCTGCAAGGTGGTGATGCTAAAAATGATGACCAAAGTCAACCCAGAGGCTGGGCAATGTCTGTGAGTCTAGCTATTACAAGTCTATGTGTGTACCAACCAACAAGAAGAAAACACACAATTTCTAACCCCTCTTCTTGTCAATCAGAGCTCTGCTTGTGTGCATTTCTGAGAACCTTGGCTGAAAGAAAGCAGCAGGAGGGTCATGTGTGCCATATATTAAGGAATGTCCATACATAAGAAAAGGAAGGATGATGATAAAGGATTCTGCAGCCATTCAAGTTAGTTGAGGGTTACTTATTAACATATTAGACTTATTAGAGTATATAATTACCTTGCTTTTTTTTTTTGCTTTTTTTTTTTAGCCTCTGGGGATTCAACTGCATGTTACATACAGATACAAAAGTGTGGAAGAAGAGCCCAAAGGTCCATTTCCAGCACTCTGTTTCCCTTGCGTCAGTTCCCTCCAGGTGCATTACCTGCTTTGGGGAGTTTGAGGCCTCTGGTGTAAAAGGGGCTGGTTCCTCAGCAGAACCTGGCCCAGCAGGTGCTGTGTCAGCGTGGGGAGCAGTTTGTGAGTCTCTGGCTCAAGTGGCTCCCAGTTGACAGACTCCAGCTCAATTTCTGGACTTCGACCTCCATGGCTTGTGCTGCTGGTGCTTCTGAACTGAGTCTGGGCTACTGCTCAGTCATGACAAATGCTTTCTAGAAGGACTGAACATATTCAGATTCAAATGCAGGAAGGACAATTCTATCAGTGGTCATTAGCCATGGCAGCTGAATGGAAGGGGTGCTCATTTGTATCAGTAAACACCTCAGGAATCAGAGTAGCAGTTATTCCAAATTCATATGGATAATATGGGCAAAAGAGTGATCTTGGAATGCTCACCCTCCCTCCCACTACCAACTGTTAAGCAGTTATTGGAGAAATACAATATAAAGCCACACACATTTCAAGATGTTTCCTACCCAAAGTCCCCCAATTTCTCCAACTTTTTTCAGTAGCACTTTGGTGGCCTCCTGCTCAGAGTTGGCTCCCATCACATTTGGCTCCAAATAAAAAGGAAAAGAAAGCCATTTGTGAGTTTATAGAGTAATTAACTTAGGGGATGTCAGGTGGAAAAACACAGAAAATTGCTTCTGAATGAATCCTTCTGTATTTAGAAGTAAACTGCCACTACAGGGCTACAGGGAAATTCTGTATATCGTGAGCTAGTGTGGTGTAGTGGTTAGTGTGTTGGACTCTGTCCCCACTCAGCTGTGGCATTTGTTGGGTGACCTTGCGCAAACCACTTCCAGCTTAACTAACCTAACTCATAGGGCTGTTGTAAGGGGAGGGTGCATGCATATGTCACTCTGAACTTCTTGGAGGAATTGTGGGATGAAGATGCAATAAATAATCGATCCAGAAAAACAATGTTCTTTTCAACAAAGCTGCCCCTTTAACAATATAGGGGCACTAAACCTTTTACTCCTATGTGTTATCTCTGATCAATTTTACTCTCAAATGTGGTTCCAGCATCCTGTTTTGGATTTGCCAGTTTTGAAAATGGCTAATCCCTTGGAGAAAGCAACAGAATGGAATTCTTCATTTCAACAGAGCACTCCAGAAGCTGGTAAAAAAAAAAAAGACCAAGATACAACAACCCTGAGCAGAGGTGCTCCCTGTTCATAATACTATGGGTTGTTCAGAATTTGGGAGTTCTGCCTATAATCAATAGTAGCAATTTGCATCGAATTCAGCTGAAACCTGAGCTGAATCAGGCCCCTTTGGACAGTTTCTGGTGCCTCCCATCCAAGGCTCCCCATTCCTGCACCTGACCTGCACAACTGCGAACATCTGCAGTTGCGCAAATATGGGTTGTTGTTGTTTTTAATTGCAAATATTTGCAAAAATGGGGGGGGTGTTAAAAAAAGGTTTGGCAATGACATCTGCAGTTGTGCAAATATGGGTAATTTAAACAAAAACTGCAAATATTTGCAAAAATTAGTGGGGTGGGATAAAAAAATGGTTTGGCAATGACAGGCAGCCCCTCCAAGGTGCTTCTGGGGCACTTTGAAGGGACTGTCCATAGCTGTCTAAAGGGGGTCATGAAAGATGGCTTGATAGCTGGCTTTCGCAATCTCAAGGGGGGGAAAGGATAAAGGGGGAAAAAGCTGCGGCAAGCCCAAAACAGCTCATGATCGTGCCAGGGAGGGGGGAGACAAGTCGGTCCTCCCACAGTGTCCCCTGGGATACTCAGGGGAGGAGGAGCAAGGAGGAGACCAACACCCCACAGTGAGCCTGATCATCTGATTTCACCAATAATCAACCCACTGTGGCTTGTTGCCAGGGTGGGTTGGCGTGACGTGTGAACACGCCTGTTGTTTCTCCTAAAATAGCATTTTTTGCTTTCGTTTCTGTAAATGCTGATGAGGGGAGGGAGGGAATAGGGGTGAGTGACTGATCATCATAAGGCATGTGGCCGCTTCATCATTGTGCCTTGGGGGAGGGCAAGGGCAAGGATGGGACCGCGAGATGGCCATTCTTCCAACGCCACGAGGCTTCACTATGAAAAAAGCCTTAAAATGGTTTTCAATCATTATAACTCCCTAGCCCTGCACCTCTCCTTCTGAAACTTTGCAGGTTTCTTACCTGAAGAAACCTCTATGAAGTGTGCCATTTTCATAAAATCTCCCCCCCCCCCGCCGCAAACATGGAGGGAGGTAAGGGGTAGCAAATCACTCACCCTCCCATTTGAGGACTCCCTTTTCATATAAACAGCTGGATCTATCCTACTGAAACTTTGCCATTTTATTACTTGGGGCCACCTCTATGCTGTGTGTCTTTTTCAGAAGAACGGTCCACAAGAAACATAGGGGATAAGCATGTCCTTTTCTGGATACTCTCAAGTTGTAAAGGTGCCTTTTACACAAAAGCCCCTGCACCTATTCATCTGACATGTGGCCAGCTCAGTCCTCTCAGAAGGGGCAACCACACTTGCAAATTTCATCCAATTTTGCCAAGAAATAAAGAAGTTATTGGCAGTTCCCTTAACACACACACACACACACACACACACACACACACACACACACGTGTAGCACAAAAACCACTGCATCTATTTTTCCGAAAAATGGCTGGCCTAATCCCCTCCTAAGTGGCTACTATGCCTGTAAATTTCATGCACTTCTTACAAACAAACAAAAAAAGTTATACCTGTTTTTATTTCCTATGACAGTCAACGGGAAGCATGAAGCCTCAAATTTCTGCATCTTAACTCAGGTTCAGTACCTGAGTTGAAGTAGCCGGCCTTGGAACCAGTCTGAGCAGAATCATGCCATTTTCTTAAATATTGTCAGGGGCCGGGTTGAACCTTGTGGACTGTGCACACCTTGAAGAAATAGAGAAATTATTATGGGCAAAGTAGAAAAATGTGACTAGATACTCACGATTACACTGTGGACATCCTAAGTATTGGACATCCTAGGGATACAATGGCACGAATGGTCCATAATTTGCCTTTCTCTTGCCTCTCTCCCCCTTGAAGGAACTCATGATTCTCACCCAAACCATCCTTTAGTTTGCTTGCCATATAATTCTGCCCTTAACTGAACTGCTTATTCACTGTTCTTAGCCCAAAATCCTTTCCCATGGAGGCAATGGGGCAAAAGATCCTCCTCCTGCCCTAGTCTAGCAGCAGAAATCCCTAGCAACTCCATATACCCATCCCTAAGTATTTGTGAGACACTCTGCCAAATTGCTATGATCACATTAACACAGTGTTCTCCAACCTTGGGTCCCCAGATGTTTTTGGCCTACAACTCCCAGCATGCCTCAGCCAGCTGGCTGGGGCATGCTGGGAGTTGTAGGCCAAAAACATCTGGGGACCCAAGGTTGGAGAACACTGCATTAACAAGCCCAAACTTGCTAGCAGAAGACAATTTGAAAGCTGTGTCACATTGGGTTGCTTTATTGTTTATTTATGAACTTTTATTTACAAAACATTATCTGGCTGGCTTCTAAAATAAAATTAATACTTTGGTTTTGGTTTTGCAATTTTATCTTTTATTTTTAAAATCCATTTTGAGAGCCCATTATGGGCAACTTAAGCAGGTTATACGTTGGAAACAACAACAACAAATAAATAGAAATGATAGGACGGTAGCAGTGTGGAAATCACAAGGTTGAAAAAGAACCCACCAAGTTTCCTCTCTCATCATTCACATTTCTGCTCTTTTGTAATTTTAATTCTTCCATTGATCTTTTCAGACACATCCAGAAGGGGAGTGTCTGTCAATAGCCTGAAAGACAACCGAAGAAGAAGCCCCAAAGAAGCCCTTCATTTGGCAACAGCACCCTATCTCCTGTCCCCTCAGGGAGCAAAACTTGTTTTTCAAGACATGACCTCAGAGATGTGCTCTGCACCCTCCTGCACAATTTATCACCATGTTGCCTATAATTAGGTTTGTTAATGTACAGCCCAGTGCAGTCTTGTTGACTGGGAACTTAATCAAGTTACTATTGAGTTCTTGTATGCATTGCTCCGGGTGACTGTTTTACTTGTAGAATTATAGCCGCAACCAATATGAGGAAATCATGCTCTGGACACAACTTTTTTTTTTTTTTTAACTCTCTTCTCCCCCACAATGTGAAAATATTTAGCAAACAGTGACAATGATGGAAAACAGTAGGAAACAAAAATGTTCTACATTAGTATAAAACATGAAAAATGAAGCAAGGACCCTCAGTGGTACAACATGTGTTATGCTGGCTGGCAGTCCATTAGGGTTGATAGACATTTCACTTACCTAAGTCAAATATAACAGTCTAGAATTCATTAATATAAGAAGGGGGCTGCAGAATCAAGCCTACCATCTGGTTAGAACGACAGAATAATCTACAACTCATGATTAGGTCTAAGGAGTGGAATTTCACTTTAATCTTTTTCATTGCTCGAAATTTCCATCTGCACAGTACGGCACATCATTTTTCTTCAAGACAAATGTGCTGTTTTTCATGTTCCAAAATTAGATCAGAAGAAAACGATTAATCATGTCATGGCCTGGGAAAGGAAACAAAAGCCCTGATATTTTCTCCCTCTCCCTCTCTCTCTCTCCCAGTCTCTGGCTGTTTGCAAGTTCTTTCCTTTCCCTCTGCGTCTCCGTTTTCATTGCAACTTTTAAGAGCTGCGCACATGCCCTAGATGCACTGGGGCAATAAAGAGGTGTGTGCATCGCCATTTCTAGTCCGGTCACTGACCTGTTGTCCCTGTGCTCCCACCCACTACCTCTTCTCACTCCCTGCCCCAGGGCTCCCATATTAGGACGATCCCCCCGCCCCCCCGCCCCCACTGGTCTCCCAGCAGAGGACAACAGATGGTGAACTGTTTGTATGTGACACCAAAACTGAGCCGAAAAATTCACGGAAACAAGTAGCTGGGCTGCAAATTAGTGAGACCACACAATTGTCAGGTGGCAGTCCCCTTTGACAGTTGTAGGCCATTATAGGAACACTGATGTTTTTGCAGTGTGACAAAGAGGAATCCTTTTAGTGCGGCAGGCCTGCCTGTCAGCTGGCTCTCAAGTCATAACAAATCTCTGGCACTCAGCTGAGGCTGAACATTTGCAGCGTCAGGAGGATGATAAATGACCTGCAGGGCTTTGAAGTGCCTTGGCAGTTCAGATGGGTCCACAGTGCTGACAGAGAAATATACACAACAGCGTAACCAATAATGAGAACATTAAACATTCCTGCCTTGTGACAGGCTGACAGAAAAACCCAGCCTCACATCAATCATCTGTGGAGATATAACCTTGACAATTAGCCCCCCCCTCTGATACTTGAAATAACCTTTCCCCCCACCCTGCGCTTGCTCTCTCTCTTCCTTTATTTATTTATTTGATTTATTTTTTGTATTTTATTTTTCAGCCCGGCTTATCTGCCATGATCATATTTCTGGTATACTAGAACAGGAAAAACAGTACACACACAGGGAGAGAGAGCACTCCGAAAGATCTTTCTTTTTTCCCTCCATTTGAAAAATAAAACATGCCAAGAGAAAGTTTATTTGGTGGACTTCCACTTATTTCCCTTTCGGAAAACGGAGTATACTTTTTGTGTCCTATCGGCTAAGAGCATCTGTCAGTACAAATACTCGGAGTACAAGTTTTGTTTATGTTTTATGCCTATTTTGTTCCTTTAAAAAAAAATTGGTACAGGGTACTGCATTCAGGCCATTCCACTTATAAGAGTAATAGCACAGCTAGACAAGACAGCAGCCCTGTTCAGGTGTTCCGAAAGTGTGTCGTTTAAACATGGGAGGAGAGGGAGCATTCCAGCGCATGGAAGTGCCAGAAGCAGAGAGCCTCCTCTATCCATGGAGGTTCTCCACGCAATCCGCCATGCTGATTTTCCAGCGCTCCCTCCGTCGCGTGTTCAAATAGCGCACTTTCCGAACGCCTGGCTAGTGGTGGGATGCAAGTCAGGTCCTGCACAATATTCCATATAGAGCAGTGTTCTTCAACCTTGGGTCCCCAGATGTTTTTGGCCTACAACTCCCAGCTACGCTGGCTGGGGCATGCTGGGAGTTGTAGGCCAAAAACATCTGGGGACCCAAGGTTGGAGAACACTGATAAAAAGTGTTTGTTTGTGTGTGTGTGTGTGTGTTTGTGTGTGTAATTTAAAATGTAATATCCAGGCTTCCTCTATTCAACAGGACAAAAGGAGAGGTACACCTCATTCTTTTTTGAATGACAAGTGATACACAAGCAGTATAGGGAATGGTCCATAACGGTAACATGCAGGGCAGAATGTTTGGATTGCAACTGATAGGAGGTAAATGCACCAATTCAGAGCCTGAGTCTGATCAGTACGAGTAATTCAGCTGCATTAAATCCAGGATGTAAATTGCTTTGTCCTCCTGAGCTACTTGGAAGGGCAATGCACTCGCAAGTGTTGAAGACTAAAGACTTTGGCCTGGGATGATTATAGTTTGCTTAAAGAGTTTTTGGAAAACAGAATTTGGCTTTATTGTTATTGGCAGTGTTATAGTATAGTGGTTTAGAGGGTGAGCTCTTGGCTCAGAAGTCCCTAGTTCAAATCACCCCTCTTCTATGAGCTTAGTAGGTAGCTTCAGACTAGCCATTCAGCCTCAGCCATTTCTACAAAATGGCAATTAATGATATCAGCCTACCTTACAGGGTCACTGTAAGAAATAAACCATGGCAACTTAATCAATCAATTCATTCATTACATTTCTACTCTGCCCACTAACTAATATTTTCTACCTTTATTTATTTATAATTTAAAGTTATTCTGCCTTTCTGCACTAAGCACCCAACTCTGACTAGTGCACTGCTCAAAGGGCTTTCTGGGTAATTTGGTCTCAAATAGCAGTAAATATTGTAAGTCTGAAAGGAGTTCAAACCTTTAATGTAATAACCAAATGTTTGGCAATGTATTGTATTAAATACTCAGAGATTATGGGATCCTGCTTTCAAACATCTCCCTTGCTGGCTTGGGTCACTGGACTGATTTGAACTATGTTTTTACTATCTTTTTTATTTGCTGCAGAAAGAAGCAATTGCATCCTCAGAAAGGACTTGTAGCAGTTATTAGGTCCATAAATTATTCTCACCATTATTCATGTAAGATGAAAGTGGATTGCAAAAATCTGGAATGCCTATTTTGACTCAAAAGCCATGGAGCAGGTAGGTTAACATCCGTAATAAGACTTCACCATCTCACACAGACCAGGACTGGAGTGTTGAGTGATGCAGACACACTGGCCATGTTTGAGGACAATTGCAAATGTAACCCTGATGAGGGAAGCAAAGCACCACGATCCAAGACCCGGAAGGACGGTGAACACCAACTGTTCTCAGACCCCTTTATACCCCTGATCTGCAGGGGTGCGACTGCTCCTCCTGACCATCTACTGGTGCAAAGGCTATGGGTTTACAAGGATGGACTTTGAGCATTTGGAAGCTCTATATACGATTAGACCCTAATCATAAAGATTCAGTTGCATCTCCCCCATCCAGTCTTTAAGAGTCTCACTGTAGCCACTGCAAATGGATACCACATGAAGCCATATTCCTATTAAAAACACACACAAAATTCGGTTATAGTTGAAGAGCTACTCATGCCGCATACAACAGAAATTGGCCTATTCATGCAAAATTCCCAAGTAACTTTAAAAAATGCCGCATGCCCCATTTTTGCCCCCTTGCAGTGTGTGTTTTTATTAGAGAAAGCTCAGTCCCATACCAGGCAATGGACAGTTTAAACTTGCCTTTTTGTAAATTAACTTAACAAATGTGAATTGATTTGCAGTGCTGATCCTCACCCAATCCTTCATATTTCCCATGCAAAATGGAAACATCAAACAAAATCCAAATCAATCCAGGTAGTGATCAAAGATATTAAAATAGAGTGATTCATAAAAAGACATCTAGCAGCCATCTAATAATTTCAATCTATGGTTATTATTAAACACACACACACACACACACACACACACACACACACAAAACCAGTGGATTCCAAAACTGAAGTAATGGCCTCTTACCAAGAAATGGAGAGAACAACTGCTATGTTCAGCCTAAACTGCCTAAGGGTATGTAGAGGCGTCCACATGAGTGAAAATCAGGCCAACCCTGAGGTGGCTTTGATACATCATCTGAAAGAACAGAAAAGTCACCCCCAGCCCTAGGGAGTCCTGCTAAAGTAATATATTCCAGAGCCTGGCATCTGTGCTTTGCTGCTGTCAGCGTATGTCCGGTGTGTGTAGCTGTTGCTGCCGACTTTTCTGCTGGACGAGGTAGAGCTACAAAGAGTAAAGAAATGCCAGAAAGAAAAGTGACAAGAAGAAGTAGCGTTCCCTTGACACACCAGCAACATGCATGGCCCCATTGGATCTCTAACTATAGTGCCCTACTTAAGGAGAAAAAACACACACACTGTGTTACACACCTCATAGTATTGTTAATTGCAGGAATTATGAGAGGGCTTTTGTTTAAGTGAAGAAGCTCACATATTCTTCAGCAGTCTGGTTGTGTTCCACCCTTCCCCAAATGATTACAAAAATACATGCCTCCTGTATGAGCAAGCTCAGGAATATGGGCCGGAAACCTCATGGAAGAAGAAATGTATGGAGTGCTTGTCACGTTATGATTTCAAAACACAGGAGCCCTTCCCTGGATTTACTTTCTTGCTTGGGAAATGCAAAGTGTTGTCTGAATGATAACAACATTGTGCTTCCACGAAAGACTCAGCAACTGAAGAGGTTTGACAAGTCATGGGTATTGCGTTAGAATACATTGTGTGTAGCAGGCAACAGGTTTGTGTTATGATTTAGCCTGGCAAATTAAGGAAAGCCTCGCCCATTCGTCAAACACAGCAAGTTGGACATTAAGGCACGCAGTATAATTATGGCTATCCAGTCACACCATGAATTGTTCTTACATATAAATACAGAGATGGAAAACAGCTCACTAATGCCAAATGGTGATTGGCCACTTACAAATCTACACAGCTAAGCTACACATTACCCTTGTAAAAAAAGTGTTCCCAAACACGTCTTTCCTGGGTAACACTAATGTGAAATGGGGAAGGATTTGCAAGGGAGAATCATCAGTGAGTAAGAGTGGAGGCAGTTAACCCTTCTCCTGTGCACTACTTTCTCCCGTAGTAACCACCCCAGGCCATTTTCCCTCAGCCAATTTTACACATGGAGGGCTCGTGTGGGGAGGAAGGCAGTGGGCATGGGAACAGCTAAGCAGTGGGCTGGTGGGGGGGAGACAGTGGGCAGATGAAGGGTTAAGCCGTTCCTTGCCTGCCAGTTCTTCCCAGTGAGAGCCCCGTTGCCTCTGCATTACTGGTACCCAATTAACACGGGTTTGGGAAATCTAGCGTTTGCTGTGTAATGTATAGTTCCAGCTTCAGAGTGGGCGAGACAGACCAAGCAACAACACCAGGCATTATATCCTACAAAACAACACACCCATTTTAAAAAGAATACTTGGAAGCAGGACTGAGGAAAATTTGTTTGGACACACAGTGCGACTTCTCTCCCAAGTATGGCAAACCTGACAGTGGGGGCTGGTGTGTCCACTCCAGTGTCAGTGGGGTGGTGTATCCACTCCGGAGTCCAGTCTGAACTTTTTAGGAGCTATCCATGGTGCTGAACCCCATCCCCAAAATAGGTTCAGCACTGTAGATGGCTCCTTAAAAGTTCAGACTGAACCCCGAGGTGGATACACTGCTCCACTGACACTGAAACCATCAGCCACTGCTGGCAAGCCATGCTTTTTTATGAACTGTGTTCCCAAAATAAGAACAGTCCATAAAAATTAGGTGACAACAGACAGGGGACAACCCTAGTTTCCTCCGTCCCGTCCCCCCACATTTTGAGGTGCAAGAGCAGCTGCCAACTCCACCAATCTGTTTGGTTCATGCTTTACATATCAAGCATGTTTGCACAAGTAAACACCCCTAAATGTGTTAAGTGGAAACACGTGTTGGCAAACACAGTGGACATGTTTGCCTAGTGGAGCTCGGAATGGAGAAATCAGTCAGTTTTGCTTTCTCCCGCATTCACATTGTCTAAATCTCAAGTTCTTTTCATCCTGTTCATGAAGAAATTTATGAAGTGTGGTAAGTTCTTACCAAACAATGAAACAAACAAAAAAAACCTCTCACCTATCTGCACTGGGCAAATTTAATACGTACATGTATTCCTACCCTGGAGGGGACCATGATGTACCTGCTTGCCATATAGCTGTTAAAGACGAGGATCCTGTGAGAATAAAAGAACACACAGGGATTCAGACCCAGACTTTTAAGAGCTAAGCACTCCAAAACCCTCTGCCTGGATGGACGAATCTGTCAGTTTCTCACTCTCTCACACATGTGAGTTTTTAAAACCCCGAGTTCTTTCCATCCCATTTATGGAGATACTTGTGAATTTTGGTAAGTTCTTTTTAAAAAAGAAGAACCAAACAAAATGCTCACCCATCACCAAGTGACATTCCCTGGTGTGTGACCCCCATGAGCCCCTGTGTTTCCTTTGCTACACACTTTACAGAGGAACAGTCATGTTTATATGCGGCAAACCTGCTTGCCACGTAAAGCGCAAAGTGGCCCCTTGTACACGAACATTAAATGCGTGGCGTCCGACCCAAGCAGCCAGGGGTCTATGTGCAAATCTCTTTTAAGAAATCTGAACTGCTGCCAGCCAATCATTTAGGAGATGGGAGGATACAGTCCTGCCCCATCTCCCCTTACTGGTGAGTGTGACTCCAACGTTTTAAAAAGGATAGTGCCTAAATTAGGCCGTGGAATCCAGTGTGCAGCACCAGTTCATGTGCACAATTCCTGAACCGGCAAAGGATAAGTGCACACATGTGACCCCCCCCCCCCAAGATGGATCAGGCTGACAATGAGGTGAACCTTTGTTTATTACTTATACTTTGTCACTCATATCCTGTTTTTCCTTGCAGAACTCAGAGCAGTTTGCATAGAGTTCCCAGGTGGTCTTTCGTCCAAGGCAGTCTACAAGGGCAGACCACCCAATTAATTAATTAAAGGCGCAATCCTATGGCCCTCCAACCTTGTGTGGGTGGGGGCCATTAGAAGAAATCCGACTCCCCACTGCAACCTTGGAAAACCCTTCCAAGGTTGCAGTGGGGAGTCCAAGCATGGAGCACCCTCCTCCCCTTGCCACCGGGGTGGTTCTTTCTGAGCCAGCTGGGAACCAAAGCCGGAAAACGTGTGTGTGTGTGTGTGTGTGTGTGTGTGTGTGTGTGTGTTCCCAGAGGTGGGGAGGGGAGGAACAAGGCACTGCCAGCTTCCACGGAATCCAGGTGGCGCCTCAGCCTCTCCCTCGCACAAGGAGGGGTGAAACATTTAGATGGCCAAAAGTGGCTGTCTAGATGTTTTTGAGGGTGACGGGGGTGGGTGGAGGCAATCCTATCTGCTGCGCTCCTCCTGCTCTCAATTGGATGCCCGTAATCCTCTGGGTTTCAGAGGGTTACAGGCACCCCCACATAGGATGGGGCTGCCCATTTTTTTTTTTATCTGTATAATTCTAAGACTAAATACATATTGTGTGTTCATAGACGAGTAAGTTGTGGAGATCGCCAAGATGGCATTTGAGAACGCAATAAATACTTTTAATGTTATTTATTGAATATAATGTGTCCCACCTTTCCATTAGTGTGCTCAAGGCCGATAACAAAACGGACAGAGTCTAAAGCAAGTGACATTAAATCAACATTAAATAAGAATAAAGATAGTTTAATTTTATTTATTTATCTAATTAAGGTATTTATAGGCTGCCTTTTAGGGCCAAGCCCTCATAAGGTGGCTTCCATCATACAAAACATAACATACCATAAAGCCTATTAAAAAAAATAAAATCCCCATAAAAACAGCAGGGGGACCCAGAAGCAATAAAATAACAACATTCAACCCAGAATAATATACAGTAATTAAAAACCAATCAAATAGTTCAGCACCCATTGAAGTGGCAGCAGCATAATATACTTTCAGGGGAAAAGCAACTCAGAACAAACAGGTTTTTAATGCCCATTTGAAGGCTTGTAATGATGGGATCAAACAAACCTGGACTGGAATAGAGTTCCACCAGTGTGGGGGGCCATCACAGAGAAGGCCTTCTTCCTTGTGCACATGTGGACAATGGAAGACAGGGTCCTCTTGCCCTTGGCAGGAGAGTGCAGGTTCTGTGGTTAAGGAAAGGAGCAAAAAACCCCCACTAGAACCCCACTAGAAACCAGGGCAGGAAGGGTTAAAAAACAGTGGAGAGTTAAATACCAGGGTGAGACCTGAGAAAGGGAACTTAAGAGCAGGTGCAACCTGAGAGTGGAAGGAGGTTGTTGAGAGAGACTGGATGGGTAAAAGGGAGGTGTACCATCACCAGAGGAGATGCACTGAGCTGGAGTCCGGTCTGGCACAGGCCCGCAACTGGCAATGGAGAGCCACACACTGCTCTGATGAGTACAGACGGCAATAGGAAACGGAGAAGTGAGGAGCTAGGGGTGATGCATCTTGTCTATTGTGCACATGCATGTAGATGCATGCGCATGAACATTCAGGAACTGCACAGTGCTCAGCCCGCCTGTCTATTTCACAGTGTAGTTGCTGAGGTACATTTAGAATGGTTAATAACATGTTGCAGGACAATCATGTTTTTTCTACTATTTCTTTAACCCAGTGTTCTCCAACCTTGGGTCCCCAGATGTTTTTGGCCTACAACTCCCAGCATGCCCCAGCCAGCTACGCTGAGCAACTACCAAATGAACAACTACCTCCTTTGCTTTTAAACCAGTGGAGGACGGGGCTCCTGCAGAGTAAATGAGCACAACATATAGCCAACTGGTAAAGAATCTTCAACCATGTGTAGTCGTAGCGTGTGGGTGGGTCGGTGGAGATTGGAGACCACAATATTGCAGACAAGTCCCTGTTTTCATCTGTGAAATATTGGCGGCTCAAGGTGGGGGAGGGGGAGGAGCAGAAAGCTGTCTGGCTTCTTTAAAAGTTGAGAGGATGCAGTATTGCAGGTCGGCCCTACCATGAGGCAGAGTAAGGCAGCCGTCTCAGGCAGCAAATTCGTTGCTGCTGTTACTCTCAGGGAAGGGGAGAGGCACTTGTGGAATCTTCTGCCTCAGGTGCCAAAATAACTCGACCAGCCTATGCACCTTGACTTCGGTGTGTGGGTGTGGGCACCGTTTGCTGCTCTACCTCAGGAAGCAAAATGTCTTAGGCCAGCTGTGAGTACTGTTAAATCCAAAGCAGCCTCACGTTTTCCTAGAATACAGCTCTGTCACAAACAGGCAAAAACCATATGTAAAAAAAATATGTAACAAACTATTTTGAAGCTGGAACATACGAAGAAGCATTACAGAAAGCGCTATAGAAACTGTTTTTGTATGCAACCTACATCAAGAATGAATGAAGGATGTAAATTAATGGCTGCTTGCATTGATTTGCTCATTTGGCGTGATTTACTTGGTTTCCAGGATTCAGGCTTTGGCAAGGAGTTGGGTGATAGGAGGAATACATAGAAATAGGGCATAGATGGTTAATAGGGATGCAGGATAGATGGACACATGTAGATATATCTCTGGAAGCTTTGCCCAGCCCCGCTCTCTCTCTAACAAGCTAAGTTTGTTGGGTTTTGAGCTTTCGACGCTGCCAACAAGCTGCCAAAGTGTGTGATTGCACCACTATCAGAATTAAAATCTTACTGTGGAGCAGGGGTCTTCAAACTACGGCCCGCGGGCCGGATCCGCCCCAGCGTGCCCTTCCATCCGGCCCGGCTCCGTAGGCCCGAACTGGGCCCGCCCGGGCTCTCAGCCGCCCGCACGGGCTTGCCATGTTCTTCTCTCTCCCCGGAGAGCCAGCTGCGCGGGCTGCGCCGCCCGCGCTGGTCCCGTCACGCTGGACCCCCGCGCTCTGTTTTTGAACAGAGCGCGGGAGTCCAGCGCGACGGAACGCAGCAGAATGACGCGGCACCAGCGGTGGTGGGGGCAGCGGGGTGGGGGCGGCGGTGGCAGCGACGACGGTGGCGGGGCTTTGGTGGCAGCGACTTCGACAGCGGCGGCAGGGCTTCGGCGGCAGCAACGACGGCGGCGGGGCTTCGGCGGGGATGGCGGCAGCGGGGCTTCAGCGGCGGCGGCGGGTGCAGGTATGGCGGTGGGGGGGTGGCTTTTCTGCTTCTTAGCCAATCATGATGCACTTCACCTGGCCAGGCAGGGGAGGGAGACTCATGACATTTGCATCTGAAAAGCCGTAGACTTTCAGGTGCCATGTCCCATCCGATACTTTATGCACATTTTGCCTCCTCCCAGCCCCCCAACTGGCCTTACTGGGTTTACACATGAGGAGGCGTGTGTGTGTGTGTGCAGGCGTGTGAGTGTGTGTGTAGGAACCCTCAGAGGCTCTTTTTCTCCACACTTACATTAAAAATTAAAAGACAAAGCTGAAGTTCAGGGTGGACGGTCAGCTCTCTAGATGCCTGCCTGCCTGCCTGCCTAGCTTTTGAACTGCATACACACCACTGAGATGCTGCTGCAGGCCTTGCCTGGAAAAACATGAGGAAGTAGTACCCTCTTAATCCTATTAGATCTTCTGGAGGTTTTTGAAATCGCTGAGTGTGATATAGTAGTGGAGTAATAATGGCAGGCATTGCTGGGCATTTGCGAGGGTTCTCATCAGGGCTGGTGCTACCATTAGGCCAACTAGGCGGCTGCCTACGGCGCCGGGCTAAAGGAGGCGCCAGAAATGCCTTGGGGAAAAAAAATACATCACGTATTTTACCAAGTTTGTTTTACCAATCATGTCCTGTGGCGGGGAAGGGAAGGCGAAAGAAGCGCACCCCTCCCTCTCTCTCCTCCAGCTCCTTACCAGGAACAGCAGCAGGCAGGCTCCTCCTCACAACCAGCATCAAAAGAGGCAGAGAAGGCTACAGACTGGAGGAGGGGAGGCGGGCAGGGGCCAATGATGGGAGGCTGGTGGCTGGCTGGAAGGATGCACCTGCAAACACCTCCTTCGCCTTCCCTCTCAAGGATGCACCTGCAAACACCTCCTTCGCCTTCCCTCTCAAGGATGCATCTGCAAACACCTCCTTCGCCTTCCCTCCCTCGCGTGAGCCTCAGGTTCCTCAGCTCAAGGTCCCCTGAAAGCAGTTATTTCCAGCAACCAGGGAGGGAGGGAAAGGTATTTTAAGCTAGCTGGGGCTCCAATGTTTTAATTATTTACCATGCTGTTTCTGTGTTTTGGTTTTAAATGGTTTTAGGATGCAATCCTATGCGTGTTTGGAGGGGGGGGGAAATCCTACAACTCCCAGCATTCCCCAGCCAGCCATGCGCAATCCTATGCACGTTGAGGTAGAAAAAAGCCCCACAACTCCCAGCGTTCCAACAGCCAGCCATGCTGGCTGGTGAATGCTGGGAGTTGCGGGGCTTTTTTCTGCCTCAACGTGTTTAGGATTGTGCCCTGAGCTGTTGATGTTTTCTTTACTGTACTTTGAATATTGTTGTCTGCCTTGAGCACTAGGCTGGTAAAGGGAAAGACAGGATAATATACATTATTCTGATAAAGAAATATTGCAACAAAGTGATAGAGAGAGGAGGGGAAGTAGCAAGTTTCGTAAATCCCCTCCTAAATTTGAACCAGATGATCCATGGGCTCTCTCTTTGCTATGTTTCTACTATATGCATCCCCCCCCCCTGCAACCCAGAAGGTGTACGAGTCAAACCGGTGTCTCTGCACCTCCACCCTGCGAGGTAGGACAGGCTGCAAGACGCCCTTTTGTCTCTATTCCTCACAGGTAGCGCCACCACACCTCTCTCACAACCTTTTTTCATATCCCTTGTGCTGCCTGCAGGAGGAGACAGGCTTTTACATATATATGGAGTAGGAGAAGGCCCTTGGGAGTTCCCGGCATAGCTGGGCTGATGTTGCCTCTTTGCTTTCCTCGTGAACACAAAGGAAAAGTCTCAAAGTCCACAAAGTTTTTCTATGGGGCTCAGCAGTTCCCAGGGAGGGAAATTTATTTCATAATGGGCATAGGGCTAGAGGGAGGGAGGACTCAAGTGGGAAGGGGGGGTGCTAAATATCTGATCTTGCCTAGGGCACCAAATTGCCTTGCACTGGGCCTGGTTCTCATTCTGCCCAATGAGGCTCCGTGGGGCAGTATTGGTGGTTGCTTGTAAACTCCCTGCAAATTGTACGTGTCTCCCCTTATTTTCAGATGCTGATGTGAGGGCCAAGTTCCATGTGATGTGTAGTTCCATAATGATCTTTCCCAATGGGCCTTTTTTTTCGAATTCAGAGCAGGTGTGGATTGCTTCAAGGCTGAGTGGAGGTCTGGCATTCCCCTGGCAGCTGTTTGTTTGCTCCCAATTCCCTCCCAGCTCCTTTTCCCTCCTCAAGGGGAATGATATGATACAATGCCCCTTGTAGATGGGGAAAGCAGTCAAGGGGCAGTTTTGAGCAGACAAAGGGCAGACAGGAAAGTGTTTGAGCAGCCCATTTCCCCCACAAGTCCCTTGTTCAATCTTCAAAATTCTGAAGCTATATAATGTGCAATTTGGCCCTGAGGCTCCTGGGAGAGGCTCTGCACAGACCTGTTTGATCATGGCATCATCAACTTCATTGACTTGGTGCTCATTCAATGACTGAGTTCAGATAACTTAATAACCCATACTCAAGGGTTGAGTATGGGTTGAGTGTGGGTTGTCATTGAACCATGGGATGTTGTTGAAAAGTGGGTTATTGTGTTGTTTGAACCCAGCTGAGATAACAAACCATGTAAACAACCCACAGCTCACAACCCAACACCAAACCATGGGTTCTCTTCACGGGTTGTTCATGGTTAACAAGCCATGGCTTGTTAGCGCAGCTGGGTTTAGACAACACGATAACCCATGTTTCAACAACAACCCATAGTTCAATGACAACCCACACTCAATCCATACTCAACCCTTGAGTGTGGGTTACTGTGTTGTCTGAACCTAGTCACTGTTTATCTATGGTGAGGAACTAGATGCAGACAAACTGATGCTGTATCTAGTCATGACTAAAGTCACAAGGCCTGGATGCCTAGGGGAAACTCAGACCTCTTTCACGGTTAACATTCAAGAAATATGAAAGGTGCAGCATTGAAGAATGACACTCCACCTAGATATCTGTATTCTGACAAGCAGCAGTCATCATTCTGAATCCCAAACCAGTCTGCATTGGTTCTTTAACATTAGATTCTCCCCAGAACTTGCAGTTCTCTAGGAAGATTTTACATTGCACTTTTACTAGTGAAGAGTGTCCTTCTGGTACTGTGTTTTTCCTATTGGTAATTCCAGCTGTAAGCAGCAGTAAATTGCTACTGCCCATGTCTAATATTCTCAAATGACAGCTGTAAGTATGAGTAACCAGCATATTAACTAACTTTGCAGATGACACTAAACTGGAAATCCCAATGAACAGAGAGTGTGAGAGGGGGGGAAATGCATAAAGGGATTTAGAGAGAGCTGAGAAATATGGGCAGGAAATAACCAAATGAAATTCATCCTGAAAATATGCAAAAGCCAGCACACCGTTCACCTGGGAAACATATATCAAAAATTAAATAAATAAGCATAATCTGATCACATGCTATAGGGTGTAAACTGATTAAAGGAAAGGAAGCAAGCCTACCACCTAGTGGTGACCTACAGCATAGCAAGACAATGTTCAGTTATTATAGAGGCATGTTAAGAGAGGTGCTGTTCTTCTTTCTATGAAGCAACCAGAAATGGAGGATGGATATTCAGTAAGTATCCATAAATAAATCATTCAATTTTAACCTTAAACAGTCCACCACTCAAAAAAAAAGATTTGCTTTTTGATTTATAAATTATTTAAGATTGGGGGGAGGGACAACAAAGAATTTTACATTATAAACAGCTACTACAAAGCAAACAAGCAATTAAGCAATTGTGCTCAAACTTCCAAAAATCAGTAAATTTGCAACATTTTGTCATTAAGTTTCACCATCTTAGTATGTGAAACATCTGTGAAATATGTCATGCCTTGAGCATCCACTCCTTCATTGCTGGAGTTTTAAAAATTATGCAATTACTTTTTTCCTGTTGTTTTGCAACCACAATCCTAGCTGCTGTCAATAAATGAGAAATTAATAAGTAGTGTTCCATCTCTCATCACACCACCCAATCAACCTAATAAGACAGGTAAAGGATCCAAAGGCCAGTCAGAAATTGTCCTCAACTTGATCTCTTTCAGTATCTTAGCACAGTATATCATTATGGCTGGACACTTCCACCACACATGCAGGTAATCATCAGATGTTTGACAGAATCATTTGTTTTTTCCATGATCAATCAATAAATTTAAATACATATGTGTGCTATCAAACTCTCAAGATAGGTGCCTTTTTGAGACAGTTAAGAGATAATTTATAAATTAATAAACAACAGCTACCACACATAGATAGAATATTTTCCCCATTCTCTGCTGCAGTAACATGCCAGGATCAAAATAGCCTCAAGTTGTAATGGGTAGTCCAAGCAGCTGTCCCACTTGACCAGACTGGAATTAAACACACCTGGGGTGAGGAGGGGTTGCCACATGCCAGTGGTAGGTGGTGGCAGCTCTGACCCTAGAAAGGGGATCCAAGCAGAGGTGATGAGGAAGAGCACAGGAAGAAGTGTCTGGCCTTCCTCCTTAGTAGCAAACAAGTTTCATTCAAACCTTCTCCAATGATCAGTAAGGGCACCCTGAATTCTCAGTTCCACTGCATAAAATGGGCTTTCCGTGCTAAATTGGTACAGCATGAGATTTTTTGATCTGATTTTCTATGCATATATTTCCAAGTCTTATTTGGTACAGGCTGACCCACATCCAGACCTCAGGTTTTTTTGGGGGGGGCACACCCATGAAATGCATCATGTTTTGTTGTTCCAGGTCTTTGTTGCAGTGTTTGGCAACACACTAGGCTGCCTAGGCCTTTAATAGAAATCATCCCGACTCTGCTCTCCTAGACCTTGAAGTGCCAAATGACAAAGTAAAATTGTTGTTCTTTTCCAATGAGCACTGAGAAGTCATCAGTAATGGGAATCATGGAACTAAGTTAAGTTGTCTGAAGGGATTGATTTGGGGCCTCACTACATGTTGTAACAATTGGATAGAGTCGAAGTTGGCACCCCTAATTACTAGTTGCACCAAGCCCCCACTACCCCAAGAGGTGCTAAGATCTTTTGCTGGAGTCTAAAGATTGTAAGTGCATTGGGTTGTAAGTGTAGGTTCTCTACTTATCTCTTAACAAAACTAAAATGGACCTCTGAATCTTTCCACAGCAAATATAGGTAACAAATAATTTCTCTACTCGATAATCAAAAAAAGAAAAAGAAAAGCTCTCTTTTCTATTGTCACAAATTAATCTTCTTCTTATTCTTTTTCTTTCTATTGTCAATTTATCCTCTTATTATTCCACAAAACCACAGATAAACAAATCTGTTTTCTAAACCCTGCAAAAAGTCAATTAGAGGTTTCCACTCAGCAGTAAACGTAGATGTTGTCTTTTCTCTAATTAATGATGTAACTTTGACCATCTCTGCCAGCTCCACCATCTTGATCAACCATTCTTCTGTTGTAGGCAATGCTGGAACTTTCCATTTTTGTGCATATAATAGTCTCACTGCCGTTGTCATATATAAAAATAAAGTTCCATAGCTTCTTTCCAACTGACTATCCATTATTCCCAGGAGAAAAGCCTCTGGTTTCAATTGAATGTTAATCTTTAAATTTTTTTGAATGAATGAATGAATTTGTATCCAAAATTTTTAAAGCTTTTTTACATGTCCACCACATGTGATAAAAAGTTCCTTCTTGCTGTTCACATTTCCAACATACACCCGAGATGCCATTATACGTTTTTGCCAGTTTCTCCAGGGACAGATACCAACGATTCATCATCTTATAAAAGTTTTCTTTAAGACCAGAACATACCGTAATATAAATTTCAAACCTTTTAGCCACATATTTTTCCATTGTGCCATTAGTATATTATATCCAAAATTTTGGGCCCCTTTTATCATACATTCCTTCACTTGTTCTTCAGTCTCAAATTTCAATAAGAGTTTATACATTTTTGCAATAAGATGTTCATACTAACATCTCTATACTAAAACAGATAGAAACATTTAGGAGATACAAGGATACTTTTATTACATGAAGGATAGAACAGATACAGAGTCTTTTCTACTAATTCACTTGTGTTTAAGTTACAATTAAGTAGCAAGGCAGCAATTATACACTCACTCACATTCACACTTTAGATATCTAGAGGAAAGGAAAAACCCTGTGCCTATAGAAAACAGTAAGGCATGGGGAAGGAAGAACCCCAAGCCCTATTCTAACAAGGAGGAAAAGAAAGCAAAACCTATGAGCCATACCCATCTTGAATTGTGTTCAATGTGGCTGATTCTTGTGATGTCATGTTGACAGCAAGGGTGAGCTTCAAGAGAGAGCTAGCTTCCATATTGGTAGCAAGCATTTTTATACCTTTAATTCTCTTGTTGCTCTTATGGAGAGGGGAGGGATCTCCTCTAGTGAGCAAGTAATTCTTGACATATTTTGAACTAATCTCCCTATTGTTTTATTGTGTTTCTTTTACTAGTCAGACATTTCTTCCTGTTTATCTCTTACTCTTTTCTTAATCTGTAAACTCATCATCGCCTTGACATAGCCTTGACATCATCACCTTGACATATTGACATAGCCTGTAGTCTGATTCCCTGCTGGGTGTACGCACAAATCTTCTTCAGACCAATATCTCCCATTTAAAGTACTTATTTGCATGCTATCTCTATTTCAACATTAGCATTCATCCATCCCTCTGTCATGTATCCTTGCACTCTCAGTCCAGAGGTTACTCCAGTTCATACCTGACAATGTCCTAGAAACCAGCATTCCAGGCCTGCATGAATTTTTCTTACTTTTTCCACACGAGCAGTTATTATACCATTCATAACAACATTACATTCATAGTGTGGCTTAGAGCCATATCAGGGTTCTCCCCCTACCCCTCTTTAATCCAGCCATGATCCTGACAAAAATCACCCACCATACATACTGCAGTCAGCATTATGGAAGTGGCTCTTATTGGTGCCAATGAGAACTTTTTTTTCTCTTGCTAATTGTAGCATATACAGTAATACTTTGGATTGCAAGTAACTTGGTTTGAGAGCGTTTTGCAAGACAAGCAAATTTTTAAATATTTATTTAATTTTTTTTTACTTGATATACAAGCGACGTCTTGCAAGACAAGTACTGTAGTACGGCTTAAATTAAAAATCTCTGTACAAATATTTTTTGGGGGATTTCGTTTTGATATAAGAGTGTTTTGGATTACAAGCACGTTTCCGGAACGAATTATGCTCTCAATCCAAGGCATGACTGTAGGGAGATTTCAGTTAAGATTGCAGCTGGGGAGGAAAGGATTAAACCTCCCCTCCCTGCAATCCCAGTGGAAGTTCCCCTCCCCCTGAAATTTTCTTTTAGGATGAAAGAAAAATCTTGACATGGCTACTGTTAATGTAACATTAACAGGGCGTAGTGTGGCGTAGTGGTGAGAGGTGTCGGACTGGGACTCGGGAGATCCGGGTTCTAGTCCCCGCTTGGCCATGAAACTCACTGGGTGACTTTGGACCAGTCACTGACTCTCAGCCTAACCTATCTCACAGGGTTGTTGTGAGGATAAAATGGAGAGGAGGACCATGTAAGCTGCCTTGGGTTCCTTGCAGGAAAAAAGGTGGGGTATAAATGTAATAAATAAATAAATAACATGTAGTTAGACTCTGAGTGATAGACATCCTGGTGACCACTAAAAAGGCTGCAAAAATATAAGTCTTGCCAATTAATACTGGGTGTGGACTCCATCACTCATTCTAGGGATGAGAGGATTTCTCCGTGTTCCATTTCTTTTTTGTTCTTCAGCTCTGCTCTGTCCTATTTCCCACTCCTTTCCCACTATTTAATAGTTTATTAAGATACTTCCTAAAATTTCTGGAACTGGAGCAGCAGACATCGTTTTCTGCAGCTTTCAGTTCCTTCAGTTCCATTGCATCTTTCTTTCCCCAGGCTCTACATTACTGATGAGCAGGTGTGCATTGATAAAACCAGGGTGTGGTTATATCTGTATGTTTGCATCAAGATGCCTTTTGTGTAGCGTTTTACTGGTGTGCAAATGTGCTCCTGTGCATTCGTAAAACGTCACACAAAAAGAATCTTCATACAACAGTGTGTACAACAGCCACATAAACTTTGCTTTTTTGTGGTATTTTATCAGTGCAGAAAACAGGAAGCAAGCCTGCCCCGCCCATGAGCCCAATGTTCCCTAAGTGCCCCCGCAAAGCATCCCTGCCTAGCGCACCCCGTTATTGCATCACATCCCTACAGTGGCCTCTCCCTAAAGTGGCTTTGGGTCACTTCATTCATTTCACACATTTTTATTTGGGCACTACTAAATCAAAAGGTCACAATAACAATCCAAATGTCACAAAATAGGGGGCAAGCTTTTGAGTACTCCGGAACTTTTCATTAGGCTGGATGAGAAGCAAAGTGGAGTTGGTGAAGCTGGTTTGGCGTTAAAGCCATAAAACCTGCACTGGTCACAGTCTCACACTGACAGGGAAAAAGGTGGGGGTGGGTTTTCCCTTTTGCAGGGAGCTTTGACAGCCTCCTCCTCCTCCTCCTCCTCCTCCTCCTCTTGAATGATTCACTCCTATTGCTCCCAACTGGAGGAAAATAAACTACACCAGCTCCAGTGCAAGCGTGGTACCCCCTCCCATCCCCTGTTCTGGGGGCATGTTGGAGAAATGACAGAGCTTTGGATTCTTCAGATCCAAAGCCCGCCCCAACCTGCCCCTGGAATGCCTCCTTTACCCCTTTCCATCAGTGTTCCGAAGGTGAAGTTACAGCAGTGGCAGACCGTCTCCACAATGCACGTAGGAGGCTTCCAAGGGCAGACCTCCTTCTTTGCCCATGGACCTCCAGAGGGGGAGTTCTGGTATATTCTGTGACCCCCTAGGATGCCCTCCAGGGAACACAGGATTGCTCTCCTAGGTGCTAGCCAGGTTCTAGGTTATAACTAGGGATGCTTGGACAAAAAGACACACACAATAGCGGATTCCGCATTTTTGATCATATAAAATCCAGCAGTTACCTGGCTGGATCTATCCATAGCTGTAAGGTACCTAACAAGGAAACTGTGTGTTTTGGGATTGTTCTTATGGGCCAACATGGCTGCCTTTGCTTTTTTTGGTACTTTAAAAAAGTGTATAAATAAGATGCTTTAGGGTGCAATCCAGTCGGAATGCCTATAGCCCTCCAAATGTGGAGGAGTACAGGCATCCTACGCAGGGCGGAAGGAGCGTGGAGGCGAAGGTCACTTGCTCCTCCCATCCTGCAAAGCACTTAGACAGCCTTGGCTATCTGAGTGCAGCACTTTGGAGCAGGAGGGAAGGAGGCTGAGATGCTGCAAGGAAACCTCGTATCGTGCTGGTGCCTGTCTCCTCACTTCCCCGCCTCCTGGAATGGCCAGAACCCCCCTTCTCCGAGGCCCCATTTGCAACCTCAGAGAAGCAGGCAGTGTGGTTCTTTCCACACCAGCTGTGAGTGCGGGGAGGGCACTCCGATCTCTGAGAGCCAGCTACAAGGTCAGAGCAATTTTCCGACCTCGTAGCTGGGTCTCTGAAAAATCCTATGGCTACCTAGATGCTGCCTTGTGACCATAGGATTGTGCTGCCCAACATACAATTAAATGGCAAAGTGTGAATGCAGCAAACATGTGTTTTCAAACACATATATTAAATGCATTACTATAAGGAAGAAACATGACTTGAGAAAACCAAAAGGTGTAATTATTATGTAAATACTTGTATTACAAGAAGTGCATAACAATAATTATGTATGATAAGATACATAACTACACATAGATGACCACACAAATCTATATGATTACAATGATATATAAATATAGGGATCTTTTATTTACTGGCAGCTGTGCCTGTAAAACAGCAGTGACAAATTCACTGATGCAAACCATTGTGGGTTCTAGAAGACATGGAATCTCAGTCTAGTTCTGATAAGTTTAGTCATGGAATAGCTTATATTATCTGGTAACCATCAGTGTATAATTTTATTAAGGGGTCATCAGCACTCATTTTAGAAAAGTTTCTTTCAGCTAATAATCAGCAGCTGCTTGTTAGCTGAAAGAAGTTGGAATAGACTGAAGTTTACGTATAATTTATAATTATGATTTATAATTATGTATAATTATGTACTTATATTTTATTACGCTTACAATTAATAATTCATTTTTTTGTTTTCTTGATCAGTTAATAAACGTTCATAGAACTTTCAGAGTGCTTCAGTTATGGGGGCGGGGCAGGGGGGGGCTCTTACATTTAATGATGGGCCTTTTAGCTACTGTTTTTAGAAAAATATGGAGCAAACAGGGGCATGATTTGGCTAAAACTGGGGAGAGCCAGAGGTGGGATGGGATTTCTCCCCCCCCATCTTTGCCCCCATAATTTGAGCAATGCTGGTACAGTCATGCCTTGGATTGAGAGCATAATTCGTTCAGGAAACGTGCTTGTAATCCAAAACACTCTTATATCAAAACGAAATCCCCCAAAAAATATTTGTACAGAGATTTTTAATTTAAGCCGTACTACAGTACTTGTCTTGCAAGACGTTGCTTGTATATCAAGTAAAAAATAAATAAATAAATATTTAAAAATTTGCTTGTCTTGCAAAACGCTCTCAAACCAAGTTACTTGTAATCCAAGGTATTACTGTACACCTGATTGGCTACAGCTTTTGAGTGAACACTTATTAGTACACCCAGGTTTTGCTTCTGTGTAATGTGTGAAATGGTCCTAAGTCTCTACAGAAATTAAAGCTACCTGGAAGGCACAATATCCACCCCCCCCCACCAGCCCCAAACACACATATATCCACCTGACACCAGCTCTGTCAATTTTACAACCAAGCTGGTGTTTAATCTCCTGTTTTTAAGACCCGAGGGCACTAGGGAGAGATTTCACACAGCCAAATGGAAAATTTCCCAGGAACCATTTGGAATGCTCCTAGCATCCAACATGTTGAAGGGAAAGCTTATTGCAACAGTGTTTTGCCACAGGGAATGAGTGTAGCAAGTTTCCCATGGCAGTTTAATGAACTTATGTTCAAGAATACTTTTCAAAGCCCGCAATTAACTGACATATTGTTGTGCTTAAATTAAACAAATCCTTTTAGGCAGTGACTTTAAATGTCTGTGGGAAACAACACCAGTTTGCCTCTTGTTACAAAATTCACACCTTGTCGTCAACTCCCCCCCCTTTCATTGGAGGAAGAGGGAGGCAAAGAAATAAGCAAGGAAGGGTGCAATCGCTATACATGTTTAGGCAGAAAAAAGTCCTACAACTCCCAGTCATGCAGGATGGGGAATGCTGGGAGTTGTAGGACTTTTTCTCTGTCTAAACACGCATAAATAATATTTTAGAATAGCTCCCCACCACCGCGCACACACAAAAATAAAAAAGTGGTCAGCTACAGACAAAAGGAAACTCTACATCCAAGATGATCCCTCAAAGAGCAAGATATTTTTGATGCAGAAGAAAGAATTTAAGGAAAGTGTAACCTATTGAATGACCTTCTATTTGTGTAAAACAGATAGGCGTTGCGGCAATTCCAGTTACCAAAGCATCTTCAGGTTTAATGATTGCCTACTAAAGTGTGTTGCATTGTTGAAAAAGTCTGCAGCGTGCAGCTAAAATAGGGTTGGGCCTCCTGAAAGACCAGGTCATCCTTCAACTTGAATGAGTATAGGACCACTATGCAAATGCCTCTGCTACTGCCCTGGAGTTAATGGATGACATGGAAAACTGTACCAATCGTTGTCTGCTTTTGAAATCTTATATAAGGCAGATGTTTGCAAATCCCAGAAAACTCTAGTATCACAATTCCAATTCTGGGTTGTAAAATTCTCAAATTAAGTATTTAAAATATTTGTGTCACACCCCCACCCCGAATTGTGATTTGTTCTCCTGCAGTCATTTCCATTCTCATTACAATAGCTTGAGCCCTAATCTGGTTGCTGGATTTGGAAAGGTGTGGTGGTTTTATCAGCCCCATTTTAAAACCTAGGTCAAATGCCCAGACTCTAGAATGCACCATTGTTTGCCTGATAGATTAAGGGTGCAATCCTATGGCTGCTAGACAGAGTCTAGACCAGTGATGGCGAACCTTTTTGAGCCCGAGTGCCCAAACTGCAACACAAAACCAACTTATTTATTTCAAAGTGCCAACACTGCAATTAAACCTGAATACTGAGGTTTTAGTTTTAGAAAAACAACTCCTACAGTTGTCCGAACTAATTAACATCTTTTGTCTTAAAAGAAAAACACAATAACAGAGCTTTCAATGATACAAACAGTTTTTTGTTGAAAAAAAAATCAACTCAAAAAATTATTATAGTACTACATTGTACACATAGCCTGAAGGGAATTTATACAAACTTTTTAAATAATTAGGCACATGTATTTTTGGATAAGGGTACTTGTAATATGATTATATGCCAGACTAAAATTGTATGGGGCAAGCTTTACCCCGGGTCCTTTCCCTGCTTCTACAGGTGTCAGATTAGTAAAAGTCAACCTGTACTAGGATGAGCAAGATAAACAAGAAAACTAAACGTGCTTAACACATTTTAAACACTTTATGTCTTGGACTGCAAACACTGCATTAGGTAAAAGTTTGCATTGGGCATGCTTTTGCACAATTAATGTGATTTTTGCTATTGCATGCATGCTGATAATTTGTCAAACCTTGGCTCATACTCGGTTAGTTTGAGAGCAACACATGCAGCACTCAGGTCAACTGTTAGGGCTTTACATCCAAGCCATGCTCTGTGCATCATTCTTCAAAATCTTTTAAATGTGATAACAATGTAGAAAAGAATTCTGTAACAGGAATTCTAGAATAAAATCATTCTGTTCCACACTGTGAGAAAGAACAAAATCATTAGTGTTTTGCAGAAGGGGACAGTCTTTTCGCGATCTGGTGACCAATGGCTCGAGTGCCCACAGAGAGGTCCCTGCGTGCCAGCTGTGGCACCCGTGCCATAGGTTCGCCATCACTGGTCTAGACCAGTGTTCTCCAACCTTGGGTCCCCAGATGTTTTTGGTCTACAACTCCCAGCATGCCCCAGCCAGTGTAGCTGCTTGGCTTCTCTCCCCAGTGCAGGTGAGTTCCAATGCCCACTAATGCTCATCCCCCTCCATTCCTATCGCTGATCTGAGAGCAGAGGTAACAGCAGGGGTTCCGCTGCTGGTGCAGGCTGGCAAGGGGATCCCAACTGTTATCTCCAATCTGAGCAGTAGGGGGATGGTCATGTCCTCCATGGGGACTCCTCCGTGGGGCGGGGCTTGGAGCCTGAGCCCCGCCCCTTGGAATCCCAACAGGCTGCACGGGCTGGATTGGAGCGCCTCATGGGCTGGTCAGAGGTACTGCACCCCTTATGTTGGGACTAACTCAGGGGTAGGCAACTTGTAGCCCTCCAGATGTTTGACCTACAACTCCCATCATCCCTCACCATCAGCTATGCTGGCTAGGGCTGATGAGAGTTGCAGACCACCAACATCTGCAGAGCCCTGGCCGAACCAAAGCCTTTCCTTAAAGTCTCTCTAGCACCTTTGCAGGAAGGGAAAGGGCTTGTAGATGTGGGCTGCCGCTGGATTTTGGCCAGGGAGGCCTTTAAGACTCATCATTGGGAGCGTGGTTGGGAATACCACTAAACCTGAATGTCTGGATGGGCTCAGGGGAGAAAAATATTTTTAAAAAATGTAATTTGAAAATAAATCATTTTACTCAAACCCGTTCTGAATTGATTGAGTTGGGTGGGAGCCGCTCGGCCATCCCTAGCTTCTTGCTCAGAGAAATGTGGGCAGGTTGCTGGGCTGCTCCCCCGCACCACAGCACAAAAACAGTGGTAACATTACAGGCCCCCAAGACTTCCCTCTTTATGTTAACCCAGTGTTCTCCAACCTTGGGTCCCCAGATGTTTTTGCTGGCTGGGGCATGCTGGGAGTTGTAGGCCAAACACATCTGGGGACCCAAGGTTGGAGAACACTGGGTTAACCTATAACTGAGTTAGGATTTCATTGGGTGCCATGGTGTATAATATGGTGCTATTTGGCTTTAATTGTTATCTTCAATTTTGTTATTGTCGTCAGTTATTGTTTTTATCATTGTTTTATTTTGTCATGCGGTTTCACATTTTGTTGCACACCACCTTGGGCGGGTTTGCTCTAAAAAGTGGCATATACATATTGTAAACCAACCAACCAGGAAAAGGAGGCATCAAGACAACTCCCTTTTCATGTTCCCATTAAGCAGTCATCCCACCTCCCTGAAGCCTGAATGGGGAAAGGTGTTTCTTAGAGCTAGGAGAGTTAGGAAGTGGACTTTATAGCCATCAGCAAAACATCAGCTGATACTATTGGCCTGGCTTTAGAAGACACGAAGTAGCAAACCCAATTCATTTTACCATGGAATATTAGCCATAATTTCTTAGATGCTTCAATGATTCCTTTTTTTTTTTTTAGCAGTTACTATCCTTATTTATATAGCACCATCACACTACATGGCATTAAAAAAAAATACCCAAAAAAGACAAGCCCGTGCCATCTTGAAGACATACTTCAACTGATGTAGCGTAGCCGTAGAGGCTAAGAAACAACAACTGAGCTATGCTCAGGAAGCTCTTGCTTCAAAAATCACTAAGTGGAATTAGGCAAGCCATTCTCAGGTTCAACTACCGCACCTTCAGCATGGGGATAATATTCATTGAGCTTTTCTACATGAGCCATTTATTGTGCACTTGTGATTTCTTACTCATGGTTACTTATGGGTTCTTTAGACAACATTGTGATCCTCCAGTTTCGCTTGTTTTTTAAGAGCACTTTCCGGGGGGGGGGATTAGAATGGGGGAAATGGAGTATTATTTCTGAAACGGTACTTTCCTACTTGTATAAATGTGATATACTCCTGTAGCACAGCTCCACCTAGAGGTTATATACTGAAAAAGCAGGAAAGGAAAAGCTCTTTGTGTAGAGCTCGGATCTCAATTCTGTGACTAAACTGAAAGTACAGGGATTAACAGCCTCCTGTAGGAAAGCTCTTACGTTACAGGGCTTTTAAAATGATTATAGCAACATAATTTGTACAGGGCTTTTTAAATGATTATAGCAACATAGTAAATGCTAACTATTATTATTAAATGGATCTTAAGGGCACTATACTATTTCAGTTTTAAGAACTTTAGCTGTATTGTTGATCATAAAAGTATATTCCTGATGAAATGTGAAAATTTATGGTGACACTGTTTATGTGTCACGTTTTTCTTTCCATTAATTTTCATTTTATTGTCTGGTTGTATCAAACCAGGAAGGGTTAATTAATTTATTCATTCATTTATTCTTTCTGCATCATTGTCTTTTAGTTTGTCTTGGCTGAAAAAAATCAAACAGAAATCTATAGTTATATATATATTCCCTGCAAAAAGAACGCCACGCTGAATACTGATGTCAGGTTCATGAGTCTCTTTGACGATCTGTAACCTGCAGTGGTGAAAACTCTCTTGTTCATGAAGCCCAGTTTATGTATCTGACTGACTGACAGCCAATCACTACTGATGGTCTTTATCTGAAATGACTGTATCATGCTCCTACATGCCAATCAAACATGATGTGTTTGTATTTTAGCTCAAACCTAGCATACATGCTTTTTGTCCTGAAGGAGAGCTCCAAAACATGAACTGCAGAGAGCAAACAAAAAATGAGAATCATAACAACTAGTTTACCAGATTGCTACACACACGTGTCTGCTGAAGCAATGCAGTTTGTTCCTTCCCAGCCGTCAGTTATTTCCAGGGGGATCATACAGGTCCGTTGCATGTTGTATCAGCCACAAATTGGCATTGACCTGCCCATGTCTCAGATCTTAATTGAACAACTAATGCGCTTTATCATTAATAACTGTCTTATCAGTTTGCTTAAATACTTTCTGGCCCAATTCATAAAAACGCAGCCCCCTGTGTGAATACCTTAGGGGTGTGCTGGGGAGCCATTGGGCTAACAGTTTGACAGTGCTCATGTAGTTCATGCTATGTATGAGAGAATCAGTGCCCCCTCCGTGTCAGGACTGTTCATATGATTTGTAGGACTGTGGGAGCCCCAAAGGGACATGCCATGACTGTGCAAACTCCAGCAATACGGACAGGCCCCATGTGAAGGCCTCGTATATAAGTGGCGTGGCACTGAGGATCAACCTGTGGTATAAACATTAACATTAATTTGGTGTTGATAAAACTATAATGTAAAGGGAGGATGTCTTTTCTTTCCTAGATTGATTTTATAGTCTTCCACATTTGTTCATGTAAAAGATGTAAATTCTTTTGAATTTGAATCGAGTTGAGTTGATCTCTACTTCCTTGCCCATGCAAAATTATCATTCTTGTACCTGCTTATAAATAAGAGATACACAACTGGCACAATCTGATGCCTGTTTAAACAGAAAAAAGTCCTACAACTGCTGGGAGCTGTAGGACTTTTTTCTGTTTCAACATTCATATGATTGTGCCCTGAGGTTTTGTTTTTTTTTAAAATAAAGAAGTAAAATTTCCATTTATTCCTAAGCTCAGTTTGGTTTTGAACCCTTTTTGAAGTATTACCCACCATTCCAAAACTCACTCAATAGAACTAAAATACATTTCTGCCACCGTCGTGTCCATTGCAGTGTCACCTTTGGAGTTCTTCTGAGTGGTGAGAAGCCTTCTTCAAGTGGGATTCCAGATGGGTCATTTAGAACCTTTGATGGCCCACTGTGTGACCTTTTTGCCAAGCACTTTGACAGTAAAATCACTCACATCCACTCAAACTTCGAATCCATGTTGAATGCAGTATGAATACTAAATGTCTCCTTAGCACCACCTGGTCCTTTTTATTGGGATGACTTTCAGTTGTTGCAGCTGAGGATATGGACCTACCACCTTTGCCCACAATGGCTGATAACAGCCAACCAAGAGGGAGTGTCTAATTGGGTCTGGGAAGTTGTAAATGCTTCTTTAGATCAGGGATGCTCCTAGTCCCTTTAAAACAGTGTTCCCCAACCTTGGCTCCCCAGATGTTTTTGGCCTACAACTCCCAGCATGCCCCAGCCACTGCTTTAAAAGGTGTGATAGTGAGACCACTCCTTCAGAAACCCTCTTTGTATCAAGCTGATTTGTCAAATGTTAGCTATACTTAAGTAATATGTGGCTTTGACTACTGCAGTGCATCGTATGTGGGGCTGTCCCTGAAAAGTGTTTTTAAATTTTAATTAGTTCACAATACAGTGGCCATATTGCTCACTTTCCCCCAATATTGAAACAGCTGCATGGGCTCCCAGTTTGTTTCCAGATACAAGTCAAGGTGCCAGTTCTCATCTTTAAAGCTTTAAATGATCTAGGACAAGGGTCCCTAAAGAACTGTCTTCTCTCCTATGAACCACCTGCCTGTGAGGTCTTTCTCTGGGTTCCCCTCCCTATCAGAAGTCAGGCAGGTGGTTGCTGGAGAAAGAGTCTTTTCTGCAATGACACTCCGGTGTTACCAAATGTGTTCCTCTGGTCACATGTGCAAACTTGGACATGTTCTCAAGATACACATTTGTAAAGGGGCCTTTTAACTTTGGCAATAGGACATCTGGCAGGAGGAAACCAATCACACACACACACACACACACACACACACACACACACCCTTTTTCAGCAATGGGGGAATTTATTAAAAACAAGTAAGAAAGCAAAACGTACAATTACTAACTGGGGAAATTAACTTGGTAGAGTGTTCATAAATCAAAACAAGCAACACATACACAAACCTGCAAGAAACCCTCAGCAGATGCAGAGAGAACCAGGCTTATCTTCGTTTTCTCCATGGCAAGATCCAAGGGCTTTGGTGCTTAAAGCTAGACTGTGGATATGTGTGAACACTCCGGGCTGATCTAGAATGGGCTTGTGAGTGTGAAGAAGTTGAGAGGTGATCACATCACTCCAGTGCTCAAGGAGTTGCACTGGTTACCAGTTGCTTGCCGAGCCGAATTCAAGGTGTTGGTTTTGACCTTTAAAACCCTATACGGCTCTAGTCCAGGTTATCTCAAGGAACGCCTCCAGCAACATCAAGTAGGCCGCTCAACAAGATCTGCCACGGATGGCCTTCTCCTTGTCCCATCAGCCACAGCAGCCAGGCTGGTGAGGACTAGGAAGAGGGCCTTTTCTGTGGCAGCCCCCAAGTTATGGAACTCCCTCCCCAGTGACCTTCGCCATCATGCCCCCTCCATGATGAGCTTCTGCGGCACATTAAAAACTTGGTTTTTCAGGCGGGAATATGGGGTGGGTTCGGATTTTTTTAAAAATCTTATACTGTTTTAATTGTGTTTTATTATTGTATTTTATTCTATTGTACATCGCCCAGGGTGGCCGGGTGGCCGGCCAGATGGGTGATTCAAAAATGTAATAAAATAAATAAATAAATAAATAAGGTAATTCAGAGCCCCAAACAGTCTTGGAAAGAAAAAGAAAGATTTTGGGTGAGCCTGTCAGAGTTGGGAGGAAAAAAAGGATTTGAGGGAGGTTTGCCCTAACAAGAGGCAGTGCACTCGGGCTAATCCTGATGTATGGTCACAGTAACAAAAGGAGATGGAGGCAGGAGGTTACCTAATGCTTAAAACACATTCACTATCATTTTCTAGCCCTTTGCGCACTTCATTTCCCCTTCCAGGAATTTACTGTGCAGAATGGGGCTCCAAAACACATTGTGTGTCAAGACAACTTCTCCAGGAGAATTTTTCTTGAGAGCAATGGAGTGAAGTGGAACTGAGGGGTGAACTAGATCAAAGAATACAGGAGTGCCTGCTGCAATTCTCTCCACTAATCGACCAGGGAAGTCTGCACTAAGTGGCTGGGCTCCGACCAAATACAGTCCAAAATTCGATAAAATTGGCACATGCAGACACACACCATGGAAAAAAGGGGTGCAGAATAAGAGGCTGCCATTTGTACAAGAAGAACCTTCTGAAAAAAAAAGGATAGAAATTCAAAGATCCCTCTCCCTGGGTCCGTGTGACCTGTTCCTGTAACTACAGTTTGGGACACATTGAAATGCCTGGGTCTCTCAGTGGCTGAAGGAAAAATATGTCCATTGAAAAAGGGTTGCAGCGCATCTCAGCCAGTGGCTAGGCGAGAACCTAAGCGACCAAACTTGGATGAAACTGGGCAAAAATAATGGAGAAGTGACAGAACCACAGCGCCCCGTGCCCTGGCTTCTCTCTGGGTCTGGGCTTGCCCATGGGACTCTGGAGTTTGTCCTGCTCTAAACAAGCAATCAGTATTCCTTCCAACAGTGGGATGGCAAGGGGACCAGAGTGGGTTTCAGTAGCATGGACCCAGATGGTACTAGTCAACAGCTACGAAAGGAACCAATCTATGAAGATAGCATGGTCTCAGTGATGTTAGCAGCCAAATGGGACCTTGCCTCTACGAGGAGCTCAGTGATTTCAGCAAGAGGAGTCCTCCTTGGGTGGCCAGGCTTTGATTGATTTCAGCAGCGTGCAACCATCCTAGTGAGCTGCATGGTCCACTGAGGGCTTGGAGTCCAGGGTTCTTATACCTTTTAAACAAAAGTTTCAAAGGACCAAAAGAGATGTCATATCTGGCATGACAAACAATACAAAGAGGTGGGGCAACAACTTCCAGGTGACCTCAATAGCTGTTCTAAGCTAAAACAATGGGGTAGAGTCAACTCCTTGCCAGAGTAATCTCAAATGTAAAGAGAGAGAGATGGGTGCTCAACAAGGAGGATGTTGAGGCTGCCGCTATTCAGGGATTGAGGGGTTGTTGTTTTTTTGCAACATTGGAAACTTCTCAGTCTATACCTGGATATTGATTTGATCATGCATAGGTAAATCACTTTGGGCTGGCATATGCAATCATAATTACATTAGCATTTTGCTTATCTTATAACTATTGAGCATTTACAGTTCCACTTGTTGGTATTGCTAGATTTGACCTTGCATACGTGACTGGCATGACCGTTATGCAGGACTGTTCTGCTGTCACTCTTTCCACCTTTGCTTCTTAAAGGATTTCCTAAAGTGGCCATCTCTCTCCTGGGAGCCTTCGGTACTTGCCCTGTGCCAAGCAGCCTGCCAACAACGGCTTTGGAACTCCCTTCATAGGGAAGTTAATTGGATGCTATCATTTAGGCACTAGGCTAAGATCATATGTGACAAACCACTATATTCTGATATAGCTCAAAAGTGACTCCTAGAGCATCTGTGTTTCGGCGGCCTGCCAGGAAACCTGAAGAGGCCAAATCTTACATTTTGTTCCCCAAAATACATTGAAAACTTAAGCTCTTTCACACAATGGTTTGTCCAGCTAGAACTGACCAGCTCCTTTATAATTCAAGTGTAGCATAGTTAAGAAGGTGGGTCCAGCCACTAAGTAATTTTCTGGTTTGCTGGCTGGAGCACTGACATTAGAAATGGGAGGGTACTACATTTTGGACAAAACAGTCAGTCTCTGCTAAGAGGCTGGCTTCCACTGATCTCAGAGTCCCAGAAATATATGACTTTGCTCTCAGCTGGAGGGTACTTCTAGATGGAGATCTCATAGCACTACCAATTGGAAGGTATTGTGCAGCTACTCCATCTTTTGTAAAATAGACAGAGATGGCAGTGGGGAAATATGGGAGGGTTACAAGTGGAAGACCTTGTCATCCAGATACACACACACCCTGGTAAAATTCCATGAATGAAGTAGGGTGATGGTGTGAAAAAAGCCTCATGTAGATGCACCCTTAGTCTTCCTAATAACATCTAATCAGGAGGCCAAAGTTACTCTGTCAAATCCGCTTCTCTGCTAGGAACTCTGCATATGCTCTGAAACCCAAAACTCTGCTCAATCTATGTAGCTAAGATAGATGGACTTTACTGATCTATTTGGAATTCTGTGTGCATGATTGTTGGCTTCCCATAGGAACACAGGAAGCTGCCTTATACAAGTCAGACCATCAGTCCATCTAGCGCAGTATTATTTACGCTATCAGCGGCTCTCCAAAGTTTCAGACAGGGGACATTCCCAGCCCTACCTGTCCTGCTCTGTGCTGCTGTTTTATTGTTGTTTCTGGGTGCAATCCTATGGTGATGCCAGCAGCGGTGTTCACGTACCTGTGGGGGGGCTCACCTCTCTGCCGCTGCGATTCTCCACAGCGGCGCCCCCCCCACCTCATTCTTCTGAGCGGCGTGGAGTGTCCTCTGCACTGCTCGAGCCGCCGCCAACTGGCATGCTGGTCCCATTGTGTCACTTCCGGCGCGGCAGAAGTGACGCAACAGAATCCTGCTCCAGTGCGCTGGACTCCCGCGCTATGTTTTTGGTGGGGGAAACCAGGGCAACAGGGCTGTTTAATCCCTGTTGCCCTGGTTCCCCTCGCCAAAAACATAGCGTGGGGGTCCAGGCCAGCGTGCTGGAGCAGGATCCTGTTGCGTCACTTCCGCTGTGCTGGAAGTTACACGACGGGACCAGCAGGGGCGGCACGGGAGGCTCGTCGCAGAGAGGCGAACCACCGCTGGACTCAGGAAGACTCGCGCGGGCGTGAGCGGGGCCGATTTCAGCCTGCTACGCCTGTGCGAGGCGAACGGTTACATCCCTAGCAGTAAGTCTCTGAACTCAGAGGCTTAGATTCATAGATCATAGAGTTGGAAGGAGCCTACAAGGCCATCGAGTCCAACCCCCTGCTCAGTGCAGGAAACTAGAGGAGGGGTCTCCCATCCAAGTAACAACCAGGCCTGACCCTGCTTAGCTTTCCACACTCAGACAAGCTGAGCGCAAAGTGGGAGGAACGGCGCAGTTGATCTTTGCCTCCCCACTCCTCCCTCCCCAAAACACCCCCTTCTACCACTCTCTGAGGTTGCTTTCCCAACTTCGGAGAGCAACAGGCGCAGTTCTTTCCACACAGGCTGTGAGGGGTTGGAGCGCTGATTCCCAGCTCTGAGGTTGGAGTGCTGTCTCTGATCTTGGAGCTGGGAATCTGAACTATCCTATGGCCCCTCGGACAATGTCTAGGGGTCACTGGGTTGTTCCCTTAGTCTTGTTGTTTTATTGTTGTATTTTTCATTGTAAATTGACTTGCATATTTTTCTTTATAGGAAAGGTGAGATATAAAATTATCAAACAAGCAAGTACACAGACTAGCCCAATCATTCCCAAACCGTATAATGCCTCCCTCCTTTGTGGCATACAAGACAGCTCAGGGTGGGGGTGGGTGGGATGGAGTTCCTGGATGACATGAGATCCTGATGTAGGCCTAGATAGGCTGTTTCCCCTCTGCAGAGAACCCTCGCCTCACTGATCAACATGATTAGACATGTTTGGGTAACGGCACTGCTACTGCCCCATCGTCCCAAGCTGAGCTGGACAGAAAACGGAAGCCCAGAAACAGCTTCGTTCCAATGATAAATTCATTCTCTGTGATTTTAGAAGGGGGTCTGAGCTTACCGTATTTGTGCATCTTATGGAGCGAATATTGTTGTTGTTTTTTAAAAAAAATTTACTTACCTCTGCGCGCCTCCAACCGGTCCGGGGAAGAGCGGAGGGCTCCTGGGCGGAGCCGGGCAAGCCCCCGCCTAGGCGTGGGGGAGTCGGGAAGAGGCCGGTGCGTCGCTGGGGCAGGGGAAAGGAGAATATTTTTTTTCTTATTTTCTTCTTTTAAAATCTAAGTGCGTCTTATGGTCAGGTGCGTCTTATGGCGCGAAAAATGCGGTATCTATTCCAGTGTCGCCATGCATGTGTACGTATGTGCACGCATGTGTGCAATAAACATACAGGCAATACATTTAGAAGGAAGAGACAAGTTGGTATAATTTGAGGACATCTGAACAGGGATGTACGGATTTTGTTAAATCCGTTCCAACTGCTTTTCGTGGAGCAGTCAGGCGACTTTCGTTCTGTTGTCTGCTCATTGATGGAATCGGATTTCCCCTCCCCCATTTTCCAAACTTGCATTTGCGTCCACTTGCACAACTTTGCACTTCCGGAAATGAGCGAATCCCCCCCCCCCCCCGCTGCTGCCAAAGTGTGTATTTTCACACTAGCTTATGGGGGAAAATGCACATTTTCGGTTGATGTTGTTTTATTTTTTATTTTTATTTTTATTTTTTTTTGTTTTAAACTAAATTTGCATAAAATTCCAGAAAGTAAAAAACTGGTCTGCAAGTCCGCAGAATCCATCCGACTCAGGAAAAGCCGGTCCGCTGCAGAATCCGTGGGTCAGATTCATAGAAATCTGAACTCATTTGAATCCGTTGCAGATTTCTGTGACATCCCTGCTCTGAACTACAGTCGCATGGCTCATTCTCTTTCTTGTTTTGTTTTTGTCCCCCCCCCCCCCGCTTCTCTCCACTGTGCATTCAAAACGTTGCCTTTCCAGGCTCCAATCGCTAAAGACAAGCTGACCTCTCCCCTCCCCGCCTGCATCCCCTCTCATGTTTCAAGCGCTTGCTCTCCACTCCTGCCGGACGGTTCAGTTACAGCATGAAAAATGGAGTTGAGGAATGAAGATATTTCCCCTTTGACCAGCACATTTGCAGATGAGACGTCAACGGTCTGAGGCGAAGGGGTGCAGGCAGCCTTTCCAGAGAAAAGTTTCTCCGCCCGCACCCCCGAATGCCCCCCTCCAGCTCTTCTCCTTTGCTTGCTTATTGGGAGAGCAATAAATATCAAGCCGACAAGCCCTTCTCAGAGTTACAAAGCCTACCTGTAACTGAGCTGGATAATTAGCAGCCTTGAAGATGATATATGACTTTCATTACCCTTTGGGACTGGAGACTAAATGAGGACACAGCTAATTGCCGTGCAAAGCAGTTTGGCATGAATGAGAAAAATGCAGGCACTGTCTCCTGCCAAAGAAGAAGAAAAAAAGTTCCTATTGCTTCTCTGATCTCATGGCTGCGTTTTTGCCGCAGGAGTTCACTTGGTGTCCATAAATCACGGGCTGCTTATGGCTGAGACGGCACTGAGTCATCAACATGTAATAAGCTGAGTGACAGATTCCAGCCTGACTGCATTAGAACTTCAAACTGAGCCCCCCCCCATGCTCCCAGAGCCCCTGACACGACACAACAGAAAATTAAATCCAGACTATGCAGAAAGGGTGACTACAAAAACCACAAGCCTTGTTTACTGCACAATATGTTGTTTTATCCTAGGGTGGCTTGCCCTTCCAGAGGAAAAAATGACCCCAAATACTTCAGAGGGGAAGAGTTTCACTGAGGTGCAAAGCTAACGACTTTTACAGTGTATGGTTTGTCCTTCTTCATATATTACTGCTGATTAAAATGTATTACCTTCTGCAAATGAGCTAAATTGGCACTCTGTCATCCTAGGTTCTTTGGAGAGATAAATGCAGCTCATGGTCTTGGAAAAGACTCAGCTCCCATGTAAATCACAGAAAACCATCTTGTAGAGCACTGGTTTTCAAACTTTCAACTTGCAAGGAACACTCTCCGTTTTGACTGTCTTGTCTGCCACAGAATCCCTGCAGTGCGGAGAAGATTCTGGAGCATATACTGGGACATACATTGTGTACACGCAGGGCATTGACCAGGCTTGTTGGCCCTCTCTGTTACCCTGCATGAACTGAGACTGCATCCTAGAACACAACCAACGCTCTTCTGTGGCTGCACACTGCACGGGGAGGCCGGTAGTGCTGGGCATTCTGTCTCCCAGGGATTCTTGTGCACAACGGCTGATCTGGACACTGAAGATTCCCTGATAAGCGTCTGAAGAACAGCACATGACTGCTGTAGAGAAATGTGATCCCAGATCTGTTGACCCCTTTGGGCTGGCTCACTGATGGCCTTGTTGTGTCTGTTCTATACTTGGGAGTGAACCTCCCATAATAAAACACTGAAGTCACTTTTGTGGAGGAGGGTCACCACCCTTTCCCTCTACTTCTCACTTCTTGTGTTACGGACCAACGTTCTCTGAAGGTTCTGAGGAGGATATATGCAGAATATGCACGATGGCATCCTGTTGAACCCTCATCCATCAGACTCCTTCCCCTTAATTTAAAGGCAGATACTAATTTGAGTACACCCAAAACTTGAGCTTTCCTATATTCTTTAAGCCAGGGGTCTCTAACCTTGGGTCCCCAGATGTTGCTGGACTACAGCTCCCAGAATCCCTTGCCATTAGCCATGCTGGCTGGGTATGCTGGGAGCAGTAGTAGGCCAGCAACATCTGGGGACCCAAGGTTGGAGAGCCCTGCTCTAAGCGCAGGCACATAATTCAGTCTGGGGAGTGCCAAATTATAGCTCACATTTAATTGAAGTGAAACTCATGGCACCATAATAAAAAACTTTTATTAAAAGTAAAATAATGTAATGAAACCACAGGAACATTCCTCTGGCATTAAGAGAAATGTATATGCTCAAACTTTCCCTAGTTCATCTACAGAGGATGACGTGGCTGCTTCAGATACCTGAGTAACAGACATGTTACTACATCCATCCATCCATCCATCCATCCATCCACCCACCCAAACTAATCAGCCCCACAACATAAACTCCTTTTCAAATACAACTGAACGCCCCCTTCCCACTCTCATTCATGCACTCATTCTCACTAATCTTAAATACCCCTGTCTTATCCTTCTTTCTTCTTTGCTACCTGATGCCTGAACCTAGCTTCCGAAAACAGCTATGTGGTGACACCCCTGCTCCCTTTCTTCAAACCACAGTTTAAAATTTACCTCCTGGAGCCTGTGGCTAACCCCCATCTCCAACTGGAACTAACCTGAAATATGTTTGACTGCCTTTGTTTGCATCTGATCTGTCCCTTCTTACCCTTGTTTCTACCTATCCTTCCTGCCATGTGTTGTTTTCTCCATGGTCAAAATGGAGATTCTTGTAAGTCCATTAGGATAGGAAGCTGTTCTTTTGCTTATGTTGCTCAGTAAAGTGTCACATCCATTGATGGCTGCTATATAAATAAATGTCTACGTAAATAAATAGTAGCTATCTCTGTGACTTCCTCCTATCATGCCTACTACTCCTATAGGATGCCTCTTTGCCCTGGGGCTTCACAGTTCCTATGGCCATGTCCCGTCCCCCCCCCCCCAATTTCTGGGATAGAAACATCCCAATGGCCATATTCAACTTATAAACTTTCAGCGGAATCACTCTGTCAATACAAACAAATCACCTGTTTCTTTTCAAAACTGCAGTGAATATGTAGGACATTTGGACCCAATTTAGACATTACATTGCACAAACACAGATAGCATGAGAACACTTACTTGTGCCAATGCTGCCTGCACACAAGGAACAGTTCATTTAAAAAAAGACCCTCTTTACCACATGTAAAATATTCAGAACATGCACAATTGACACTCCAGCATTGCCACTTCCAGAGTTATTGAATGCTAGTGAAACTGTGCATGTGGCAAGAGCTTTTAAATGTCACATACATTCTTCTCATGCTACAACCAGCTCTTGACGGGAGAGCAAGCAATTGTCCACCCTTCACCCAAGGGAAAGAGATGCATTTACTTATTAAGAACATAAATTAATTTCTACTGCTTTTCCAAACCAGTTCAGTCTTGGTATCTAATTGGTTTACTGCTCTGCTAGAGCAGAGCTGCAAGAACTGTATGTTTCTACAGGACTTTCTCCCCTGGGATGTAGCACCTGAATGCTAAGTTTCTAAAGGATTACCCTATGAAATTACTATCTTGCTTTCCTAAGCAAAAGTCAACCCGCAGCTTCTCATTCAAGCTGTATGTAGAGTTTCTTGCACAACTACTCATGTCAGTTTTCCCCAGAGGATGGCTCAGCTGTTCATTGCCACACGTAGGCTGGGGAAGCTAATGAGGAGTGTGGTTTTCACCAAAGAGAGCACGGCTCACAATGAATCAGCTTGGGTTGCAAACAAATAATAATTTTTAAGAGTTGAAAGCAGTTTGAGAGAGGCACCCATGGTGTACTCAACTGCTCTCCCCAGCCCCTTTTAAAAGTGCCAAACAGATTCTGTACTTTCTCAAGCATTACAAAAACCTTTAAAATGTCTTTACTGGAGGTGACTATGGGATGAATGTACAAACCATGAGTGATGATACCATAACATGCCACCGTCAACTCTCTAAAAGAGGCCATTGTTTGTTTCTAGCCTTTATCTTCTTCTCACGCTACATTTCTGGACATCTGACACCATGTATGCGCACAGATTCATGAAGCATTTCCGGGGCTCTGATAACAGGATGTGAAGCAGAGTGATTAATTAACATGGTCCAGAAACCGTTTCCTCCTTCCCTTCTCCACAGACCAAACAGTCTACCATCGGTGTCTGAGCACTAAGACATGTGCCCATAGTTAGGGGTGGGGGAGACATTTGTTTTGCATTTTACTGCACATTTTCCCAATTTCACAGTTTCAAACCAGTAAACAAAGTGAAACGCGGATATCCTTCGAAATTTACACTTCTCCAAATGTTGTACTGGAGTTCTCCAATAAAAAAAAATAAAATGCATCCAAAAATGTGTATATGAGAGAAAATGACATCTGCAAGTGTGTCATATTGGGAAAATTGATTGTAAGAATGTGTATATTAGGCAAAATTGTAATTAAAAGGCATGTATTAGGAGAAATGTGCATAAAAAATGTTCAAGTAAGCTTTAAAAAAAATCTCAAAAGTTTGGGATGAACTGAAGTTAAGATTGGAAAAATGAGAAACGGAGAGAAACCAAAATGCACAGATTCGGCCACCCCTGCCATAGATCCCATTGAATCCAATGCTGATACTGGCAAGAGAAGGCTCAGCCCCATCTCTCAAGGCATACCAGAGTGATTCTGCTGTCCCGTACAAGTTGATATACAGCCAAAATGGATTGGGTTTGCTATCAACAAAGTGCCTTGAGTGGAGGGAAAGCTGGCAAATGACTTCTGTTTTCAGGCCAGTAACATCAGGCATAGGAATAATGAACCTGAACTTTAAAAAAAGTAGATATGAAAAGCATAATTTAAAAAACTAGCAATATTTAAAATAAATTAGCACAGTAATGCTGGTGTGGGGGTGGGGAGAGAGAAGGGAGGAACTGGCAATTATTGCCTTGCACTCTGATTGCCAGAATGAGTTCCTGTGGACTGGGATGGAGGAAAGAGGATGGACAAGCTACCGTTCTCCTTCAGTTTAGAGCAGAGCAGCAGGATTCCCCCCCCACACACACAACTTTTATTGGTGTCTCCCCAGCCATACCCAGTTCTGTTTTCTTTTCTTTGCTCACAAGTGACTTCCTGGCATCCCTATATGCTCTTGCAATTAAGCTGTCTCCCACCTTCTCTTTCTGCTTGCAGAGGCCGTCTCCTACAAACCTGTCAGCAGCAGCATCCTGTCTCCATCACTCCTGCCAGGGTTAGGCCTGCTCCCACACAAGTAATTTTTAAAAGCTAAAATGATACCTGGGGAGGCCTGTCAAAAGGCTAAAAGTGTCAGATGCTTGTGGGCTTCATTTGGAAGGCAGTTCCACAAGACTGAGGCCACTGTTGAGTAGGCCCTGCTCCTAACCATTGGTGATGGGCTAACTCTCTCGCCGGATCGTCACCTTGAAGTGGTGAGTGGGCTTGCGTGTTCCGATGAACCCTGTGAGCAATGCCGTCGGGAGCTATATACTCCCGGTAGGGTCACCCATGGCGGTAAGGTCCGGGGAGAGGAACCAGACAAAGAACGATCCAAAACAAAAAGTCCTCAACGGCAGAACAGGCGGAAGATAATTTAAACCTAAATTACAACGGCTGTGAAGGTGGATAAAGGCTGCAGCAGAGAATGGTTTTCCAATCGTCAGGGTAACCGTGCCATTGGATCATTGCCGTCCTCTGTCAAGTTTGTGTGGTGATTCGTTGTGCACCGATCTCCCCACAGAAAACAGCTTCACGCACAGGCGTCTTCCAACCCAACCCAACCAACCCAACCCAACCAACCAACCAACCAACCAAAAAAGTCCCATGGCGACTGGCGACTGGCGACGGGGGCAGGACTGTGAATCTGGAAGCCCCTAGTCACAGACCAGCACATGGGCGGTGGATGCAGACTCAGTCGCCCTGTTCAAGGAACGAGGTAGTCGAGCAGCTCGGCAGCTGTATCCATGACTGAGCAGCCCTATTTAGGATCCACTCTGCTCACCCCGTATGGGGAGGGGGCTAGAAAAGGTGCCCTAAACATAGGGCCGGTTCACACGACCCAGGCTGCCGGCGGGGGAGGAACCGCGGGGCCGTCCGCGGGGTCCAGCGGGGCGCCGCACACGACCGGCGCCCCGTGCGCGTGGGCAGACCCCGTAGTCCCCGCACCGCAGTGCGGGCCTCCCGGCGGTAGGGGGTTAGGCCCGGGATGCCCAGAGGGGCCGTTTGCCCCTACAGGCTGGAGCGGCGGCGGCTCCGGCCGCTCTGGGCTGCCGTCTCTGTGGGGACCCCGCGGGACGGCCGCCCGCTGTTCCGACAGCACGGTGATCACGCGCGGTAGGGGCTTACCCCGCTACCGACCGTGGTCACTTTCCGTGGGTCCCGCCCGCGGGGGCACCTCCGGTCGGCGTGCACACGACACGGGAACCGCGGGGGAGCAGCGCTTCCCCGCGGTTCCTGTGTCGTGTGAACCGGCCCATAGTCTACCTCTTTCTCCCCTGACTGGATTACCGCGTCCAGTGGGGTCACCATTTTAGCGGTCGAAAAAGACATTTGAATTTTGGAACATGGAATATACGGACACTGCTGGATAACATAGATAGTGAACGCCCTGAGCGTAGGACTGCTATTATTGCAAGGAAGCTGAGACGGTTTAAAATTGACATAGCAGCACTTCAAGAAACTCGAAGGGCAGGAGAGGGACAGTTGAAGGAAGAAAAAGGAGGCTATACCTTCTTCTGGAAAGGACTACCTGAGCAGGACCGACAAATACATGGAGTAGGCTTTGCCATCAAAAATGAGCTAGTGAACTCTTTGTCAGAAGTTCCTACTGGCATTAACGAACGCCTGATAACTCTTCGATTAAAGCTCGCCAATAACCAGCGGGTAACTATTTTGAGCGCTTATGCGCCAACATTAGATGCTGATGAAGACATCAAGGAAAACTTTTATACCCAGTTGGACACTCTCCTGTCAGAGATACCTAAGGAGGATAAAATTATCCTCCTGGGTGATTTTAACGCAAGAGTCGGGCGTGACTTTGATTTATGGCCAGAAACTATTGGAAAAGACGGAGTTGGTAATAGCAACCCGAACGGAATCTTACTTTTGTCTATATGTGCAGAGCATAATCTCACTATCACAAACACGCTCTTTCGACAAAAGAATAAGTTTAAAACATCATGGCAGCACCCACGGTCAAAGCACTGGCATCTTCTGGATTATGTAATTGTCCGTGTTAGAGATCGCCGCGATGTACTTCTTACTAGGGCCATGGTGAGTGCCAACGACTGCTGGACAGACCACCGACTAATCCGGTCCACTATGGTTATCAACATTGCTCCCCAACGTAGGCTTCAAGGAAGGAAACCAAGGCGTAAAATGAACATCCACGCCCTTCAAGATCCTATTAAGCAAACTCATCTTCAATCACTTCTTAAGGAACATCTACCTACGGAACCTCCTGACAACATTGAGGACCATTGGTCTAAGCTGAAAACCTCCATTACTGCAGCTTGTGAACAAACTATTGGATACGAAACTAAGAAACATCAGGATTGGTTTGATGAAAATGATAATGAGATTAAATATATAATTGACCAAAAAAGGAAAGCCTTCCAAATATGGCAAAATGATATTAACTGCGCTGCCAAGAAAAAAATCTACGCTAGTGCAAAGGCTGAGGTCCAAAGAAGAACAAGAGAACTTAAGAACGCCTGGTGGAAAAAGAAAGCTGAAGAAATTCAACAACTTGCAGAATCTCATGATGCACGGGGCTTTTCTAAGGCCACAAGGGCCATTTATGGACCAAAAACCTATGGTACAAACCCTTTACAATCAAAAGATGGCACCAAACTCTTAAAAGACAAAGAGTCTATTGCACTGCATTGGAAAGAGCATTATTATGACCTTTTAAATCATAAATCTAAGGTGGATGAGATTTTTTCGCAAATCCTGCAAAAACAAATTAGAGAGGAACTTGCAATACTCCCCACTTTGGATGAAGTAAAAAAAGCCATTAATCAAATGAAGAATAACAAAGCTAGTGGACCAGATGGGATTCCTGCTGAAATCTTTAAAGAAGGGGCCCCCGAACTTGTACAACATCTTCATAAACTCATCGAAAAAATCTGAAAAGTAAGAGAAGAGATCCTAGAAGACTTCAGGGATGCCATAATTATCACCCTCTTTAAGAAAGGTGAAAGAACAGACTGTGGAAACTATCGGGGCATTTTTCTCTTAGCTACCGCAGGTAAAATATTTGCCAGGATTCTCGCAAACCGTCTTCTATCTATTTCAGAAGAGATCCTCCCTGAAACTCAATATGGTTTCCGCCCCTCTAGAGGAACAGTAGACATGATTTTTACTGCACGTCAGCTCCAAGAAAAATGCCGGGAGTAAAATCAACCCCTTTATATGGCATTTATTGATCTTGCTAAGGCCTTTGATACTGTAGACCGAACAGCTCTCTGGACTATCCTTATGAAAATTGGATGCCCCAATAAATTTGTGAATATCTTGCGACTTCTCCATGACAACATGACGGCTACGGTCTTGGACAACAACGGCTCTCATGGTGCTCCATTTAAAGTGGGATCAGGTGTTAAACAGGGATGTGTTATTGCCCCAACATTATGTGCTATTTTCATCGCCATGATTTTACATCTTGTCGAGGGGAAACTTCCCACTGGTGTGGGAATTATATATCGAACAGATGGAAAGCTTTTTAATCTCAGCAGGCTGAAAGCAAAAAGTAAGGTAATTACAACCTCCATTGTGGAACTTCAGTATGCTGATGATAATGTGGTCTCCGCACATTCAGAGGATGATCTCCAAACTATCCTAAATGCTTTTGCAGAAGCATACGAAAAACTTGGTCTCTCACTTAACATCAAAAAAACCAAAGTGCTTCATCAGCAAGTGCAAGCTAACCCTTTGGTGATGCCATCTATCCAGCTTGGTGGGACAATACTGGAAAATGTCGATCATTTTCTCTATCTTGGCAGCTATCTTTCTGTTACAGCTTACATCGACAGTGAAATCCAGCATCGTCTGAGCTCCGCAAGTGCCGCGTTTTCTCGAAGGAAACATAGAGTGTTCGAGGATCGGGATATTTGTAAGAAGACCAAAACACTGGTTTATGAAGCCATTGTATTACCAACTTTATTGTATGCCTGCGAAACATGGACTATCTATAAACGTCACCTCCAACTCCTTGAAAGATTTCATCAACGTTGCCTCCGGAAAATCCTGCGAATTACTTGGGAAGATAGGCGAACAAATGTCAGTGTACTGGAAGAAGCAAAGACTACTAGCGTTGAAAAAATGATCCTTCAACGCCAACTTCAGTGGACCGGTCATGTTGTTCGAATGCCTGACTGCCGTCTCCCAAAGCAGTTACTTTATTCCCAACTCAAGGATGGAAAGCGGAATACCGGTGGTCAATATAAGAGGTTTAAAGATGTTCTTAAGGCTAATCTAAAAAAATGCAATATAAACATCAAAAACTGGGAAGCTCTGGCCCATGAACGATCTAACTGGAGGTTGGCCTTTCACAAAGGTTCTATGGACTTTGAAGAAGCTTGAGTGCAAGGTGAAAGGGAGAAACGTGCTAAGCGAAAAGCACGTCAAATGAATCCTTTACAAGACCATCTTCCATCTGGTAACCTGTGTCCTCACTGTGGGAAGCTGTGTGGATCTAGAATTGGCCTCTGCAGTCACTTACGGACCCATCGCTAGATTCTACACAATTTTCTTTAGAATTTTCCTCCTTTTAAAATCTCCTTTTTGTAAATTTTCTTTTCTTTTCTTTTCTTTTTTTTTTTAATCCTGGAAGACAATCTTACTCGGTCACGAGTGATCACCTGACTGACTGACTGATGGGCTAAGAAGGGAGTAAGAATCTAGAGCAGGTAGTAATAATTTCATTTAGCATGTGAAGCCTCATCACTAGCAAATGCTCACTGCAGACACCGAAAATAAGCAGGATGAACCCCCCACCCCACCCCAAAGCTATGAATGTTTTTCATTCTCATTAAATAAATGTGGCCTTCTGAAATGGATGGATATATTTCCAAATATAGGCCCAATCCATTTTCTTACTTGCTCATAGGAAATCAGGGAGATCTCCATTTCATTCACAGGACCACAAATGTCAGTTTCCATCTTCCCCATAGAATCAGAAAGTGGCCTCTTATATCATGTCACCCAGTGCACATACCCACCCACTTTTGTGCATGTGTTAAGGGAACAGAATTTGATACTTAACGTTATAAAGATGGGATAGGCAAAAATGAACTGCCACCACCTTTTGTTTTTGGTCATGGAACTTATGCATCAGTTACAGCACTGGTCTTTCAACTGGTGGGTCAGGATCTACAAATGGGTTATGGCCATGTGAATTCCATGTTACAGGTTAGGGCTCAAGATGGGTCCCAGGTTTGGAAAGGTTGAGAATAAATGAATAAGAGCATCTTCTCTACCATGCCACTTGCACCACTTGTGGTTGTGAAGATAATTTTTTAAGCACACAGGTGGTTCCCCACAGAGGGCTTGTGTTTTCTTTCAGGTGCCCTGATTCACTACACCCAAGACCAGATCAGATCAGATTAGCTAAGTCATGTTTAGATGGCACTGGCAGAGAACATTGCAGCATCAGTGCTAGAAAACTTCAGTTTCACCATGACAGAAGTGCCACCATGAGGCAAAAACTATGTCTGGATCCCATGCAACAACAACTAACCACTGCTCAGTTATTGTAAAATAAACATTATTTGGTCAGTCACTCAGTCTCTCTACTGGCTACTATACTGCTTCTGACCCCAGTGCTTCCTGCGATACTCCTTCTGTACCAAGCATCCCCATTATGGAAGGTGGGAATGAATTTTGCTTATTTACATTTTATTTTGAACACAGAAATGTTGAGTTCCTCTCAGACAGAGTATGAATAACCTTGCCAGTGCCACTATGAACCACTTTGCCACCAAGAAACTGTTCAGGTGTTGCTCTACCCCCCACCTTGGAACCTCTATGCACAGTGGGACTGGAAGCATGTCTCAAGCAAGTACATACAATCCAGACCCCACTGGAAAGCTGGGTTTGGATTGCAGGGTCAGGAAGTTTCCAGGTTCAAATGAGTGTTCTATCCCTTCTGCAGGTGTCACATTCTACCTATGTTTTGTGAGGAGACAAGGGAGGTTGCAAATGAACCTAAAACTTGCTCCTCACCTTGTTTAGTGCTGAGGTTCTTTGAGAGGGACTAAATATTGTCTGAACAGGCCAACATGCTTCTGACTAATGGCAATTTGAACGTTCAGTTCTGTTTAATGTTTGTGTGAAACATTACCCTTTGAGAGCCAGTATAGCAGTGTTCTCCAACCTTGGGTCCCCAGATGTTTTTGGCCTACAACTCCCAGCTACACTGGCTGGGGCATGCTGGGAGTTGTAGGCCAAAAACACCTGGGGACCCAAGGTTGGAGAACACTGTAGTAGTATGGCATAGGAGCCAAAGTGGTGTAGAACAGACTTGGACTGGGGAGATGAAATTCAAATCTGCCTCAGAAGTGAGGTTCAGTGTGTGACTCTGAATTAGCAACACACTCTGTCAGACAGCCTAACGAACACCACAGGGTTGAAGGTACAAAGAGAGGATGAAACGGGAGGGGAAAACAAGTATGCTACCCAAAGCTGCTCAGAAGAAGAGATGGGGCACACTTTTATTTATTTAGAGCAGTGGTTCTTAACCTTTTTGGTGTCACACATCCCTTGTGAAAAATCTTATGAACCATGCCTCCCATGTGTTAACGGCCCAAAATTTAGGCTTAGGCAGAACGAGTTTGCATTTTTTTAGTTTATGCTCTGTCTCTGGACTAAAAAAAATGCATATTCAATTAAATGAATGGCGTAGCTCCCAAGATTAGTAGAAAGAAATAAGGTTGGGCCAACCGCCAAGCTGCGCTGCTATGTACTAGTAAAATAAACAATTTATAGATGAGGGGGCTACTCACTCACACCTCCCCTGGAGTCAGTCCAAACCTCCCCTGGGGAGGCGTACCCCACAGGTTAAGAATCCCTGATTTAGAGCATTTTAGCCCACTCTTCAGCCAAAAAAGCTCAGTGGCTAGCATATAATCAATAAAAATGAATCTCTGCCCTGCAAAGTACAATCTCGATGCTAAGACACAAAGTGATTGGGTGGGATGGAGACCGGGGGAAACAAACCCAGCCACCAATTCAAGTTAAAATAGTAGTTCTTATAATGACGATCTGAACTGGAAATCATGCAGGGAGAGGAGGAGACTGATGGAGCTGGTCTCTTTCAGCAGAGCTGAGGGAATGGCCCCAACTCCCATCTCTCCCCTACTGTAGCCCGAGGGAATCTCTGCAAAGCAGGTTTCCTCAGGGGCATGCCCAGTTACATTTTTTATTCTTTTCCTTTTGAACACAAGACATACCCCCCCACACACACACATCACAAAGAGTTCAGAAAACTTGCCTCATTTTCAGATTATAGGCTTGTCATGAAGCATGGGGGCTACTGTTCAAGAAATACAAGTCCAAAGGCTGTCATAGTGTTGGTGGTGTGTGCGTGTGCGTGTGCGTGTGCGTGTGCGTGTGCGTGTGCATGCACACACACACACACACACACTTTTCAGTCTCATCTAGTGTTTTATTCCAGACATAAAAGCAAATACTTTGCATCGCTGGTCCAGTGATTCTTGAATAAAATTGGCTAAGCAATAGCAGGGGCCTTGAAAAACAGTAGAACGAGTGCGGGCGGGGGTGGGGAATAAATCGAATAAAGGGGAAAAAATAAGCTTGTCTTCATCTGAAGGGAATCAAATTGAAGCCTTTTAACCTTCCACATAAGTTCCACACCGTTGCCTTTTAAAATCAGTTGAAAATCATTTAAAATCAAATTGATTTTGGCTTTTACATTCAGATGCACTTCAGCTTTTCACTTACAGGGTTTATCGGAGGAAGGTCTTCAGCCAACCTGGGTTTCAAATTGGCTGAAAATCAGTTCGGCAATGTTCGCCCGCTTAGTGGAATTTTCCCATTTCCATTTCATTCACAGCCAATCACAATCAGATTAGCTTGCCGGAGCAACTGTGTCAGGAGGCAGATTTCATGGGTGTTTTAACAAAGAAATGGTTTGTAATGCAATGAAACATTTGTTTATAACAAGTCACAAAGCTGCTGCCCATTTTGATATCGATAGACAAAAAAAAAAGACGGATAACCAGGGAAGATCATATATCTACTCTGTCAAGTAGCCTGCTCTATCTCTTATTAGAGAAGATGAGTAAAGACACTGGAATATATTTCCCGCTGTGCATCCTTTTCTACATAAAGTAGCAGGATGCCCAAATTGTACCTTTCCTGTTCATCTGTTCCCATTCATTGCGGAAGACCATTTGGATGTAGTAGCTGCAGCCCAATCTCACTGACATTAGGTGTCCAGCCCCAAAGCAAGTGAGCTGAAATGATGCTGCATTAAAAGGCTACCAGAGCTCTAATGTGATATAGACCACCTGCCACTGATTCCAGCAAAAAAATAAAATCAAATCCTGTAAATGGTTTTGTTTTTAACAGTTGCTTTCTTTGCCACACTTATCATGCTATTTAGAACAGAGAGCGAGAGCGAAATGAAGGGCTAGTTTCATAACTATTCATCATTATCAAAAAGACTCCAGTTCCTATTTGGCTTTTTTTTTTTTTATCATTGCAAAAAGAGGCTGAGAAAGTGTTCCATTTTTAGAACGATCCCTAATTGACCAAGTTTGCCTGTGTGACCAGTATAGGAAGCATTGCCCTGAAGCTTCATTTGTCCTTGGTGACATTATGATATCACTAAATCCGATTCACAAAAGAGCTTAATTAATGACATCATTGTGTCTAGTACATGATCCCTGATTGACTGGGATCACTCAAGGAGAGAAAAAAGTGTCCACAAACAGCAGCAAAGATGAAAAACAGTAAGAAAATAGTATCTGTGGGCAAACAGCTGTGAAAAGGATTGGATTAAGGAGGTTGGGGAAGGTTGCCTTTCTAAACTCACTACTTTAGAGGCAAAAAGCAAGCTTGGAGAATATATGGCTTAGCCCTAGATTTAGCCACTTCACACATAATTTAGATGTACACCTATGATGTTTCAAGGGCAGAACTAGACATTATGAAAGAGCCGGGCCTGTGGCTAGTTCTCTTCCCCCCCAACACACCTAACACCGAATAAAACTCACTGTTTGAAATGATGTTCTCATGTTGTGAACATTTGGCATATTCAGTGTTCTGTGTGACTTTTGAAAGGGGAGTCTTCACTCGTACAGCTGTATGCTGGTACGCTATCCACCTGGTTAGGAGCTCTAATCGTGCAGGGCCCTCAATCAGCTGTACTACATCTGCAGGCTCGCTTTTCTCATGTCACGTTGACTGTATGGATGCCAGATGGGACCAGCAGAGTGTGGGGGCAGACAGCGTAGTCCCACTCTTTCCACCATGTGTTGATGTACATGGGAAGGTGGGCTATTTAAGCACCCCTAAGCTCCCGCTCTCCTACTTTTGCATCTCTGGATCATAATCCTTGCATCAGCATCCCAGATGACATAACTGACTTCACATATACAACAGCCCACAGGGATCTGTGCCCATCATAGAAATGTGTGAGAATTTCATTTTTGCTCGCAAAACATGAGAGCAAGCCCCGTTGGGAGCCCCGAGCGTGAGCACGTGTCTGCCAAAAATGTTTGCAAATTGCCAGATGTGTGCTCAGGTTCGATTTGCGTAACTTTCTCAGTTCAGTTTTGCACACACTTCCTAATTTGCACAAGTTTCCCCCTGCAGACTGAAAGCCCCATTTTAATCTATGGAGGAACGTTGCGCAAATTTCACGTTCAATCACTGCTCGATTTACACAGTTTCCCCATTCACATAGAGCAAGCAGCAGTTGCAATCGCGAACAGGAATCAGGCACGAGACGAGCAGTGAGACAATGTCAGAGAATCCTGGCAGTCAGGAAAATTGCTCGTTCACCCATCCCAGTTCATGAATTTAAATGCTGTGCCAGTAAAAGTATGAATTTCATTTTCGGTTTGTATGTGTAATAAAAGATGAAATTTGCTTCACAATATTGATAATCATGGCAAGAGGGAACCATTGAGCCCTTCAGTTGTGACAAAAGGTCAGGAAAGATCACTGGAGATAAGGTGATGGAGGACCACAAGGAAACTGATGTGCACAACCTGATAATTTATTTCAAAGCAAGACTTCAATTTAAGCAAGATGTACACAGTTTTGAACATCTTTGCATACCATCACACTGAAAAAATAAATGAATAAAAAAGTTCTGTGCCAACGTAAACCAAAAATTCTGTGCACAATTCCTCTTATTCTATGTAGTAAGAGACAGTGTAGCCACTTCCCTTTCTCCCCCAGAGTGGCTGTTAACTTTGTTTTTTTAAAATCAAGGTGCCAAACAAACATTTAACTGGATAAACGTGCAACCAATCCAGCCCACCTGAAACAGGGGAGGTGGGGGCAAACAGGAAATCATGTTCTTTGAATGTGAAAACTCAGCCCAAATTGGGGTGAGGTGGAGTTGGCAGCAAAAAAGAGAGAGCGAAATTTGCCTTGTTCACGTTTCCAGAGGTGGGAGGAAGGCTTACTGGAGCACTGCGCAGCCCCAATTAGCTGCCAGACTCTATTTTGTTTCCCCCCCACAGTGCCCCAACCTGAGAGGCATTCTGTGGGTAAAGGGTGGCTGTCACACACAAAAATGGCAGTCCCTGCCCTAGAAATCATCAGTAGGCAAGTAATTGTGTCACGCTATTGGAAAGCATATCTAGCAGCAGGAAAAACAACAACCCCACATTGGGTCGGATCTAGACCTAGTCATACTTAGAGTAAACCCATTGAGATCAATGGGACTTAAGTTAGGCATGTCAGACATAAGTCCCATTGATTTGGGTTCATTCTATGTATGACTAAATTTGGACTCAGCCCAATGACCCGTCTGAAGGTATGACTGTACACACGTTTATTCAGCAAACCTACTGGCTTCAGAGATTTCAGCTGGCATTGCCCATATACTTTTGAGTATATTTCCACAGTCATAAGGTCTAGAAACTTGTTTCTTTGTTGTTTTTAAACAAAATTTGGCATCCTTAGGAAACTGAATTCTGTGGCCAATACCACAGTATTTGGTTTTTCTGCACCCCCATGGAATCACAGCATATGTCACCTTGGCTGGGCTTCTTAAAAGTATCAAGTAGAAATTATATAATTGTTTTTGGTCTTGGACCGTAATAAAGATTTGATTTGATTTATATAATTGTTTTTGGATTGAACAAAAGATCGGGTGGTTGGCCTTCCAGATGAACAATCCATGTAGCATCCCTTTCATGTGCCAACAATGATTATTGACAAGGTTTATGCCCTTTTATCATGACAGCCCAAATGCTGAGCAGAGCATATATACAGTCTAACCACCACCACATTCAGGAAAGGGGGGAAACCCTCCCACTCTCTGCAGATAAATATTATGAAGGGAAACTTGCATTTGGGATTCCTGGATAATGTCTTTTAAATATTCTATCTGCATCGACTGCTTGATGTTGTTTTAATGAGTTTCGGCTCTTTCACCCCGCCCCCAGTCTCGCTGAATGAAAGCCCACTGCAGAAGCGGCTGAAATAGATGTTCAGGAAATGGCATTGCTTGAAACATTCTGGCCTTAAACCTATTCCATACTTGTTTCTCATTTGCTTCACTCCCGAATTCCCAGTTCTATCAATGTGATACCTTATATTGGTATGAAGCAAAGCTAGACTCTGATATCTTCCCTGCCCCCCCCCCCCTTTGCGCAAGAGAACGACACCGCTGGGATCTTAAAAGGCTCCCTTCAATACTCTTTCCCCCATTACGATAAAGTGTGATATTAATGTCATTTTGTTTGTATTAAAAAATTTCCCTTCAGCCATTGGCTTCCTGTTTGTGGTGGTTGTGTCAACTTCAAAGCATTTAAACAGCAGCATTTCTTTGAGTTGACTTCCACGTTGCCAGATATCCTTACCTGAACGACTTCAAGAGGAGAGATGCCAAGCTGCCTCACAGAACCACGGGAGATGTTGAGGACGGTTCTGTGGCTTTCACTGTGATGTGACTGAAGCAGGGCCAAACTATCTACAGGGCAAAGTCAGGCAACAGCGGCCTCCATTGGTTGCTGTTTCTGCAAACAGAGACTATTTCTTATAACAATAGTGCCACATGCCAATCCTTATAGGAGACAAGCACACACAGCACACTTGAGCTTAACACTGATAAGGTAATCAAAATGGATTTCGAATGAACCCATGGAGGACTACCAAGTGAAGTGGTGGTAATGGGTCTGGAGGATGTACTGTTTCTATCTGAAGGGCTTTACTACCGGCTTCACAGGCACCACTCTGCAGGGACTGAGCGGAGGCTAAATAAGGGTCCTTTAACAGGGGTGTGCCATTTAGGGAAAGTAGCTCCTCCCCCCTCCCAGCATTTCAGATGGATTATTCCTCAGAAGCACTATATCTCTGGTTATTATGAGGTTGAAAAAACAAAACACAACAAATCATTTGATTCCCCAACCTTCGTCTATGGAGCTCAGGCCAGCATTCATCGTTGTGTTCTCCCCCCACCCCACCCCACCCCACAATAAGCCTGCGACACACGTTAGATGGAGAGATATTGATGGGCCCAAGGATACCCTGAGAACTTCATGGGTAGGTGAAGATTTGAACTCAGTCCAGCATTCCACCTGCTACACAGACAAATGCTCTTAAAATATGCTGCATTTTTGCAATTTAATCTTAAATATATCCAATAGCAGGTCCTTGAGTCTTTGTGTGACTCCTGCCTTGACCCACCCTGACAATTTTTGCCTTCCCTACTGAAACCAGAAAAATAACCCCTGTGATTAATATCTATGGCATTCAACTTCTCCAGCCTCAGGACTCAGCTTTAACTCAGACATGCAACACAGGGACTTGTACTCCATTTGTACCCTATAGATCAGGGCTCTCCAACCTTGGGTCCCCAGATGTTGCTGGCCTACAGCTCCCAGCATACCCAGTCAGCATGGCTAATGGCAAGGGATTCTGGGAGCTGTAGTCCAGTAACATCTGGGGACCCAAGGTTGGAGAGCCCTGCTATAGATGATTGTTAACTTTGCTCTTTCGATCTCTCTATCTAGATCTCCCTCTCTTTCTCCTTCCCTTTCTAAAAGTTGCAGACTAGATAAGGTTGTGATCTATTAAGTTAAAAGCAGTGCTTCAGCTGGCGTGATGTTTCCATTAGGTGCTGTTGCATCAGGGTTGCCTCCCCTTTTTTTTGCTAGAAGGAGTTCTTTAGCAGCTGTGTGACAGTCAGAAATTCAATAGGGACAGCTAGGCTTGGAGATACAGGGAAAGCTGCATCTGTTGGGATTCTGCCTGATAGGTAAAACACAGGAGCCAGAAACCTGCCAGAAAAAAAGTTGGCAACCTTTATACAATGGGACCTAACAGAATACTCATACTAGCTAAAGCATTTATCGTTAACTAGTGGCTCATGCCCTTACCTCAGGTGGGTATGTCCCATTCCGGCCCTCCACAGAGAAGGCAATCGGTCTCAGAGGCAGTCTTTTATTGGTGCAATCCACTTAACAAGTGAATTGCTCTCTTAGAGGCAAATCATTGCCCAGCAATACAAAATCATCACTCAGTTGTGTTGTACAGAGTCCGCTCACCAAAGCCCAACAAACGTGCCAGAAGTCCAAGGATGTGGGAAGTAGTTCGGAACGATGGAGTGTTGTTTCCTACAATGGCCCCTCAATCTATGACTCCTCCAGACAGGACATTTTTGTCCTGCCCTCTTTTGTTGGCGCTTTACCAATGGACCCATCTCAGAGATTCCCTCCACCAGAGAGACTGCCTCCTGTTCCTTAGTTGCCATAGACAAAGTCGAGTTCCCAAGGCCGAGTTTCCCAGCTGAGAAGAGTAGACTGACTTGGCCTTCATCGTCTCTCCTTCCCCCTGTTCACTGGGCAGTGGGAGGCCTGGCAGGACTGCACTGCCTAATCTCGAAGGCCCCACAGCTGGAGCTGACTCTCCCAGCCCTTCCCCAGAGTCAGAATCTATCTCCAACCTTGGATCGTGTGCTAGGGCATGCTGGGAGTTGTGGGCCAAAAACATCTGGGGACCCAAGGTTGGAGAACACTGGCTTAGTCTATACGGTTGGTGCCATAGCATTGTTTCTTGTTTTTCTAACAGAGGTACACCTCTGGAATTAGGGCTCATTTAGAAACTCACAACACAAAGCCTTCCTCAAGTCCCATTCAAAAATAAGCAAAAATGACCAACTAATTACTTAAGTTTTCCAGATAATATTAGTTTCCCCCCCAAAAAAAGGTCCAAACAGCCACCCACCACTTGGGTGGGACCATTCATTCACTGTGGAGGGGAATATTCAGTGACTTTTGGGAAATGCTAAAGATTTCCATGGGGTGGTCTTACCTTTGGCCACAAAGGGGGACACTTTCATTCCCTTGCATCCACCCAAGAATATCCCTGGGAATTACCGTATGCTATGTGATGATGAAGGGTTCTTCCCCTGGGGCACTCTCTCTCAAGGTTGTGGCCAGAATGCTCAGAGCAGCCAAGACCCTTCAGCCCACCACTAGCTAAGACCTCTCTATTTATTCAGCCCCAAAGAGAAATGTGTTTTTGGAAACATATTGCACATTTAAATAGAAAAAAGCTTACATAATCTAAGCTTAGTGTTCTAATTTGCAGCCTTGCTTTATTCAGCTTAATGACTTGCACATTCATTTACACATACACAAGATCATTTTATTGCACCATTTAAAAAAAAAAAATTTCCTTATCTCCAAAAGGGATGGAAAGTCAATAAAAGACTGGTGTAGCATAATGGATAAGACTGAGTGACAAAACAGGAAATCCAAGTTTTAAATCTTGCCTCATATAATCATTAGATGATCTTCGGCAACTTATTGACCCTGTTGGCATGTAACAGTGGCAAACTGTGGGTTAATTAACCCACTATTTGCCATGGCACATACCCAGTGCGTGTTGCCACCATTTTGGATATGCTCCCTCTGATTGGCCCAATCGGAGGTTATTCCGTGACATGTGAACCTGGACACGATGGGTTAATCGTGGGTTAAACAACCCACAGTTAAACTAAGAACTAATTGTAGGTTAAATGTGGGGTGTTTAATTCATGATTAACCCATAGTGTCCCGGTTTTCACATCAAGAATAACCTCTGATCAGGCCAATAGGAGGTTGCATATTCCCAATGATGGTGGCAGGTGACCCTGTCAAACTGTGGGTTAATAAACACAACACATTTTTTAATTAACTCATGATTTGCCACTGTTACATCTGAGCTGGGTCATTATCTCTTTTCCTTCCCCCTCACGGTTTGGAGATAAAAAGCAGAGATTCCCCTTAGCATGCTGCTCACCCTGCTCCCAATTGGAGCAGTGCTCCTCCAGCCAACCTCTCAGTTGGGGACCTGACTTTGTTGTGCGCAGGCTTTCCCCATCGAGAAAGCCAGTGCACAGGGAAACCAAGTCCCCAACTAGTGCCAGCTACAGGAGCTATAGCCAGGAAGCTTTGCCCAGGGGCCAGATGACATCAGGGAGCATGGCCCCACACCTGGACATCATCCAGCCTGTGGGGGGCTGGGGGGGGAGTTATTTGTCCCCCTCACCCAGATATAGTTTCCCATTTGTTGTAAAAGCTAGATAATGCATGTGAATGCTTTGAATGTTATTAAGTATTATTATTCAAAAGATACCAATAAAAAACTGGGAGACCTCTATAGCCCTGTTCTGGCATGCCAAACCCAAATAGGCGAAACACATGAGGAGAGGGAGCACTCCAGCCCCGCCCCTCTCCCTCGCTGCATTTCATCACCCTCTGCCCATGGAGGGAAAGAGTCTGAAGTGGGGAGCCCTCCCTGTCCGTGGGGGCTCTCCTTGCAATCCAGAATGCTGGATAATCAGCGTTCCAGATCATGTTAATGACAGTAGGTGATTGTGATGACAGGTGACTGTGCAACCTTCCTACCCTGGAATTGCTTTATCACACCAAATTAGCCAGGCAGAAGAGCAAATTGAAAAGAGACATCTGTAATCACAGAGTCCAATATTCTGAGTGTGAAATTACTTGTGACATGGGAGACATGAGAAGTACCTCCCATTTTAAAAACAACACACACACTCAACTTTCATGAAGCTACGGGGAGCTCTGAATTAAATCAACAGAGTGGCAGGTAGGAACGAGGTGCTTAGCCCTTTTCTTCTGGGCTGTTTCTTCTGATCAAAATGTTCCTACCCACTGCTGCTGCTTTCTCAGATGTGGGTACAATTTATTGGATCCATGTATATTCTTCCCCAGGTTGAGAAAAGAAGCTGGGCGGCAGGGAGAATTTTTGGCAAATGGCCCACAGGAAAGGGATTAAACACACTCTCCACCCACTGCTCTTCTGATCAGATTCAAAGTGGACCATCCCTGTAGCTGCATTAAAGTAAAACAGAGGTTTGTGCCCACTGAAAAAGCTAAACTGGTTTTATGTGTGTATAATAGATCTATCTTGTCTTAATCTGTTCTTTGCTTTGAGCAGACTTTTCAAAAGTGCCATCTCTCCTCTCGTCAATTTAGATAACAAAGTCTGCCAAGAGGGTTACACTCAAAGTGAAATGTGACATTTAGTCAGTAATGGGTAGATTCATGACAAGAAACAGAGTCTGGAAAACCAACACGTTTCGAGCTATATATAGTTCTTCATCAGGGATAATAATAGAATTACTGTTCACACACACACACACACACACACACACACACGTATCAGTCCAATGGGTGAAGCAACATAAATGTCTGATAGTGCGGACCTATGCAGTTTTGCTCAAAAACTAAATCCCACTGAATTCAATAAGGCTTAGATAAGGGGGTATAGCATTGCAGCCGGAATCACTTTTATATTGAACATCCAAACACTTGTCAATCTTTATAACTCATCCATAAGACAGATCTATAACAATGTAGTTTCAAGACTGATCCAGTCATTTACATTGCATTACTTTGTTGGGCTGATATTTTGTGGCATCACTCATTTCCATTATTACCTTTGATTTAGAACTATATATTGTTCAAGAAGTGCTGGGTTTCCAGACATTATTTCTTGTAATAAATCTACCTCTGTACTCAATTACTAACTGCATCTTGATTGAAATTAATTAACACCAAACTGCTTGAAAAATTACCTCATTGATAAGCAGTGACATTTATCAGGTTTTATTTATTTAACAGGTAGCTGTAGATTTTTAAAATATTGCAGCTGTAATAATCAGCTTCAAAAAATTTATGGCAGCAAAGTTCATATCCCCACAAAATGTGAAATATTTTCCTTCCAAACAACTTTCAGAAGGCAAAAGTTGAGGTCTGAATCATCTGTTATAAGCAAGCCAAAGTTACACATATAATTTTTATAGCGTTAGGCTGCCATCTTAGACTTGGGAGTAAGTCCCACTGAACTCACTGGGACTTACCGTACTTCTGAGCAGACATGTATAGGATTGAAACTGTTTAGAAGTTGGGAGTACGGTAATTGGGAAGAGGGTAGAAAGTTGGGAAGAGGGTAGAAAAAACCCCAAACAGCAGCAACTGGTTTGCCAGTTAGATACTGACAGTGGTGAGAGCTGATTAATTAAAGCTGCAGTCCTGTTTCCTCTTACTGGGAATAAGCCTTATTGAATTCAATGGTATTTACTGCTGAGTCAGGGCCGGATTAAGACCATTATGGGCCTGGTGCTGAGGATTTTGGTGGGCCTTTTTATGGAAATAAATAAAATGAAGACGCAATTTTATATTAAAACTTATATATTAAAATGGAGGAGGAGGGTTATGCACGCCGCCTTGGGCTCCTTGCAAGAGGGGAAAAGGCGGGGTATAAATGTAATAAATAAATAAAATAATAACAATATCCAGCCCAGGGATTGTATAGGGTATCCGAACTGGGGAAGGGGGGGGGAGTTCACAGCCGGCTGAAGCCTCACCTGCTGCCGCACCGCCTGCCTGAGCGGGGCCAAGAGCGCCTCGGCGGCAGGCCCGTCCATGCCAGGGTCTGCCCGGCTCAAGACCGCAGGATTTTGCAAGCTCACACGCCCAGGCTGCCTGAGGGGTGCGAGGGTTCCTCCCCCCCCTGCCACCAGACTGACCGCCACCCCATTTGGTGTGTGAGCAGCCCCCTCCCTTCTGCCAACACACATGCTTTTATAACTGTTCCTCCTCTCCCACCCCCACATCTCTCTCTCTATGTGTTTGCGCAAGCCTTCTTTTCTAATGCATTCAGCTACCAACACCATCTACACAGAGAAGAGGTTTTTTTTGGGGGGGCGGTAAGGGAGACAGAAGAGGGAGAGAGAGAGAGAGAGAGAAGCCTTTGGCTCCTGCAGCAAAACCGTCTCCTCCATCATAAACCCCCCCCAACGCACAATGCGCCAACGATAAAGCAAATGCCATTTTCTCTTGCCCGGCCAGAAGGATAGACAGGAATGCCTGAAACCCCATTCTCTGCCCGCTGGCAAAGAGCAGATTTAAAAAATAAAAATAAAAAATGTGTAGGGAGGGGGAGAGAGAGAAGTTATTGTTTTTTTGTTTTTTTTATCTGCCTTCAGCAGCTCTGAAGTGGAGCACGCCACCATCACCCCATATAAGCATTCACTAAAGATATTCCCAGAACTGGAGTCCGCATGCAGATCAACAATTTTCTGTCTGTTTCTTATCCATGCAGAATAAAGGGGAGGGGGAAAGGAGAGGGGAGGAGCCGGCGCGCGCGCACACACACACACACACACACACCAGGATTCCTTTATTGTCACTGCATCTGCCCTAAATCCCCCCCTCCGTTTTAAAAAAGAAACTGGGGAGAAATAGCTCAATTCTGTTGTCTCTGCAGACGGAAGCATGTGGAATGGTGATTATTACCCTCCCCCTCTCTTTCTCTCTTTTGCTGTCTCTCCTCCACTCTGATGAGAAAGGCACAAACTCAAGGGGGGGGGGAAATGGGGGGGGGATTCTACCAACCCTAGGAAAGGTCACTGCATTATTTCACGAGAGTTGCAATTAAATTGTTTTGCAGGGTGGTTGTCTTTCTTTCTTTCCCAGTCTCTGGGCAGTGATGTTCACACAAACACAACCCCCCCCCCGGCCATTTGGAAGAGAGGGTACCAGGAGGGAAGGCTATACACCCTCAACTCCCACCCCTGCAAAAATATTGTCATTCTGTTGGAGAAGAGTCAATGTTGAAGCAACGCAGAGAAATGAATATGCAACACAAATTATTTCCCTTAAACACAAACACACATAGTAAATTCTCTCTCTCTCTCTCTCTCTCTCTCTCTCTCTCTCTCTCTCACACACACACACACACACACACACACACATCTCTTGTCTGGCGGGGGCGGCGAGGAAGAAGAGGAGGAGGACGCGCGGGGACGGGACGGCGGGCGAGGGCTGTGGCCCGGGGTCGCTGCGAGGCTGCTGCCTCTGGAGTTGGGTCCGGCCCGGGCCGGCCGGGCCGGCCGTGTGGAGTGAGGCGGAGGGGCGAGGCGGCAGGCGGCGACCGGCAGAGGAGGGAGGCGGCCGGGCGCGCGCGCGGGCAACAACAACAACCACCTTACCTTGTTGTGTTGAGTCAGTGGCTAAAGAAGAAGTCCTCTCTCCCTGCGCCTCGCTCGCGCGGGTCGGCCCTTCTCCGTCGTTCGTTCTCCGGCGGCGTGGGAATCAATCAAAATGGCAACAACCGGCCGCTCGGCGTGCTCGCCTCGCTGTGGGCTCCGCCCCGGCAACGCCCCGCAGGACAGGTGAGCCGGAGCGATGCGCCGCGCGTCCCTATTGATGTGGGCCTATTTTGGGGGACGGGCCTGGAGCTGCCGCTCCAATAGCCCCTATCTTAATCCGGCCCTGTGCTGAGTAGACATGTAGAAGAAAAGGATTGTGCTGTAACTATGCAATCCTAGGCATATTTACTTAGAAGTAAGCCATTGAGTTAACTGGGGCTTACTCCCAAGTGTCTGTGTGTAGGATTGCTGCCTTAAAATCAAATTAATGATTACAAAAGAAAGCAGACTCAGACCCTAACAGAATGGGATTGGAGAGAGAAACAGAGGCTTTCCAGATTGTCTTGAAAGAGCAGCATTTGACCCAGTTCCACTCATACCAGGCACATGAGGCCTTAATAGTTCCCCTCCCTAAGAGATTTTGAAGGGCGTAAGAGGTAAGTCAACAAAGCCACTCTAACCCTGCATGGACTAGCTTTAGGAGAGATTTGAGTGGAGATGCAGCAAACGAACACTGGATTATGCAACCAGGAGGACACAAAGGTCTGATCAGAAAAGTCTGATAAATCCTGTTTGATTGATATTTATTTATTCATTCATTCATTCATTCCATGTGTAATTGTAGAATTATTTTTATTCAAAGAGCCCATCAAGGATGCTTACACAGCATTACATGGGCATTACATGGGCATTACATGGGCATAGTTCCCCTTACTCGGCCACGCCGAGTAAGGGGAACAAGGGATTGATGCTTAATATCTATCCCTTGTTCCGGGCCTGCCCAGAGCCAAAGGATAACTGGGGGATGTGTTGCTCCTCCCCCCACCCTGCGTTTGCTGTTGTGCAATGCCAGGTCCGTTACCCAAAAAACATCTCTCATCCATGACTTGATCATGGATGAGGGTGCGGACCTGGCATGTGTTACGGAAACCTGGCTGGACGAGGCCGCTGCTCCAACTCTGGCGGCCTTGTGTCCGGCCGGTTTCTCGTATGCCCAGCAGCCAAGGGTTGGGGGACGGGGAGGGGGAGTGGCTGTTATCTACCGGGAGTCCTTGGTCCTCACCAGACTCCCTCTCTGGGAGACCAAGTTTATTGAGTGCATGTACTGGAGGTTGGGTCCAAAGGACAGCCTGGGGATTCTGCTCGTGTACCGTCCACCCCGCTGCACGACAGACTCCCTGGCCGAGGTGCTGGAGGTGGTCTCCGATGTGCGTGTGTTGTCCCCCAGGCTAGTGGTGCTGGGGGACTTCAACGTGCATTCGGGGGCTTCCCTCACTGGGGCACCTCGGGACTTTATGGAGACCATGGCTTCCTGGGAGCTGCACCCTGTATTAACTGGACCTACCCATGTAGCCGGTCATGCACTGGACTTGGTTTTTGTTTCTGGAGAGGGGGGAAGTGATCTGGAGATCGGGGGTATATCCACCACCCCCTTGTCATGGTCAGATCACTATCTGGTGGGGTTGGATTTCTCGGTGCCACAACCCCTCTGCAGGGGTGAGGGACCTATTAGGATGGTCCGCCCCAGGCGTCTTATGGATCCAGATGGATTCCTGAACGCGCTTGGGGAATTGGAGCACACAAACGGTAGCTCGGTCGAGACCCTGGTGAATGACTGGAATGCTGCAATCACCAGGGCATTAGACCAAGTTGCCCCGAAGCGCCCTCTTCACCTAAACAGAGCTCGCGCGGCGCCATGGTTCACTCCGTCGCTGCGAGCTCTGAAACAAGAGGTGAGAAGGCTAGAGCGCCGATGGCGAAATTCCCGCTCCGAAGACGATCGAACACGGGTTAGAGCTGCATCTTCAGCCTACCGGGTGGCGGTGAAGGCAGCAAAAAAGAATTTCTATGCTGCCTCCATTGCGTCTGCAGAGTGCTGCCCCAGGAGGCTGTTCCAAGTGGTCCGGAGTCTGGTCGGTCCAGTCGCTCCGGACCCACTGGAACAGTCAAAAGCCTCCTGTGAGGCTTTAGCGAAGCACTTCGCAGATAAAATCGATCGGATTAGGAGTGGGATATCGTACGTCGTGGACACAGGGAGTGAGCGAGAGGAGGCCAATGGCAGACCGGTTTTGTGGGATCGGTTTCGGCTTCTTCCTTCTGATGAAGTGGACAAGGTGCTTTCATCTGTGAGGCCGACCACCTGCTTGCTTGACCCTTGCCCGTCCTGGCTCATCATGAGCTGCAGGGAGAGACTGGGTGAGGGGATCAAGGCGGTGGTGAATGCCTCCCTCGAGGAGGGAGTGATGCCATCAGCCCTCAAGGAGGCAGTAATAAGACTGCTTCTGAAGAAGCCCTCCTTGGATCCCCAGGATTTAAACAACTTTCGCCCAGTCTCCAATTTACCATTTCTGGGCAAGGTGATCGAGCGGGTGGTGGGTGCTCAGTTGAAGGCACACTTGGATGAAGCCGATTATTTGGATCCGTGCCAGTCGGGCTTCAGGTCTGGACATGGGACAGAGACGGCCTTGGTCGCCTTGGTGGATGATATGAGGAGGGCTTTGGATAGGGGCGAATGCTCCTTTCTAGTCCTCCTCGATCTCTCAGCAGCTTTTGATACCGTTGACCACGGTATCCTCCTGGACCGTCTGGAGGGGTTGGGCTTGGGAGGCACTGTATTGCAGTGGTTCCGGTCCTTCCTCTCTGGAAGGTATCAGAGGGTAGTTCTCGGGGAGGAGGCTTCGGACCCTCGGCTGCTCACTTGTGGAGTGCCGCAGGGTTCCATCCTCTCCCCGATGTTATTCAACATCTACCTCAAGCCGCTGGGAGCTATCATCAGGAGGTTTGGGGTGCAGTGTCATCAGTATGTGGATGACACGCAGCTCTACCTCTGTTTCAAGTCCTCACCGAGGTTGGCCGTTGAGACCCTGTCCAAGTGCCTGGAGTCAGTGGCTGGCTGGATGGGAAGGAACATGCTGAGGCTGAACCCCGACAAGACCGAGGTACTTCTGGTGGGGGACAAGGGAAGGTTAGGGGATGTTGACCTGGTGCTGAATGCGGTACATCTACCCCTGAAGGACCAGGTCCGCAGCTTGGGGGTCATTCTAGACTCCCAGCTGTCCATGGAGGCTCAGGTGGCAGCTGTGAGCCGGGCGGTGCTGTATCAACTCCATCTGATACGGCAGCTGCGCCCCTACCTTCCTAATCACCTGCTCCCATCAGTGGTTCATGCCTTGGTCTCCTCTCGCCTAGACTACTGTAATGCGGTCTACGTGGGGTTACCCTTGAAGACGGTCCAGAAGCTTCAGCTGGTACAGAACGCAGCGGCTCGCCTGATTAAGGGCAGCCGCCGGCGTGATCACATCACGCCAGTGCTTAATGAGTTGCGCTGGCTACCAGTTGCTTGCCGAGCCGAATTCAAGGTGTTGGTTTTTAACCTTTAAAACCCTACACGGCTCCGGCCCAGCTTATCTCAAGGAGCGCCTCCAGCAACATCAAGTAGGCCGCTCAACAAGGTCTGCCACGGACGGCCTTCTCCTTATTCCATCAGCCAGAGCAGCCAGGCTGGTGGGGACTAGGAAGAGGGCCTTCTCTGTGGCGGCCCCCACATTATGGAACTCCCTCCCTAGTGACCTTCGCCATACCCCCTCCGTGATGAGCTTCCGCCGTGCATTAAAAACATGGTTGTTCAGGCGGGAATATGGGGTGGGTTAGGTTTTTAATGAGAATTTTTTATATTGTTTTAATTATTATATTTTATTGTGTTTTACTGTATTTTAATTGTACATCGCCCAGGGTGGCCGGGTGACCGGCCAGATGGGCGATTGATAAATATAATAAATAAATAAATAAATAGTCTGAAGGTGCATGCCGCATGATGCAGCTGCTTTCCTGAAGCTAAGGGGTCTGGGTTTAGTCAGTGGCTGGATGGGAGACTGCCTGAGAACCCTATGTAAGTGCCCTCCTGGAAGACAGGCAGGACCTAAATGTGATACTGATACAGTTTGAAGAATCCAGTTAAAACTACCAATCAACCCAGTAAGCCAATCAGAAAGAGCAAGTGTCAAGATTAAAAATCAGCAGCTAAATTGCTTTATCAAAGATTTTGCAAAAATGAAAATGTTTTATTAGCCTCCTACTAGTCCCCTGGAACTGTGTGAAACCTTGCAACTTGCTTGCACATCTATTTCTACCTTAGCAAACAGCAACAGCGCTGAGCGCTTATGCCCCTGTGAAGCTGGCATGGTAGAGACAGTGGGTCATGTATTGCTGTATTGGTCCTTTTATCATGAATTTCAGCACATTTTTATTACCCCTATTTTGCAATGATTACCTGGGAGATCTGACCGGTTTTATATAGATTATCTATTGGCCAGTCAGAATTTCCAGGTAACTTCCGAGGTGGCTAGATTTTGTGCAGCTGCAATTGCTTGTCAACGAGGGATGATGTTGACGGTTTGAGAATGTTATAATTTGTTAATCTTGATTTTTATGAGTGGGACACATGCCAGTTTTAATCAATTATTTTAACTAATTATTTTAACTAATTATTGTCATTCTCTATATTATTGTATTCACTGTGTATTTTGTCTTGTTGGTCTTCTGAATGATTCTATGACCGTAATAAATTGAATTGAATTTAAATTGCATTTTTTTTGCAAATTGTTCTCCATTAAAACATGAAACAGGATAATGTAGATTATTGTTGTACTTCACATGTGCAGTTAGATTGGTTCTACAATAGCATTCATGTCCAACTGGCGCTTCCCCCATTCCTCCGCAGACAGATTGAAGAATAATGGGCTGTAAACCTGTGGTCTCTTTGGGACACTTATCCACAAGAGTTCATGTGATTTTTCCTTTAGGAGTGAAAATCACTCCCAAATATTCAAGGCATCTCCAGTTTTTTTAAAAAAGATTTTGATTGTGGAAGAGCAGTTTGGGTGGAAGCTGCCAACATTCTGATGTCAACTGCCTCCTTCCTTTAGCCAGATACGTAGTGCAGAGAGAACTGAGGTTCCCGCAGCTTTGCTAAAATGTCAGTTTTTGCAGGAAAGGTGCTGTGCAGATTCCATTGAGAAGGTAGGCTTTTACAACAGGAAAAGCAAACACCAGCTAATGAAGCTGGAGATCCATAATATTGGAGACACTAGATATGCTTGTTTATTTGCTACTTTTCTGCTCTAGATCAGCATGTCAGTATGACTTTTTTTGTGTAAATATTTGAGTTTGGTTACAAAATAATTTGGAAATATTCAACATTTATTCTAAAAATGAGAGAGAATGGAAAGATACAGATTATTTATTTATTTATTTGATGAGGAATGAGACTATTATGAATATAGAAGGGTACAGACTTCATAGCTCCTTGAAACCGCAGTGAGCGGGTTCGCACGTCACGCTATGCCACCCTGAGAACAAGCCATGGTTGGTTGGTTGTTCGCTGAATAACCCACAATGGTGCTGACAGATGATCAGCCTCTCCAAGGCTTGTCTCCAATTCACTTCTCCAGCCTGCTCCCGGCACATATCTCAGGGGCCGTTGCAGGAAAGTTCCCATCCTGTGATCCTTTGCTCCCTTGCTACGTCAGCAGCCTTTTCTCTATTGGCCCGCTGAGTGCTCTGGGTGTGCCTCGCCTTTGCCAGCTCCCGACAGGAAGTTTCCCCATCCCTCTCCTGCCCCTTGGCAGATCGCTAGCTACCTATACTTGTTTTTTGTCTTGCGCTTCATCTGTGGATAGCACAATGCTTTCTTCACCTGCCCCAAAAGCGGGTTTTGCTCATTGTGGCAGAGCCAGTGTGGCGTAGTGGTGAGAGTGTTGGACTGGGACTCGGGAGATCCAGGTTCTAGTCCCCGCTCGGCCATGAAGCTCACTGGGTGACTTTGGGCCAGTCACTGACTCTCAGCCTAACCTACCTCACAGGGTTGTTGTGAGGATAAAATGGAGAGGAGGAGGGGGATTATGTAAGCCGCCTTGGGTTCCTTGCAGGAAAAAAGGCGGGGTATAAATATAATAAATAAATAAATAAACTGTTTCTTGCTCCCTCCTCTGCTCTCTGACAGCTGTAGAAGCGCCTAGTCCTCACTGCTCCTTTCCCCCACACCCTCCCCCACTGCGCTCTGACTACCCGAAAAAAGGTTTGAGTTCTGGCTCCCGCTCCAGCTGCTTCCCCTCCATGCGTTCCTTTAGCCAGAGAATCATATTTCATTCATGCTGCCAACTCCCCCCCCCCACTGGTCTCCGAGAGCACAACAAGCATTTCTACCTCAGCCTCCCTCCTCACCTGCCATGCCAGCCCTACTACACTTTCAACCTGGTCGTCCCCCCCCCCCCCACAGCCCTCCATCTCTTCTGTGGAGTGGTTCCCTGGCTTTTTATATCTGTTGCTTCTTAAAAAATTTTTTTAAATTAACTTTATTTCAAACAATATATATAAAACAAATTTTAAAAAACCCATACATATAACTAATAAAGTGTACCCATCACCATGGGGCCAAGAAATAATTTATATCATAATAATCCATTAGTATTATTTTCCCCCTCATGGAGAGAAGTCTCCTTTCCCCCTCAATAGAGTTAAGTTTTGTTCCCCCAGTTTGAGGTCACCTGATTGTAGCCTCCTAAAGTTGTGAGAGTGTATATGTAAAGGGGAGGCAGAAGCAGCAGAAGAGAGAGAGAGAAGCTGTGTGGAGGAGAGGAGCTGCAGGCACCGACGCAGAGAGCAGAGAAACTGCAGGCGCCAAGAAGCAGAGACAGACAGAGAAGCAGAGACTGAATATCACTGAAAAATGCAGAACAGCCAGGGCTAGGCTGGGAAGGAATCTCTATTAAGGTTACAGGTGAAAGAGTAGCTAGGTTAGAGAGAACTGCGTTATTATTTCTTTTATTTCTATTATACCTGCTTTTTGAAAGTATACAGCTCTATTTGTGTAATTACCTTAAGTAATTGTGAATCTACTATACCAAAATTTACTAAAGTAAACAGTTATTGTTAATATCAAGTGGTCTGGAGTGTCTTTTGCACCATACCTAAAGCCTAATCCCACGTTACTGGGGGTAGAAGGTAAAAGGCAGAGAATTGGCATCCTGATACAGGAAGGGCTCTTAAAGAGGCAAAATATCTCTAAGGAGCTGATCAAGGTGTCCTGGTACAGGTGGAACCTTGACAGAGGTACCAATGTTGAAAGCAAGTTTGTACAAGGTCAAACCCAACCTTTGTTTTTTTGTTTTTGTTTTTTTTACTCATATGGATTTCAGCATTACTGTGTATGAACAATGGATTACAGGCCTGATTTCTGATGCTATGATTTCAAAAGTGGCCCGGGACATGTGGAAAGTGCCATGAATTCTGGAAAGTGTCTACGTCCAGCATCAATGTCCAAATGGCTTCAGTACATGGCAGTACCCACCGGTGGAAGACACATCGGTCTGCTGTAAGCTACTTCACTACAGCTGCTGCAATCATGGCATCACAGTATTTGTCCAAAGAGGCAGCCATCTGCAGCCACTGCAGGCCACTGAATGGTCTATGGCCATCCTGGCTGAGGGTTCTTCCACAGCCCTGTTCCTCCCCTTTCCTTCCACTTGCAGCGTGGAGGTGCAGAAGAGCCACTATAGAATCCTCTCTAGGTATCATGTGATAGCCCTGGAAGAGCTCGTCCTGATCATCACATGATCAGTAAAAGCTGTCGGAGCAATTTTCTTCACAGCAAAAATAGCAGATTCTTCTGCCATAACTAACTAAATTACCAGCCCTTCCCAAAGTACACAACAGAAGTGCTAGCAGTCCCGTATCTTGACGCTTTAGCTGCAGAGACAGGGGGAGTTGAAGGAGAAGAGGGGACAGAGGCAGAATCGTGGGAAGGATGTAGTTTGGAGCAAGTTAAGGTATGCCTTGCTTTGTTGGGTGGGTGGGGGGAGAGACACTGCTACTGATGGAGGCATTGCTTAATGTGTGACGGAAACACCTTAGCATAGCAGAAGGAATCACCACAGAGCCTGTTACAGTACTTGGAGCAAATGCCGCACCATTTATGGGTTTATATGTTCCTAGCTAGGGGGAAAGATGATGGGCCATGGGTTCTCATGCAGAGAGGACAAGGGGGGGTAGATTTAGGTTCTATTTACTAGGAGGAATAGGCAAGCAACGGTGGGAAGACTTTATAAAGGGGGGGGGGTAATCTCAGTACAGATCCGTTGCACAAATGAAATTAACTTTTACACAGTACATCGTTTTAATGGATTGTACAAGATGAAGGGTCAAAGTAGTGCCTGTGTTACTTACTTCAGTTTAAAAAATTAGAGGCTTCTTCTCCAGGAGCCTTTCAGAAACCTTGTAGGTGTGTGAAGGCAGGGTGCAACGAAGACATAACTAAACTTGGCAGAACAGCAGGCTCCTTCAAGGTCGCTGTGTAGATTACACACAGCTGGCTCACAAGGGAAAGAAAGGGGAAAGAAAGGTCTCTGACAAGTGTAGTGGCGAAATCGCATCGGAAGAGGGGAGGGGAATGCCAGGGAAGGACGGAGGCTGCAGCAGCGCTGTCTGCTTCACGAGGCAAGAGAGATATCTTGCGAGGAGAGACATTTTCTGGCCACTCTTGCTGAGTGGCTCTGTAGTCCTTTTCAACAACCTACAATGAAAACGCCCGGTCAGGTTCGGACAATGTGACAAACCACCATGGGTATGAGGTGCCCTTGAACAAGCCATGGGGTTCTCAGGGTGCCTTGTTCAAGAAAAGTAAGCCACCCTGCTGAAACCACGCTGGGTTCGGATGACATGACAACCCACCATGGCTGATCCCATCCATGGTGGTTTCTCGTGTCATCCGAACCAAGTCTATATATGTCAATATGTTCAACATCCCTATCCTTTTGGCTTTTCAAATGTACAGATAACTTTAGCTCTCAGAAGTCTCTATGAAAACAATAACAACAAAATAATAATAATAAATCCCTGATCTGAGCCCTAAAAAGTTGACCACAGTCAGCAATCATCTGGAATAGTCTTCTTTTTGTGTCAATGGAATATAATATTACTTACCAGCGTTTGGCAGCCAACATAAATTATACCTTCTTTCAGTTGTTAGAACAGGATAGAAAAATGGCATGAGTCTACTGAGTCATACGTGCTTCTTTCATTTAATTCATATGTTGCCAACACCTGTGAAAACAATCAGCATCAGAGGCTTAAATTTGCTTTAGGGTATGCCGAAGAAAGAGCTTAGTAGTTTTGGTTCAGGTTTTTTTAGTTCTCTGAATTATTAACAAACCTGATTCTATGAATCACTGTGTAATTTAAGCATGTTCAGTTTGGGCTTGGATAATTTATTAAAACTAGAAACAAACTGACACACATTTCTAGGGTGGTATCAGGCACCACAGGACTCATGCAAGGTACCCAGTGAGCCAGGCACCAATCCACTGCTTCATGCATACTAGATGGGGGAAGGAGCTCCAGGTCGTAGATCAAGACAGGACACGCTAACACTACAGTCCAGAATGCCTGTAGTCCTTGCAATCAGGTTGTCCCAGAGAGCCAATCCTGTGTCACTTCCTGCTCCATAGTGCCACGGCCTCTTCCACATTGTCAGTCTGGACAACTTGTCATGGGGAGATGTCACTGGGCTATCCCTCTGCCCTGCCATAGACCCCTTGTGGTCCAGTTTCTTGACAGGCAGTGTCCCACAACTGGCAACATATAGGGCTATATGGACCATGCATGACTGCTGATTGACTTGCCACTATACAAAAGCCTATACTGCCTCATAGTTAAAGGATCCAGGCTGATTTCAGGTCTGCTCTGAGACAAAGGACCCGAACCCACCCCTGCTCTGGCAAGGCGATAATGGCACTTCTTCCCTACAATTTCAGCAGGAGGTAAATCCACCAAGGGGGTCCAGTGCCAGTGCTGGAAGGAGCCACCAGAGGGCATTTTACTGGGGTTACTTTACTCTATCTGGAGCTGGTGCTGGGCACAATACCCTTGTTGATTTGCTTATCATATGAGCAAAAGGTTGTCTCTTCTACTCTCATTCCCCATTTCTTCTATGGCTTGTTGAGGAGAGCTTCTCCTTTTTTTGCCTCTTCTCAATTTCCACTCAGTCTTTCTGGAGGCTGACTCCTTCTCTCAGGAGCACCAGTGTCTATCGCCCACATGATTCCACAAGTCCAGCAAGGGAGCCCTCACAAGTTGCTTTCATATTGCTGCAAACAGATGCCCAACTCTTAAAAACACACACAACAGAGCACTTACAAAGTAGCTGTGTTCTCTTAATGGCCAAGAGCATGTGTGTGTTTATTTTAAAGACCACCTATTAGCAGGACAGAAAGAAATCGCATTTCACTCTTCCTAATTGATAAAGTCACTGCCAGTATGCCAGACAACCCAAAATTACAGTTTATTTTAAGGACAGGGAATTCTTTAAATAGGGGCAAGAGAAACAACTCCCAGCCTCTATATGTAGCGTAAGTCTCACAGATCCCTTTGAAGGGATGCATTCCTGCATTGTGAAGTCAGTTTCTGCACACACAACTTGAGGCAGACAGCCTTGAAATGTTATTAATGAGAAAGTACGATTCCATTTGGATTTGATAGAGGCCCCATCGACCTCCTAATGTAACCTGTGATGTGCACTCCTATAGAATATACAACTGGTAAGTAATGAGCTATCGTCAAGCAGGAACTGATGGCAGTTGATGGAGTGCCGTTCTATAGCAGAAGGAAGTTAGGTCTAATCTCAAAAGTAGAATGTCTAGGCTGACTGTGCCTGGCAAGATATAGAGGTACTTGGGAAACACACTTGCCTCCTAAATCAGTGTTCTCCAACCTTGGGCTGGCTGGAGCATGCTGGGAGTTGTAGGCCAAAAACATCTGGGGACCCAACGTTGGAGAACACTGTCCTAAATGGAAAGGAGTGGGCTGACCCAGTGACCCATCCCAAAGAAGCTAGCACCTGATGCTGACTTCTATCCTGTAACTTTTGGATGGGGAACTTTTTGGCCCACGGGGATTTCCCCTCTGACCTGGCAGCTTCTCCAGGCCCTGCCCCCTCTCCCAACAGGGAAAAGCTGTTATCTTTGATCAGCAGCTGATCAGAGATGATAGATTTTCCCTGCAGGGGAGAGGGGGCAGGGCCTGGGCCTGGGGAAGAAGCTGCTGAATAATTCACTCCTGCTTACTTCCCAGGCTTATCCTGCTTCCTTGTGAATAGACATGCCATCTTGCCCTGCTTACTTCTGAGTAGACATAAAATCAGTAAAAATCACATTTTGACCCCACCTACTCTGCTTTTGGTCATGCTCACTTTGCATATGGTCCCACCCACAGATGGAATGCACCCCACCCACCCTGACCTTTCCCAGATTGGAATTTGGCCCTCAGGCTGAGAAGGGTTCCCCACCCTTGCTTTAACTCACATTTCTGTCCTTTAAAATAATCTTAAGTTCAGCTGGATCTGGAGAATGTCCCATTGCCTGCCACTGCTCAGGAATGATGTTGCCTTGCCGCTGGCAGGCCATGGGCTCTGACCTTAGTAGAAGAGAAGTTCCTTCAGATGAGCTGCATATTTTAATTGGGTATGAACAAAGACATACCACCAAGGTCCATCTCAACTTTGAGGATAAAAGTGATAAAAGTGGAGGATAAAAGGTGTGTTTGAGAGAGAGGAGGATCCCATAAATCCAGTCTGCCTAATTTGTGTGACCACTCAACCAAACTGCAGCCCACTGGTCAGTTGTGCTTGAAAATCCCCTAGTTTTTCTTGTTTTGACAGAGGTTCTGTGCCTATAATTTATTTATTTATTTTATTTGTTTATTTATAATGACTGCATGCCAGACAGAACGGGTGTAGCTTTTTGTATCTTAGAGCAGGTCTGGGGAACCATGGGCCTACAGGTTGGGTGCATCTCATGGTACCTTTGGATACGGCCCACGGCCTTCTTTCATTGGCCCCACTTCCTCCTATAAGAAAACAGGTGGCTGCTGCCATCTCTGGGCTGGCCCTGTCTACTTTTGCTTCAGTGTCCATCGCTGACTCCAGCCCTCCCCACCCCTGGTATGCAGCCCCCAAAAGATTTCCCCTGAGGAAATGTGGCCCTTGACATAAGAAATGTCGCCCACCACTGCCCTAGAGGTACAGAGAGGGGGAGGAATCAGCAGATGTTGAAGTTCCACCTGTTATACAGCCTTGACAGGTTGTGCCAGGAAAAAAAAGTCAGTCTTAGCAAGGACTCCCACCTAAGTCTTCCACATCCAAACAAACCACCTCATCCACTGCCCATCACTGGCCTTCATGTGTGAAACTACTTACTCGGACATATGACAAATGTTGAAGAGAGTGTAAAATATCATTATCACTCTGCCTCATACTGGAAGCTGTAACATTCTGTCACTTGCCTGTCAAGGTGTTCACATTCATTGTCCGCAGCCTTCCTGTGAACCTGGAAACTGGAAGAAAACCAGTTTCATCAATTATACTACCCTTAAACATTAACTCAGAGGTAGGAATAGAAGCTGTTTTTAAAAATGTATGCCATGGCCCCTTTCTGTCTCACTGCAGCAGCATCCACAACCATTTACCCCATCCAGCAAGGGAGATCCATGTGTGTATTGAACACTGGCCTATCAGTTCAAAAAGTACATATATCTAATACACACACGCACACAAGCTCTCTCTGTCTCTGCCTCTCTTTATACATATGCGTGTGAGTGCGCGCACGCGCGCGCACACACACACACACACACACAGTAAATCTGTGGGTATTTCCCCCAGCATTTCCCACATGCCTTCTCAAAAACTGTATTTTTCCAGAGTTTCAAAATTCAGTACATATACCTGTCAAATCTGTTACTTAGAGAAAGAAAAAAAAATGGCCTTCTACCAGCATCTTGGGTCCCCAGATGTTCTACCAGCCAAACATGTACTTTTGTGCCCCACTTATGTGCAGGGCTGGCATCAAAGGTAGGCATGATTGGGCATCTGCTGAAAGCCCATACCCCCAGCAGGGCCCCACTGACAAGAGCACCCTGGAGTTACTCCTCCCCTTCTCCACTGCAACCTGCTTGTTCACCTGCCTCTCACTCTGGCCCAGACAACAGTGATGGTGAGCAGGAGGAGCAGTGGCTGCCACTGCCAGCCACTGCCTACCTGCTCACTGGCTCCCTGCCTGTCAAGCAAGGAAGTGGTAGCAATGATGAGAAAGAGGGTGAGGAGCAATAGTGGCTGGAGAGAATGGAAGTGAGAAGGGAGCCTCCTTGAGGGAAGGGCCCTGTTGAGTGTGTCCTCCTGACCAAGGGCCCTCAAAAACCTGGAGCTGGCACTGCTTATAGGCCCTATTTCAGATTCAGGATACTTCAAACACTGGCACAAATGGATCAAAGAAGCACTGCTAACTATTGTTAAGTGTGTCCCCCATTTTCCAGTTCTAGAGGCAACACCACAGGGTTTAGTTGCCTTTGGCGAAGTGGTTAGAGTGTTGGACTGGGACTCGGGAGATCCGGGTTCTAGTCCCCGCTCGGCCATGAAACTCACTGGGTGACTTTGGGCCAGTCACTGACTCTCAGCCTAACCTACCTCACAGGGTTGTTGTGAGGATAAAATGGAGAGGAGGAGGACTATGTAAGTCGCCTTGGGTTCCTTGTAGGAAAAAAGGCGGGGTATAAATATAATAAATAAACAAATAAATAAATTTGGATGAGAGGGCACTGGAACGGTGTCTTTCTTGTAATATTCAGTTGTTTTTCTGAATAGACGAGCAGTGCCTGTTGGACGCAAATCGGCTCCTGCAAGATGCAGCCCATCTGCTAACTTTGTATCAGATCCCCGGAGAGCAGTTGTTACAACCCCCCCGCCCCGGCTGTGCTGTGTCATTTTCAGCTAAAGTCTTCGCTGTCTTTTCTCCAAATTCAAATTGCAAACACCGGATCTGGATCCAAATGGCTTGTTTGCTCCCTTCCACTATCTAGTGCACTGTTCTCCAACCTTGGGTCCCCAGATGTTTTTGGCCTACAACTCCCAGCATGCCCCAGCCAGCGTAGCTGGTTGGGGCATGCTGGGAGTTGTAGGCCAAAAACATCTGGGGACCCAAGGTTGGAGAACATTGATCTAGTGGGTGTTGCCTTCCCAAACTTTGATGGGTATGGCATTCTTAACACTGGAGAGGGATTCCCAGCCATCAGGGGAGCATCTCCTGGCAGTAGCTATCATGAGCCAACCAGCCTGGACTATTGTCAACAAAGAATGGTCTTCCAGCATCCATAACAGTATTAACACGCAAGTGTTATCAAGATCTGTAACATTATTAAACCATCACAGCTGGAATGTGTGGGGCAACGTCAAACATATCCAAGAGCCAAAACTAAATGCAGCCTGGCCTGGAGCATGGAGAAGAGATTAGTAGTATATAGTATTGCCAATCTTCTAGTATTTTACTGGTCCAGGCAGTAAAACTATATTCTGTCCAACAACCCACACTATGGTCTGAAAAGCCAGTTAAGTCCAACTTCTACTAGGTGCCACCCATAACCATAACCACGATTCCACCGTGGCTTTACCCCTCTTCCACCAGACTCCACTCTAGATCCATCCCAACTCACTGGATTTCCTCCTGGCTCTGTCTGTGGCCCTCCACATTCCACCTTGGTTCTACCTACCGAGCCCCATCCACTGGATGGACCCAGGAAGCCTAGCATTTTTGAACTCAAAAGGAGGCAGCCTCGGAAAGAGAAAGGCCAGCTTCAGCAATATCCACCAAAGGCTCTCTGAAGCTGCAATCTGTGCCATCTGTGAGCGTGACCTTGGATGGAAGTATCATTCCAGGCCAATGTGGGGTGGAAACTCACAATTAGCCAATCTGAAAAAGGCTGTGTGGCTCGCAGGCTGCAGTGCAGCCAGAGCAACTCCTTCCCAAGCTCCGAGTCCCTGACACCTGCTTCCTTCTTTGGCTAATTATATTTTGCTCTTTCAAAGTATCCGAGTGCTATCACAGCAGGCTCTGCTGGAAACAGGAAATCATGATGGCTTTGCAGTGTGTCCCAATTGCCTCTACCGTTAGACACCTGTCTTTCTGGCAAAGATCTTTATGGGAGCAGAGGAGAAACAGGTTGGCCTTTCAGATACCAGAGATGATGGGAATCACTTTGATCTGGACCTAGGAAGAGAACTTCCTTGTTCCCCTTAATTAACTCTGGAGGAAAAATATTAACATTCAGGCTAATGTTTTCAAATATTCAGTTCAAAAGTTGGACCAATATGGTAGTTAGTCTATTGGGTGAAGATACGTAGAAACAGCCAAGCACAGGAACAGGTTTAGTGTAACACAGCCATAAGGGAGTTGGGGAGGATTCTCTGACCTTGTCTTTCCATAGGTCCACTCTTATGTCTGGACTGGATTTATTTTCCCTCCCCTACCTAGAAGTCAAAGAGTTAAAGTATTGACGTGGGTCCATGAGTGGGGTCGTCTCTTGCCACTGATTGTTTGTTGTTTTTCATCGTTGGTTGTTTTCATGGTCGTGTTAATTTACCATGATAAATTTTGCACAACAAAACAGCGATAGAAAACAATGATATGATCTATGGCAGTGTTCTCCAACCTTGGGTCCCCAGATGTTTTTGTCCTACAACTCCCAGCATGCCCCAGCCAGTTTCAACCAAAAACCATAGAGCCCTATGGCCAGAGGGGAGAATCCCAGTCCTCTCTATCTCCCCTCTCTATTCTCCAAACTCTGCCTAGCAACACATTTGTTGACAGCTCCCTCGTTTTTACTGGCCATCGTAAAGTAACTGTCCCCATGATGATGGTGGTGATTGCTGTTGTTGTCATTATTATTATTATTATTATTATTATTATTATTATTATTATTGTACCATCCATGTGCACGGTGCTTTACCGAGTATAAGAGAACAGTTCCCTACCCCCGAAGAGCTTACAATCTAAAATGTAATATAGAGGTGACAACAAATGGTAGGAAGGGGTAAACCGGGGAGGAATAGGCCATTATTTCAGTCAAACATAGCTTTCAGCCTACTTTCCCCACATTGTGCAGGAAACTCCTTGTTTTAAGGATCTCCCTCCCACTTTAAAAATGGATCCCTCCATGGTGGCTTTGTTCTCGTTAGTAGTTTGCCAAAGAAACTACTAATATAATATGTAACATTTAGATATCTCTTGAGTGTGCAAAGTGGTTCACAGGCCCACCCTGCAAGCTCCTATTTTCTCCACTCAGAAAAAAACATGTGGGCTCTATTGTACTTTATTAAAAAAAACAAGAACAACAACACTGTGATTGAACAATAATGCCAAAATGGAATGATGATGTTTGTTGCTGCTATTTGAGGTACTTGGGATTTTCTCTTTCTTTCTGCTAAAAAATTAAATTTTTAAAATTTCTAATGCATAAAAAAAACCCCAATCCAAAATCCCTGCAAAATAATCATAAGCATTACTGTAGAGAGCTTTCTACATGCGGTACACAGGTAGAAGGCAAAAACAGGAGGAGATGAGCATCCAGTAGCACGAAAAAAAGGAAGAGAGAACTATGTTCTCAGGATGCAAAATCTTTATTGAATTGATAAGCTAGAGTTGAAGAGAGTAAGCTAGAGTGCCTCCCGGAAGGAGAGCATGTGGGGTTAGCGCATGCGCGTTGTTTCGTTTGCGAGAGCTGCAGGGAAAACGTGAGGAGTTAGAAGAACCGGTGGCTGGAAGGCGAGGTGGTGGTTTTGTTGCCCCTCAGGGCAGCTGCGAGGGCTCCAAGCAGATGCCATGGCAGAGGTCCTGAACCTCAACAATGCGGTACTAAAGGGCGGGGATGCCAGAGGCAGCGCCTCTGCGCGCGCCTCGGCATCGCTTGGAGTCGCACAGAAGGACGCACACCTACCCACCTTCCTTCCTGGGGCTTTGTATATGGCAAGCAGCAGCAACTGACAGCAGCAGGTGGCGGCAACTGGAAGAACAAGAATAAGGAGCAAGGGTGGATTTCCACTTGCTCCTGGTCAGCTGCTGTTCTCTATTTTATTCTGTTTTATATTTTATATTTTAATAATTTTAATATGTGCCTGGGAAATGTACTTTGTGACTCAGGGGGAGGAAGGGGTGCCCCTATTGCTGTGGTCACGGGTAGGGGGAGGTATGGCGTTAGGGGATTAACGAGCCAGGTGAGGAGAAGGGGGGCTAGACACCTTATGGTATGGCTATCCCCTGTTCTGGTTCTTCCCCCAACCAGATGGTTCCTGGTAGCCTTACCAGCTTGCCCTCGGGTCTGGTGCTGCTGCTGTTGAATGCCAGGTCGGTCCAAAATAAAATCTCCCTCATCCATGATTTGATTGTGGATGAGGGGGATGACCTGGTATGTATTACCGAGACCTGGGTGGGGGAACTGGGTGGGGTTACTCTCTCCCAGCTGTGCCCTACTGGGTACTCGGTGCAGCACCAGCATCGACTCGAGGGTCGGGGAGGGGGTGTTGCTGTGGTCTATAGGGATTCTATCTCCCTCTCTAGGCTTCCTGTTCATTCGAGTGCAGGTCTCGAGTGTCTGTATCTTGTGTTGGGTACTCGGGACAGACTGGGGATTCTGCTGCTGTACCGCCCACTCTGCTGCCCAGCAGACTCCCTGCCTGAGCTGACGTAGGTGGTCTCGGACTTGGTGTTGAGGACCCCTAGGATGATGGTTCTGGGGGACTTCAACTTCCATGCCGAGACTGCTGTGTCCGGGGCGGCTCAGGACTTCATGGCTGCCATGACGACCATGGGGCTGTCCCAACATGTCATCGGCCCAACGCATGTAAGAGGACATACACTTGATCTGGTCTTCTCGACTGGGCAGGAGGATGGTGATCTGAAAGTGGGAGAATTAACATCTGTTCCTCTGTCATGGTCAGATCACTTCCTATTGAGGTTTAGACTTTCAGCAGCCTTTCCCCTCCACAAGGGTGGGGGGCCTATTAAAATGGTCCGCCCCCAGAGGTTAATGGATTCCGATGGATTCCAGAGGGCTCTGGGGGATTTTCCTGCTGGTATGGCTGGTGGTCCTGTTGAAGCCCAGGTTGCTCTGTGGAATGCAGAGATGATGACCCAGGCGGTTGACATGATGATCGCGCCCAAGCGCCCTCTCCCTCTGGGCAGAGCCCGGCCAGCTCCCTGGTACACACCAGAGCTGAGGGCAATGAAGCAAGAGGGAAGACGGCTGGAACACAGGTGGAGGAGAACTCATGCTGAATTTGACCGAACACAGGTTAGAGCTCATTATCGAGCCTACTCTGTGGTGGTGAGGGTGGCGAAGAGAACATTCTTTCCCACCACCATTGCATCTTCTCAGTGCTGTCCAGCGGTGCTTTTCCAAGTGGTCCGTGACCTTTTACACTGTGGGCCAGCGAGAGAAATGATAGAACCCTCGGTTGCAAGCTGTGACAAGTTTGCACAGCACTTTGAAGATAAAGTCGCTCAAATTCGTCATGAATTGGACACCACAGTTAGTGCAGCTCCTTTAGTAGAGGTGTCCAGAGCACAGTCTGGTCCGGTTTTATTGGATGAATTTCAGTTATTGAGGCCCGAGGATGTGGACAAGGTGCTTGGCCAAGTCCGGTCGACCACCTGTGTGCTTGACCCTTGCCCGTCATGGCTTATTACATCAAATAAGGAGGGGATAGCCGGCTGGGTCCAGGAGGTTGTAAATGCCTCCTTGAGAGAGGGAGTGGTGCCGGCCTCTTTGAAGGAGGCGGTGATTAGGCCACTCCTCAAAAAGCCTAACCTGGACCCGGATGATGTTAATAACTACAGGCCGGTAGCTAATATCCCATTCCTGGGCAAGGTGCTTGAGTGGGTGGTTGCTGGTCAACTCCAGGCACTCTTGGATGAAACAGACTATCTAGATCCATTTCAATCTGGATTCAGGCCTGGTTTTAGAACGGAAACTGCCTTGGTCACCCTGCCTTGGTCACCTCTGCCGGGAGAGGGACAGGGGGAGTGCGACCCTCTCAGCGGCTTTCGATACCATCGACCATGGTATCCTTCTGGATAGGTTGTCTGGGTTGGGAGTTGGAGGCACTGCGCTCCAGTGGTTCCTATCCTACTTGGGTGGCCGATTCCAGAAGGTGGTGCTGGGGGATTACTGCTCTGTCCCTTGGCAGTTATGCCATGGGGTGCCACAGGGCTCTATTTTATCCCCTATGCTGTTTAACATCTACATGAAACCACTGGGAGAGGTTATCCGGAGGTGTGGGCTGAGGTGTCATCAATATGCAGATGACACCCAGCTCTATCTCTCCTTTTCATCTAATCCAGGTGAGGCAGTGGCTGTTCTGAATCAGTGCCTGGACACAGTAATGGACTGGATGAGGGCTAATAAACTGAGACTCAATCCAGATAAGACGGAGGTACTGTTAGTGGGTGGTTCGTCTGCCCGGCTAAGTGATATTCAACCAGTTCTGGATGGGGTTGCACTCCCCCTGAAGGATCAGGTTCATAGTTTGGGGGTGCTCTTGGATCCACAACTGTCACTCGAGGCAAAGGACAACTCGGTGGCACGGAGCACCTTTTATCAGCTTAGGCTGATATACCAACTACGTCCTTATCTGGACAGAGATAGCCTAGCTACAGTTATCCATGCTCTGGTAACCTCTCGTTTGGAGTGCAATGCGTTATACGTGGGGCTGCCTTTGAAAACGGTCCGGAAACTTCAGCTGGTCCAAAATAGGGCAGCAAGATTATTAACCGGGACTGGCCGACGAGAACATATTATGCCAGTGCTTTCTCATCTGCACTGGCTGCCAGTCTGTTTCCGGGCCTGATTCAAAGTGCTGGTGCTAACATTTAAAGCCCTAAACAGCTTGGGGCCAGGGTATCTGAAGGATCGTCTCCTCCCATATGTACCTGCCCGGACACTAAGATCTGCATCAGCGGTCCTTCTCCGAGAGCCCCTGCCAAAGGAAGTGAGGCAGGTGGCTACCAGGAGGAGGGCCTTTTCTGCTGTGGCACCCCGGTTATGGAATGAGCTCCCCAAAGAGGTTCGCCTGGTGCCTACTTTGTATTCTTTCCAGCGCCAGGTGAAGACCTTTCTGTTCTCCCAGGCATGTTAATCATTTTAATCATCTTAATCATTTTAATCTTGTACTTGTTTTTAATTCCATTATTGTAACTGCTGCTGCTAGCTCTGATGTTTGTTTTTAATCTGTGGTTTTAAATTTTATATTGTATTTTATGATTTTAACTGTTGTAAACCGCCCAGAGAGCTTCGGCTATTGGGCGGTATAAAAATGTATTAAATAAATAAATAAATAAATAAACCCGACGCGTTTCGGCCTGTGTTTCTTTCTAAGGCCTTCCTCAGGGGGTTGTAAAGAAATCTGCAGAATTCTTTAACAACTGAAGTACTATCTTTCACTGTTTTAGTGGCGACTCTGTGAAAGACACTTCAGTTGTTAAAGAATTCTGCAGACTTTTTTTACAACCCCCTGAGGAAGGCCTTAGAAAGAAACACAGGCCGAAACACGTCGGGTACACGGGTAGAGCCAAGTAAAATTTACCACTGCTCTGAAAACAGAGTAACAGTGCAATCCTATGCATGTGTACTCAGAAGTAAGTCCTATTACGTTCAATGGGACTTACAGGAAAGTGTGTATTCAGGGGTGGTGGTCAGTGCTTGCAGGGCAATCCCTTTCTTTTTGTTTAAAAATTGTCGGGATTGGCACAAATTCAACAGGTGAAGTTTACCCACCCACCCCGCACCCCTAAACACAGAGGTGCCACTTCCACCTCCTTCTCTTTTTGGACACAGGCGTATGTCCAAACACACACACACACACACACACACATCCTAGTGTCTGTTCCAGTTGGAGGGTATGGAAGTATCGCTGAGGTGACGGGGTGTGTGTGTGGGCTGCTTTAAGTTCATTTCTGCTGCTTGGTGTGCAATGGACACTGGGATACCTGACGTGAGCAGGAGGACCCACAGGGCGCTTATGAAAACAATGCTGGCATAGGGAAAGACCATGAAGAGGGAAAGGGATGGCCATATAAACCCAGTCTTTGTTTCCCCCCCTGCCATCATAGAAAACACGAACAATCTCCGAGAAGTGTCCTGTGAACTCGCCCATTAACTCTTATGGAAATTAATTCCTAGCTCTAATGGCAAACTTGTTTATTACATTTCTGTACTGCCCAATAACCAAAGCTCTCTGGGCAGTTCACGCAATAGAACTTAAAACCATATAGCATAAAAGCAAAATTAAACAAATTGTAAAAACCTAAACATATAAAACAGAATAAACCCAACGTAAAAAAAACAGCAACAGTGTAAGATCTAAAATGCACTAACAGTTTTAAAAAACGGAATGACTGAAGAGCCTAGGAGAATAAAAAAGGTTTTCATCTGGTGCCCCAAAGACCACAACTTAGGTGCCAGGCGGTCATCTCTGGGGAGGACATTCCACAACCAGGGTGCCACCACTGAAAAGGCCTCACCTCATTTGGCAGGGGGACCCAGAGGAGGGCCTCTGAAGATGACCTTAGGGTTTGGACAGGTATATAAGGGACTAGACAGTCCTTTAGGTAGCCTGGAGTCATTTAGGGATTTGAAGGTTAATAACAGTACCCAGAATTGGGCCCAGAAACAGATTGGAAACCAGTGCAGATCACAAAACACTGGCATTTCTGCTTCCCAACAAGGTGTGCCCTCCCCGTGCACATTGTCATAAAGGAAAATTACACTTTTTGCCACCACCATTGCAGCAAATGCATTGGCAGTGGTAACAAAAATGGCTAGACGGGCTGCGCGTGGCCTGAAGGCTGCCCAACTGTGCTACTCCCTCCAGAACAGGTTGAGCACCGTTCAGCTGGGCAGAGCAACCATGCAGTAACATAACCTCTGTCTTGTCTGGATTGAGTCTCAGTTTATTGGCCCTCATCCAGTCCATTACTGTGCCCAGGCGCTGATTCAGAACACCCACAGCCTCACCTGGATTTGATGAAAAGGAGAGATAGAGCTGGCTGTTATCTGCATATATTGATGACACCTCAGCTCCTATCTCTGGATAACCTCTCCCAACAGTTATATGTCGATATTGGGCAGCATGTGGGATAAAATGAAGCCCTGTGGAACCCCCTAGCATAACTGCCAAGGGACAGAACAAGAATCCCCCAGAGCCAACTTCTGTAATTGCCCATCCAAGTAGGAGCAGAACCACTGCAGTGCAGGTCCTCCCAACACGTAGCCCAGATCGCCTAACCAGAAGGATACCATGGTTGATGGCCGTATCAAAGGTTTCTTAGAGATCACGATAATCACCAGGTTCTCACTCCCTCTGTCCCTCTCTTGGCAAAGGTCATCTCACAGGGACAGCAAGGCAGTTTCTGTTCCAAAACCAGGCCTGAAGCCCAATTGAAACAGATCTAGATAACCAGTTTCATTAAAGAGTGTCTGGTGTTGACTGAAAACCACATGCTTGAGTACCTTGCCCAGGAAGGGGATGTTACCAAGGGTGAAGGGCATTGCCAGGATAGAATTAATATACAAGAAAGACATGCCTAATCTTTCCCGCACATGCTGATTCTTGCCTGTAACCCTTTCCCCCTCGACTACCTTTCCCCTCTTTGTTCCTCAGCCTGCTCAGAGACTCGAAATAAGCCCTACTGTAGAAAGCAGACTGGTAAGGAGGAACTAAGAGAAAAGTGCCTTTTCTGCTTAGACTACTTTCCATGGAAGAAAGTTCCACAGGTCAACTTCATGTTTTTCATTCTCCACCCACTCCCAGCACAAATCTGTTACTTTTTTTTTAAAATGTGAGAGGAAATATCTGTGGGATTGAACTCTACAAAAAAAATTCCAGGATCCACAGTTGGGCAATACCTTTATTAGGACAAACCAAAATGCCACAAAAGCGTGCAAGTTCTCCAGAACTCTTCATCAGGCTAGGTGGTACCAAATGCAGGGGATGGGGGAAGAAACAGAAAAGTACCAAAATTAGGCCAGATGTTGTCGCATGAGATCTGCAGTTTTAGACCCAGTCTAAAAATAGAGATCTTCAGGCTGAATGAATTAGGGCACAATCCTATGCATGTTTAGACAGAAAAAAAGTCCTACAACTCCCAGCATGCCCCAGCCAGCATGGCTGGCTGGGGCATGCTGGCAATTGTAGGACTTTTTTCTGTCCAAACATGCATAGGATTGCGCCCTTAGTCATGGTAGGTGTTGTAGGTATCAGATTACACCTAGCAGTGCATTCTGGGGCAGAGAAGCAATGGCTGATTTCCATTTCTGAAAACAGAAAGGCTGGCTATAACCCAGATTCTTGAGCTGGCACAGAGCAGAAGGACACAAAAACACGACAGTCCTTATATTAGCAAAGCTGGAGATTCATTTTAGGTGGTGCACTACGTAAAAAAAGACCTAGTGGCTGGAGGGGTGTGACCAAGATGTGGTTGAGGCTCTGGATATGGGCAGCAGAATGCAATAGAATAGGCTGAGCACAGGGCAGGGGTCGGATAATGGAGTAAAGCCCGTGGCAGGTTCCTCCGGAGCCGCAGAGAACAGGAAGGGGGAGAAGTCAGAATCCCCCTTAAACCCTCGCTCCTCAGCTCTTCCCCATCGCCTTAAATTAAGGATAGTGATGCTGCCAAAATCCAGAATGTGGACGCCGGCGACTCATGTTTATTATTTGGGGGGTTATTTTTTTTAATGCTGGCTTTAATCTATTATTTTCACTGCCCTGGCTTCCTTTGTGTAAGAAAGGCAAGATATAAACATTTGAATAAATAAAATTTAATATTAAAATGTCTTAAATATAAGGTGAACATTACAACCCCTGAGTTTGGAAGGAAGGTTCTTGGAGGTTCACAGGTGGGGTTGGAGGACAGGTAGGTCCCTGATTGTGCTCCAATTTGACTCAAAATTTGGCTTGGAATAAATTGACACTTTCTGCTGGGGGTGGGCGGAAATAGCTCAGTTTGCTGAGGCCAGTTGCAAACTGATCCAGCAATGAGGCTCACCTAACGCTCATTCAGGGTTGTTGTTTTTAGCTAGCAAGTATTGTTGATAATTATGTAGTCATTTCTCCAGTGCCACTGTGGTTTCTTGGGGAACATGGACTACCAAACCAGTTTCCAACCTTGGTTTGTCACACCAAAACTGTTTTGTTGTAGAAACAGTTTAGAGCCAGTTTAGACTTAGAGCCAGTGTGGCGTAGTGATGAGAGTGCTGGACTGGGAGTTAGGAGATCCGGGTTCTAGTCCCCGCTCAGCCATGAAACTCACTGGGTGACTTTGGGCCAGTCACTGACTCTCAGCCTAACCTACCTCACAGGGTTGTTGTGAGTATAAAATGGAGAAGAGGAGGATTATGTAAGCCACCTTGGGTTCCTTGCAGGAAAAAAGGCGGGGTATAAATATAACAAATAAAATAAATAAAATTTCAAATGTGTGAAGGAGCAACTCTAGTTCCATGGAGCCAAGGACCCACACTACTAGAAGGCATTAAAGCACATACACATTTTCATATGCATGTGCCCATGGCATGGTTTTCTGAACTACTCCGGAGGGAAAGAGTAACACACATATAGTTGGTGATCATGAAAGTAGATGATGTGTTTTTCTAAAAATCCATAATGTTGTCCTGGACCTGACTTCAAGTCCAGCTCAGCCTCGGGGTCACTGAATGGCTGTCGATTAGTCATCTGGCAGTCAACCGTCTGTAAAATGGGAACACCAACTGATGAATAAGAAAAGACAGTGGTGGTACTACGACCCTTCAGGCAAGCTATCCATCTGATAAGAAACCAATAGAAGAAGTTTTATCCATTGTCACTCAGCAGTCCACCACAACCTTCACTCCAGGTTTTCAATGCTCCATCTACAGGGAGCTGCTCTGCACTTTCAATGACCTTGTGCCTGCAGATGCCTGAGTCCCCATTTTGCAGTGTACCTTTGCGCTAGAATAATAAGGCACATCCTTGATTTCTCAGTAGTGTGTGAAATTCAGTTGATGACTCCGCAAGGAGGTTTTGATTTGGATCTTTCTTCTCTCCCCTCCTCCCTTTCCTCCTCATCTCACTGTTTTTTATTTTCATCAGTCCATCCATCACTGGGTGGACATCATGCATTCCCTCCAACCCTGCAGAACTGCCATCTGGCTCTGCCCCTGTGGTATAAACATTTGCAAACTACAGCCCTCCCATGCAGGAGCAAGCTGTTTGACTCATCATGAACTCAGGGACCAGGCAGCTGAGGTTTGGACTCAACTATGCCTTGAGGAGAAAAAGCAACTTTGGCTAGCGAAAAATGCACAACTCTAGATTCCCTAAGTAAATTAATCCATGGCTATCTTTAGGCATTTTGGTATTCTAGAAGAAATGCTAAAATGAGCCTTTCCTTCCCTTCCTCATGCCCACCCCCCAAAAAAACTAGTTTTGGTGTTCTTAGGCCCAGGAGCCTCTCCTCTCCTGAGTCAGTAGCCTGTGTGCCATGCCTGTTGGGCCTGCATCAGCCTCACACAGCTATGCCAGCCAGTTGGCATGTTTGGGTGCTTAAACGATGACTCGCAGTGACATCTGGCCTCTGGATCTTATGGGGTTGCTGCTGCCCACCCCCACCCCACATATACATCCATTCCTCTGGGTCTGTTGGGATCCTTGCCATCTACCTTTTCTGGGGATGCATAACGTGTTTTATGTATTTATTTTGAAATTTCACATCTGTGCCCTTCTACCCATCAGGTTCACTCAGGAGGGCTTACAATAAAGACTCAGTTAATATTAGCACAACCAACAATTAATGAATCAGCAGGAGGAATAAACTATTCAGTTCAGACCAAAGGCATAGCAGAACAAAAATGTTTTGACAGCCTTTCTAAAATTTGCACAAGACTGAAACTGGCATGCTGGCAGGCCACTCTCAGGATGGACAGGTGAAGTGCCACCACTGAAAAGACCCTGTTTAGTATGGTATGGCTAATGTAGGCTCCATCAAAGGAAGAGAAAGGCATTATCAGATGATCTTAATATGGGGGCACCATACAGGAGAAAGCCCACTTTAACAATTGCTGGACCAGACTTTGCCTAGCCCTGCATTGCCTCAGCTGCTCCCTTTGCCCCTCTTCTTCCAGAGCAACAGAAGTATGTGAACAAAGCTGTAGTGGGAAGGAAAAGTCCTGTCCACCTGCTTCAGCAGAAGCAGAAAAGGTGCTACTTCCTGAAAAGTGTTGCTGGAAGACTCTGCCCTGGGGTCCCACCCAGGTATCAGAATGTTGTCTTTCAGGATTTGGCAACTCTAGGCAAAAATAATGGTCGATAGAGCATTCAACTGGCAAATAATGAGTGCTAAGCTAAAATGTGGGGGCAATTTTGTGGAATGCTCATCAGAATTTGAAGGAACTTCTTCCACCAATCTTCCATAATCCTTCTATAATTGTGAAAGGACTGAGAATCGGTTCAATTCTTAGACTGACCCCTAATTGGCTAGGATTGCCCATGTGACCAGTACAGTATATTGCCCTCACTGGAATGAGCTTAATTTCCCCTTTGTGATGTCAGCACACAGCACAATCTGATTGATTACATAGCGTTGTGACATTGCCATACCAGTATGTGATCCCTGATTGGCCGCAATCACTCAAGGAGGAATGAAACAAGGGGTAATGATTACCAAATCAGCAGATGAGGTGGAGAACCATGGGAAGGGAGTGACTGCAAGCCGTTGTGAACAGCCATGAAAAGGGAGTTGTTGGAAGGTTGCATATCCCCAATCAGTACTTTGGGGGCAGAGATAAAACTTGCAGAACATGTGAGTCAGCACTAGTATGTATGTCAGTAGTGCAAGCTGAGAAGCCAGGCTCATACCACAAATGAAGAACCCACTCTTATGACTCTTAAAATCCTATTTTATGTGTCTGCACCGTAAATGACGTATCTCCTATTTTGTCTGTGACATTACTTTAGAAATAACTCTGCTTACCCACCCACCCATGCATGCTATCATGTTATATATATTTTTTAAAAAATTACTTTAATTTCTTAAAATATTGTAGAGGTTTAGTGTTCATGTACCATGCCACTTTTATTTTATTTTTAATCAATTTTTCTCCCACTCCATAGGCTGAAGGCAACTTGCAACGTTAATAACATCAACACAAATTAAAACCGTACCATCGATTAACATCCAATTACAACTTAATTAAGCAAAACACTATCACAGAGAATCAGAACATTGAACACAGCAATGAAAAACAATCAACATCGCTGTCTCTGAAAGCTTTGATACAAGGTGAGCCTTGCTGCCCTTTGTCACTGGAGCGCTCTCTCGGAGCCCCTAAATCAGGGCCCTCCAACCTTGGGTCCCCAGATGTTGGTGGACTACAGCTCCCAGAATCCCTTGCCATTAGCCATGCTGGCTGGGTATGCTGGGAGCTGTAGGCAAGCAACATCTGGGGACCCAAGGTTGGAGAGCCTTGCCCTAAATGGTAGCACCTCTCTCTTCTTCAAAATCCCCCCTCAAAACCCACCTTTTCCAGTAAACCCTTGGCGTAACCCCTTAGCGCTCATCCCCAACTGAAATATGCCTAACTGCAATTGCTCACATTCATTCCTATATACATGTACTTTGGACAATGAAGGAGCTTTCATGCCATTCTGACCACTCCAAAAGTATGACGTCTGTACGCAGCCTTAAGGCCGAACCAGACATGATGCAGGCAGCCATTTTTTGTTTGTTCACATCTCCGACCTGTTCATGTATCAAAAGGTGGGGTTGATTTTAAATCAAAAGGGTGCATGGGTGAAGAGAGCGGAACCTTCCCCCACCTGTTTAATTCGCAACACTCTGTCTACCCCAGCCACTTTCCTCCCAGGCATGGGAGAAAAGCACTTAAGTCAGTGTTCTCCAACCTTGGGTCCCCAGATGTTTTTGGCCTACAACTCCCAGCATGCCCCATGGCCGGGGCATGCTGGGAGTTGTAGGCTAAAAACATTTACGGTGACCACATGGCAAGGAAAGACAGGGAAGTGGGAAGGGCTCCCCGCCCCTCAACTGCATGCACTTATTGATGTAAAGATTAGATACCCTCGTCCTCTACTTTATACATGGATGGGGCAGATGTTTGATGTGAGAGTAAACAAACATGACTGACCTCATCATGTCTAGTTTGGCCCTCAGTTTTCCTGCACTAATTTCTTCATTAGCAGGGTTGCCTACTCCAAATTGAAGCTCCTGCTTAGGAAGAGGAATTGTCTTGGATTTCTACAAGCTGTCTATGGGATATTGTGAATTCTTTTCTTGGGAAGCAACACTCACTAATTGACACTGGAATTGGAAAGAGCTTTTTTTTGACAAAGGCAGAGCCAGCCAAACGTGTTTCTTCTAAATGAAACACCTCCATCTATCCTGTTCCAATAATGAGCGACCAGCAATATTTCAAGCCAACCATGCTAAAGAGTGTGTGTGTGTGTGTGTGTGTGTGTGTGTGTAGAGAAGAGTAAATAAGGGTGATGACAGAATGAGAGAGCTGATCTGTGGTATTCCACACACCCAAGCTGAAATGAGATGTCTCTAACCACATTCCATAAGTTCACCCCAAGCAGAATACATTATAGAACTATCAAATGTTGTTAGATCTAATAAAATTGATCAAATTTTATTTATTAGCCACAAATTCCGTTCAGCATCAGACAGCCTTTTGGAGGCAATGCCTCCCATGATAGCTTGGAAGGTGATTCCAGATGAGGGCTCCAAGTGCTGGATGGGAGTCGGGAGATCCGGGTTCTAGTCCCCGCTCGGCCATGAAACTCACTGGGTGACTTTGGGCCAGTCACTGACTCTCAGCCTAACCTACCTCACAGGGTTGTTGTGAGGATAAAATGGAGAGGAGGAGGAGGAGGAGGAGGAGGAGGAGGAGGAGCAGGAGGATTATGTAAGCTGCCTTGGGTTCCTTGCAGGAAAAAAGGCGGGGTATAAATATAATAAATAAAAATAAATAAAATAAAAAATACCAATTAGAAAGTCTTGTGCAGCCATTCCTCGTTGCCCTCTTTAACAGATTTTCTGTGATAAGAAAAATGATGGACGTGGGTGGAAAAACACAGGAGGGTTATGATTGGAGAAGACTATGCAAAATTCAGTGAATGAGGCAGAGCGATGGTGTGTTAAAAGCCTCATCGAGAAGCACCCACCATTACTCCATTAACTGCAGGAAGGTAATGGTGTTTGGAGAAGCGAGAAAGAAAGAAACAAAGGAAGGAAGTGTGAGTGAGAGCCTGGCAAGGGGAAGACCCACAGCTCAGTACTGGAGGGCAGGGATGGGGACTCGGACTCGAGGACTCGACTCGTGAGTCGGACTGAGTCCCCCCCTCTGACTCGACTCGGACTCGAGTCCCAATATTTTTAATGGGACTCGAGACTCGACTCGGGACTCGAGACCAAGAACTCTTCAACATCACTGGGCTGTGCCAGAAGGAGTGGAGAGAAGTGCGATCGCTGGCGAAGATTTTATTTTTTTAAATCATTTTCCTAAAATGTAACCTTTCAGACATTTTGGGTTTGGCTGCCTCTGCCTGCCTGTTTGGGGTTCCCTGCCTCCTCTGTCTGCCTGGTCTCTTCTTAACCAGCTCCACAGTTTGAATTGTCCAAGACAAAGGCCTCTGCCTGCCTGCTTTGGGGTTCCCTGCCTCCTCTGCCTGCCTGGTTATTTTGGGTTTGTCTGCCTGGTCTGTTCTTGTCAAAATCAGTTGCAGAGTTTTGAAATAAAAAGGCACACTTGTGCCTAGAATTTATTTAAGCCACACATCTGAAGTAGCCTTATTTTGTTGGGAAACCCCCCCAATGATTTTAATAGGGACTTGTGGAGTCAGCTTTGGGAGTGACTCGTGACTCGTGACTCATGAGTCACCATTTTGGACCAAGGACTCGGACTCGAGACTCAGGTCCAAAGACTCGTGACTCGACTTGTGACTCAAGACCAAGGATTCTTCAACATCCCTGCTGGAGGGTCCATCTATAGCTCAGTGGTAGAGCACATGCTTTGCATGCAGAATGTCCTAGGTTCAGTCCTTTTGATCTCGGGTAGCATGGCTGAGAAAAACCGCTGATTGAAACTTTGGAGAGCCACTGTCAATCATAGTAGACAATCCTTGGATAAATGGAGCAATGATTTGACTGGTCATAGGGTAGTTTCATGTGTTCACTATGGAAACCTGGAAGGACTGGACTCCTCCATGCTAGGACTCATTGCATGGTCTTTAGCAAACATTGCCTTCACATTTCTACAAGGACTTGAATCATGCCCAGGATATCCAGAACTTCGCTCTGGAAGCTATTTTCAGTGATAGAAAAATGTCCTAAAACCATGAGCACTAGAAACATACTTCTGTTTTAAAGTAAAAGTTGGGACAACAGCAGGAGTATCATACCAAGTATAAGACGTAGCTTGAGCACAATTATTTTGGCCAAGTGGAAAGGCCAAGCAGCCTTTAAGGCAGTGTTCTCCAACAACCTTGGGTCCTCAGATGTTTTTGGCCTACAACTCCCAGATACACTGGCTGGGGCATGCTGGGAGTTGTAGGCCAAAAACATCTGGGGACCCAAGGTTGTTGGATAACACTGCTTTAAGGATTCTCACATAGGGTGGAACTAGACAATATGATGGAAATACGGGGCTCCCCAAATCATGTTTTCCTAGTAATGCTAATGCAGGGGCTGGGGTGTACATATTATACAGAGAAGAACTGGTGGGTGAGAGTAGCGTGCTTAACTGTCAGGTAATAACACTGCAGGGGTTGTGAGGCAAATAAATGCCTCTCCTGGCCAGGGCTGAAGTAGATACAGGCTGAGTGGAGGTGGCAGGCCCACAGGGGCAGTGGGTGTCAGCAGTTCCTACGCATGTCCCTTGCTGGGCCAAGGAGCAGGAGGGGAGCGGGAAAATGGCTGCTGTGAGAACCCCCTTATGTGACCCACCAAAGGAGTTGGGTTATAACGGAGCCAAACCTGGGGGCATAGAGGAGGCAGAGCAAGCAACCCTTAACCTCTGAAGGGAACCAGAGAAGGGCGAAGACCTTACAGCACCAAAGCAGGTGGAGTCCACTCAGCTCCACATAGTACCTAGGATAGTGTTCTCCAACCTTGGGTCCCCAGATGTTTTTGGCCTACAACTCCCAGCATGCCCCAGCCAGCTAGGCTGGCTGGGGCATGCTGGGAGTTGTAGGCCAAAAACATCTGGGGACCCAAGGTTGGAGAACACTGACCTAGGATGACTATTAACCCCTTCCCTTCATCAGGATACTACAGGGATTAAAGGGGGGGTAAGCAACCTAAGTTGGGAGACAGTTCATTTTACATGGCAGACATAAGGGTGGAAGAAGGCCAGTGATGTGACAGACACACTCCAAGGGCGAGTGCCCCTGTGGTGCCAGGGACAAGTATCATCTCTGGGCAGGGGTGACAGGATCAAGTGCATTTACATTAAACCTTACTCCGCCCACCAGTGCTCCCCTGAAAATTTCCTTAAGTAGTTTTTAAGGAGCCGGGCGGGGTGGGGTTAGATATGCAGGGGATAAATCAAGGAACACAGGAGAAGTTTTAAGCATCTCACACTGTTGCCCACTGATCCTCCCTGTAAGTGCCCCATGACCGTACACTCCCCATGACCTCAGCGAATGTGGGGTTGGGATGACATGTTTGCCAAGATAATATCTAGTTTGGCCCTCAGATACATGTTGAAAACTCCCTGCATGGAGCAAGTTCTTCTGCTTGTGGAAAATATCTTACATGGTGTCTCTCCGGCTTGATGGCAAGCCAGGAGAAATAAGAGGTCAAGTTTAAATCCACAGGTGAAGTTCACATGAGTTCAGTTCTGTTCAGGCCCCCTCAATGTTTCCATATGCTTGACTCTAATCCAAAGTTTTCCTTGCCAGCTCCAAACCAGAAAAACAAAACAAACCCCCCCCCTCTCATCAAGTAAGCTGAAGAGGTGACGCAAAATCCTGCTTCTCCTGTACTTGGGCTTGAGTAGTCTTTTATAATCTGTCATTTGTACTTTCGTATACTAAAGGTGACAGTCTAATTCACATATGACCAACACCGATAAATCACATTGGGGTGGGGTGATGGGGGAGGAAAGAGAGAGGAAACATTCATAAATCCATATCAAACAGCACCCAAATTATGACAAACGACATGGCAGTCATAAAACTGCACAAGCACAACTCACCAAGTCATTAATTTCATGGCCGTGGAAAATAAACAGACACTTTTTTTCGCAGTCCTAATAAATTTTAAAAAAACTCAAAGAATGGTCCATCTGCTTCGAATAATTTTTAATTTCCTATTCTGTCTCATTCCCATTAGCTATTCCACTGAGATATTTGCAAAATTCTTTCATTTGCCTCCTCCCATCTGTATTCAATTACCTTGTTCCCAAACAGGGTTTGGCTCCCCCCCCCTTCTCCTAAGCAGAGTACAAAATATCCCCACCTGTACCTTAAAGCAAATGTTATGTGTGTTTTATTATCTGTTAGACTCTATGAGTCATTCCAGCTCAATTGCCTGTGCTGAAATACTTGGAGGGCAATCTGATTTTGATGTTTTCTGGCTTTGGTGAAAAACACCTGCCTGATTTTCATAGCTAATCTATTAACTTGGTAAATGCCTCAGCAGATGTTCTGCAACTGGCTTGGGATTGGGGTCCATTCTCGTGACAGGGCCCGCTTGTAAGCCTGAAATATTTAAATGTTCAGAGTTCAGAGGCCAATGATGTGTTTTGGGTACAAGCTTTCGCTAAATCATATTTTCTCCCCCCCCCCCCCGCCGCCCTGATCCATCCCTGGAGTGCAATCCTCATATAATAAGTGGCTGAAGCATTTTGGCAGGATAGGCCAACAATATGGGCCTCCTTGAACTTTACAGGATGTGGACTTCAAGGCAGAATTTCTTTCTGCCAGTGGAAGTGGCTGTTCTGCGATGTTGTCTCCATTTAGTCTTCAGGCTTTCCACCGTCCTCTTCCTTCCCTTCCTTCCCTTTCTTATTAATGAAATCTATTTAGAAAGTTAAGACGGAGGACCTACATACCTTTCTGATCCAAATGTCACATCCCCCCACTCAAGCCTGTTTTCAAACAGGCAGACACCTCTAACATCTCCACAAACTCAGACATCTGACAGTATCCATTCTCTTTCTTTGGCTGAATTAGTTACTTATGTCCAGAATTTCCTCAGTAATATCATGAAGACACATCTGCCATGTTCTAAACTGTGGAGACCTTCAACAGAGCCTAAACATAGGGAGCAAGGGAGGTCCATCCTCCACACAAGTCTTCAGAAAGCACTGAGGGTCTACACCTGGAACTATAGCTGCAGGACGCTGGACTCGGACTCTTTCTGCACCACCATGGTTGCTTCAGAAGGTCTATGGAGGAATGAGCTGCAGCTATAAGAATATAACACATCCTCTTCTTTAGAATAAAGTCAAAAGAATAATGAACTATGATCACCAGATAACTACAAATCCCGAAGTCTTTTAAGCAGTCTCTTGTGCCTTGTACCTCTAATTATCAGAGGGACACAAGAAGAGCAGCATGGCAGAGTAATTTCTAGAACAGTCTTGACTACAACTCCCATCATCCATGGCCATGCAGGGGAGGGGCTGTAGCTCAGTGGTAGAGCACCTGCTTTGCACGCAGAAGGTCCCAGGTTCGATTCCCAGCATCTCCAGGTAGGGCTGGGAAAACTGCCTGAAACCCTGGAGAGCTGATGCCAGTCAGTGTCGACAGTACTGAGCTAGATAGTCCAATGGTCTGACTTAGTATACGGCAGCTTCCTATGTTCTAGAAACTTGAGTTTTCTCTTTTCTTCCTTGGTATCTTATTCTTCAAGGCTTTCTAATCTAAAAGAGAATCAGTGTTCTTGCTTGCTGAGTTCTGGAAAATTGAAAATGATGTTCTGTCCCTTTCCATCCTTGAGTATGGCACAGTCCCCTTGGATGCCTATTATGTCCCAAGGGCATGAGCACCTGGAATGCTTTTTTCTGGTTCTGTATGTCTGTGTCACATTAACAAAATTTCTGGCTTTTTAATATGTGAGGTCTGGCACATCTTCTTTTCTTAAATAATCAGGTTTTTGAATGCTTCTCTTGCTTATGCTGGTTTTGTTGTTGGGTTTATTGCTGTTTTTATTGCTGTTTTTATTGCTGTTTTATTGTATTCTTAAGGAACAATCCTATGGCCCCTAGTCATCGTCTGGGGGGCCATAGGATAGTTCAGATTCCCAGAGGACCTCAGAGCTGGGAATCGGAGCTCTGCCCCCCCCTTACAGCCAGCACAGAAAGCACTGCACCGGCTGCTCTCTGGGGTTGGGAAAGCAACCCCGGGGAGGGGTAGAAGCAGGTGGTTTGGGGGGGCGGGGGGGAGAAGACTGGAGGGCCCAGGATATGAGGTATTCTGAAGCCATTCCAGCCCCCTTCCTTCCCATTCTGAAATGTCATCGCTAGACAGCTGAAAATGGTCATCTAGCGAAAACACAGAGCAGGAGGCGTGGGGAAGCCAAGATCGCCTCTGCTGCTCCTCCCGCTCTGCATGGGATGAGTGTGAGCCTCCAAGTTTGGAGGCTTATGCTCATCTCCATAGGACTGTGCCTTTATTGTTTTTATTGTATTTTTATTGTCCTTAATATCATACCAGTTTCATGTGTTTTGTTGCTTTACACCATCTTGGGAGGGCTTCTGCCCTGAAAAGCGGCCAAGAAATATTATAAATAAAGAAGACCTTACAGCACCAAAGCAGGCGGTATCTTAAACATATTCATGAAGCACTGCATCAGAAGGGTTGCATGAAATAATGAGTCCTAGTCCACAACAGCACTCAAAATGGGAGCAAAGATGGGATCTTGGTGACTGGTGAGGTACCCAAATTTGGACAACACCAATTATTCAGGATAGTGAAAATGGGGTAAATGGGAAACTGAATGGCAGGCAAGATTAAATGTACGTAAGTGTAAAATGATACACAGTGGGGCAAAAATAAAAATTAAAAAAAATAACCCCACAACCTTATCTTAATATACACACTGATGGGATCTCAAGCAGCTGTGACTTAGCAGGAAAGAGATTTTGGAGATGTGATGGATAGATCAATGAAAATGTCAACTCTTGCAGTGACACTAAAAAAGGCAACTTCCGTGTTAGGGATTAGTAGGAAGGAACTGAAAATAAAACTGCCAGTATCATAATGCTCTTACATAAATCTACAGTGTGGCAGCATTTGGAATTCTGCGTCAAGTTCTAGTCACCCCGTCTCGAAAAGAGGTGGAAATCGTGACGAAGGGGCAATCAGATGATCCTTGGGGCACCTTCTCTACGACAAAAGGCTAAAGCATTTGAGAGGTTTTCATTTAGAAAGAAAACAATGAGGGGGGGCATAATAAATACTTATAACTGATACAACATTTGGAGACAGTGGATAGTGTCTTGTTAATTGCTGTGAACTGCCCAGAGAGCTTCAGCTATTGGGCGGTATAAAAATGAAATAATAAATAAATAAATAAATAAATAGAGAATTTTTTTCGCCCTCTCTCATAACACTAGAACTCAGGGTCAACCAATGAAATTGGCCAGATGGCCAGCATGGCTGGCCAGGGAATGCTGGGAGTTGTAGGACTTCTTTCTGTATAAATATGCATAGGATTGCACACTAACTATTAGAAGACAGGAGCATAGGGAGCTGCCTTGTGCTGAGTCAGACCACTGGTCCATCTATCCCAGTCTGTTGACACTGACGAGCAGTGGCTCTTCAGGGTCCAGCATGGAACATCTTCATCTCTCCCTGTTCCCTCCCTGAGCTCTACAAAAGAGACCCTGCTCTGTGCCCTGCTCTGCTCAAATAAATGTGCAAGAGCCAGGAGTAGGCCCTTTCCCTCTGCTGCACCCACGCTCTGGAATTCGTTACAGGGGGAGGAGCCTGCACTGGCTATGGAGCAGTAGCTTTTCTGCCGAGCTCCCGGAATGATTTGAAAACATCTGCAAATACACAGGAGAGACAAAGCGTGAGTTTAAATTCCTTTGCTGTTTGCTTTCTGGAAAGTATGCAGATATAGAGCTAATAAAGAAATAACAAGAATAGCTTTCTTTTGATGTGCTTCGCTCTGGATTGTTTATGAGCTCCAGACGGGTGAAAAAGTCCCTACCCCCTCTTTGGAAACGCGATCGGGCGCATCCCTCGGATAACAGTTTGAAAAGGCTAATTAGGATCCTTGACACTAAAGATATTGAATGTTCTTATCAAACAGTGCAACAGGGTCCTGATAAGAAGCCACGAGGTAGTGAAAGTTTCGAGACAGCGAGGGGGGAAGGGCGGAAAAATGGCGGATTCAGCTGGCAAACTCCCTGCTGGTGCCAAGCCAAAGTCAATATCTCCAGCCAAGCTTAAAGGGGCAGCACCAGATTGGGAGAAAATTCTATCACAGTTTCAAAGCTCTATGGAAGCAGGCCAGCAGAAACAAATAGAAGCAATTGAGAAATTTCAAAATCTGCATCAAGAGGATATGAAGCAAATGCGAAATTCCATAGATCAATTAGGGGTTCAAGTTAAAGAGCTGCAAGCTAGAGTGGATAAGGTGGAAAAACTCCAGGTGAAGGATGAAAAAAGTTTTGAAAAGTATGAAATGAAATTTAATGAGATGGAAATACAGATGATTAACATGCAAGACAGGCAACGTCGTTCCAACATTCGGATCAGAGGCTTCCCCATGGAGATGGGGGAGACTGGATATAAGTTAAGAGGCAGTATTTTGGAATGGATGAATGAAGCTGTCTCTGGAGAAACAATTTTTTGGGATGATATGGACATTGAGATTGTGCACAGAGTGGGAGCATTAAGGCGTGGTATGACATCCAGAGATGTTGTACTGAAATTTGCAAATTTATACAAGAAGGATGTCTTCATGAAAGAGATTAGAAAGAAAGGTCAAGTAGCTTTCAAGGGGGCTACTTTGCAAATCTACAATGATCTTTGTCAGCAAACAATAAAGTGGAGGCGAAGTGTTAAACCGTGTACAGCAGTCTTGATCAGAAAGGGATTACAATACAATTGGGGTTACCCAGTTTTTCTTACTTTGTGTGGAACAGTAAGAGATACAAGATTTCATCATGTGATCAAGGCATGGGCCTGCTGGGAGAGTTGGGGCTTCATGATGATGCGGAGGGTCCAGAATCGATGGGTCAACTGGAAGAAGAAGGAGCCAGTGGAGGAATTGTATAAGAGGTCGTTCAACACGAGAAGAAAAAAGAAATAGAAAATGTTTTATAAAGAAGTTATCCGGGAGGGAATGAGGGGCTGCTGTTCGGGCTGGTGATGGGTCCTTTCCCCCCCCCCCCGGGATAGGTGGGTAGGTTTAGGGTGGGGCAAGTTGCCCTGGCTAAGCAGGGGGGATAGTTTAGATGAATGTGGGGGTGGGTTAAGGGGTATGTTATTGTGTATTATTTTCACTTTTGGGGACCAAAAAGAAAAAATGTTGTTAATAGATGGATTATAAGTTAAGAATTTCAACTTTAAATGTTAAGGGGCTAGGGTCAGTTACTAAGAGAAGGCGAATAGAAGCACTTCTTAAAAAGGATAAGGCAGATATTATATTCTTGCAAGAAACGCACCAGGCAAGGAAAGGAGTCAATGAATTGAAATTGAGGTGGTCTAGAATATATGAGATAGCATGTGGATCATCTAAATCGCGAGGAGTAGCAATTATAATTTCAAAGAATTGTGGTTTTAATGTTCTAAAGGTGAAAAAGGATGATACAGGTAGATATATTATAATGTATGGGACCTTGGGAGGGGAAGAATATGTTATTGTTAATGTTTATGCTCCCAATCAAAATCAAGGAGAATTTTATCAACATGTGTTTAAAGAAATGGGTAATTTTCAAAATCAAAGGGTTATTATGGCTGGGGACTTTAACATGGTATTGGATAGAAGAAAAGACAAATCCAATCCGACGAGAGAAGATCAGAGAAATAATCTAACGATCTTGAATAAGTTAATTAGTAAGGAAGGGTTGCTAGATGTTTGGAGAGGGGTCAAGGGGAATGAGGAAAGATATACATTTTACTCATCAGCAAATAAGAATTATTCTAGGATAGATTTTATTTTGTGTCCAGGACACTGTTTTCAAGGGTCCTGGGCACAGAGATAGGAGTGATAAAAGTTACAGATCATGCTTTGGTTAACATGGATTTGAAGATACATAAGGATTATAGAGAAGCGAAAAGATGGAGATTGAATTGTAATATTTTTCGTTATAAACATTTAACAGAGAAAATAGAGAAGGAATTGAGGGAAATTTGGGAATTTAATCAAACAGAAGAATGTACTGAAGCGATAATATGGGATACAATGAAGAGTGTAATGAGAGGAATAGGATTGAGAGAGGCAATAAATTTGAGGAAACAACAAGAAGTTTTTATCAAAGCTAGAGGGGGAGATTAGGGATTTGGAAAAGAAGTATTTAGAGAAGAGGGATAAAAAGATTTTTGCAGAATTACAGGGTAAAAGGAAAGAATTGGAGAATAAAGAACTGGACAGGGTACAAAGGAATTTGATTTACACAAAAAGGGAGTATTTTGAGAATAGTAATAAAAACTCTAAAATGTTGGCTAGATTAGCACAAAAAAAAAAAGAAAAAAGCTTAGTGGGGATGATTAAGGATAAGAGGGGTAAAGAATATAATCTAGTAAAGGATAAATTGAAAATTTTTCATGAATATTACACAGAGTTATATAAGGCAGGAAAATGGTCGGAAGCTGAGAGTAGAAGATATATCGAGAAAAATTTAAAAATAAAAATCCAGGATGAAGATAGAGAGAAAATGGAGCAACCATTCACAGAAATTGAAATAGAAAGTGCTATAAATAAATTAAAACAGGGGAAAACGCCAGGACTGGATGGTCTGGGGCGGAATATTATAAAGTCTTTAAAAAAAATGTTAATTCCGAAGTTAAAACGGTTGTTTAATGATATTTTACAGGGGGGAGAGATCCCCCCGTCATGGAAACAGTCCTTGACCATTTTAATCCCGAAACCAAGGAAGGATTTAGCAGAACCAGGTTCTTATAGACCAATATCATTAATTAATCAAGATGCTAAACTATTGACAGCAATTTTAGCTAGAAGAATGAATAGTTTTCTAAATAAGTATATAGGGATAGATCAATGTGGGTTTATTCAAGGAAGACAAATGGCAGATTTAACAAGAAGGGTTCTGAATATAATTTATTTAATAAAGAAAAATAATTTGAAAGCGGGGGTTCTTGCATTGGATATTTTTAAAGCCTTTGATTGTGTGGAATGGCCTGCATTAAAGATGTTAATAAAAACTATGGGGTTTGGAGAAAAATTTATAGGTATTACTAACCAATTAAATACTCATAATGTCACGTCGGTAATTGTAAACGATGGAATAACAGAAACTATTAGCCTAGGCCGGGGGAACTAGACAGGGTTGTCCCCTTTCCCCAGTATTATTTGTGTTAGTTATGGAATTGTTAGCGAATTCGATAAGACAGGAGAAGAAATTATTGGGGATAGGAATAGAGACCAAATGTAAGATAAACCTTTTTGCAGATGATATCTTGTTAACATTAGAACGGCCTATAGAAAATTGGGATTGGATAGAGAAACATTTAGATGAATTTAGAGAAGTAACAGGGTTAAAAGTTAATTGGGATAAATCGGAGATAATGACATTTAATTATAGTAAACTGGAGGAAAGGGGATTTAAACAAGGGGAGTGGATATAAAGATAAAAAATATAATTAAATATTTAGGTATTGATATATTAAAGATTTGGATAAAATAGGGGAATGTAATTTTAAAAAACTAAAAGATGAAGTTAAAAATCAAATAGAGGATTATAAAAAATTGGGATTATCGTGGTTTGGTAGGATAGCTTTGATTAAAATGAAGATTTTACCGAAGTTTAATTTTTTATTTAGAATGATACCATATAAGATATCAGAGAAAGAAATTAAAGAGTGGCAAGTAATGTTAATAGCTATTGTAATGGGGGGAAAAAATCAAGGATTACTAAGAATAGATGGTATAAAGCTCAAAAAATAGGGGGACTTGGTCTCCCTAATTTAAAATGGTATTATATAGCTAATCAACTTAGATATATCATGGATATTATTGTTAGAAAAGATTTTATGTGGTGGGAAATAGAAGCATTTGAATTGGGTAATAGGGTGGATAAATTCTTATTTACAAAACAAGGACATATTATGACAAAAAGATTAGAAAATCCCTTTTTAAAAAATATGTTAGAAATTTGGGGTAGAAATAAGGAAATATTTTTACCAGGTATATCCCCGCTTACTCCAGTGGTGGTTATGGAAGATTTTCCCGAGAATGTTAGACATTTAGAACGAATTTTTAGAGAGAAAAAGGTGATAACTTTAATGGATTGGCTGGAAAAAATGGAGACAAGACAGCAAATAATTGATAGGGTTGGGGCAGGAAGAATTTCTTGGTTAAATTTAATTCAATTAGTACAATGGGGTAAGAAATGGAAGAGAAGACATGAGCATGAAAGGGATTTCACTGCATTTGAGCAGGTGGTTATGTCTAGAGAACTTGTAGAAGGAAATGCATCAGCTAGGGGTCTTACAAAGATGTTATATAAAATGTTGCAGAAATCAGAAGAGCAAGCAGAAAATCTTAAAATAGTTTGGGATACAGAGTTTGAAGAGGAAATATCAAAGGATGAGTGGAATAAGATTTGGGATAGGCGAATATTGAAAAATATGTCTGTAAGAATTAAAGAGAATTTTTATAAGCTGATTTGGAGATGGTATTTGACCCCAGTGAGATTAAATAGAATAGATAATAAATGTTCTCCAATGTGTTGGCGAGGATGTCAGGAATTGGGTACATATGCTCATATGTGGTGGAGTTGTAAAAATGTAATGGATTTTTGGGAAATGATTTTGAGGAAATATCAGAAATTGTTGGAGTTGATTTAGAGGTATGCCCTAAACTAGCTTTGCTAACAATAACGGAAAAGGTGATCGGTTCACAAAATGTTAAAGAATTAATCATAAATTTGTTAACGGCAGGTAGACTAATGATAGCAAGGAAATGGAAAATCCAGCAAGTTTTCACTATTACTGAATGGTATAAGGAAGTATGGGATATGGCTTTGAATGATATGTTGACTTGTAATATTAAATGCAAAAGGGGTCAATTAAAGAAAAATAATTTTAAGGATATTTGGGGTTTATTTTTGGAATATGTGTTTAAAAGGGGGAAAGGGAGTTTACCCTGTCAAGATATATTGTATTTTTGGAATAATGAACAATTATAGAATTATTGGATTGTTTGGTCCCATGGTGATGGGAGCACAATATTAGTTATGTGTGTATGTTATTTTCTTTGTATTGTTTAAAAAAAAAAAAAGAATAAAAAATATTTAAAAAAAAAAAAAAGGAATTCGTTACAGAAGGAAACTTGCCTGACAAACTCCTTGATAGTTTCTGTCCGGCCAGTGAAGACATATTTAGTTCCAAAGGCTTTTGCGGGTGATTCAACAGCATTTTAATTGGGCCCTGTTGCTCTATTGTCTTATTGCTCATATTGATGCCATTGCTTTTGCTGCCTTTATTATCTGCTTTTATTGTCTGCTTGGGTGTTTGTTTATGGTCCCGCCTACCTTTATATTTAATAACTTTTTTTGCCTGTTTCTATTGATTGACTTTTATTTTAATGGGGATTTTATGCTGCTGTTCCTGTTGAATTGTTGTTTAACTGGGTTTGTGGACTTTAATGTTTTATTATTGATTCTGTTTTGATTATTGTACGTTGTTGCCTTAGGTGCCTTGTGGCAAAGAGGCAACACTTAAAGTGTAGAAACTGTCAAGGTTGCTGGCATGGATTGTGGCAGGTAGGCAAGCTAGCAGAGTTTCAGCAGAAACTGAGGTGGTGCTTTAAGGAATCTTTGAGCAGTTCAACCTGTACAGAGCAATACATTGGCCAGACCGAAGAGCTAAGCCACACCAGTAATTATATTAGGCCAGATGGGGCCCTGTTGGCTCCTCAGGACACTTGAGCCTTGCTGCACTGAAAGCTGCAGTACACTCTCTGGCCTGCTACAGTGGTGGCACTATCGTATCACAACGTTACAGCATCCCCCCCCCACCGTTTTTTGCATGCAAACTCCCAAGCGCCTGGGCTCCATAACCCAAATACCCTGTTTGAAAGACCCCTGGCATCCCATAGAAATAAAATAATTAAAAAGAGACCTGCACTGGCTTATTTCAAACCATATTTACCTCACCCCATCATTAAGTGCAGAAGAGAGCCCAAGTCTGACAGCTGTCCTAACTCACACCCGCACTTATTAATGTGATAGCTTGAGACACAAATTTTAAGTGAGAGAGATATAGTCAAAAACCACATGTGACAGTGGGAGATCCATGAATGGTCTCTGTTGTTGTTGTTGCTGTTGTTAAATGCAGCCATGACCGACCGCCCCCCCGCTAATTTGCAGTGGAGGGTGGCAGTTCCTGTGTCACCAGGGCTGTGTATCCACTCCATATTTTATTCATAGTTTCATAGATCATAGAGTTGGAAGGAGCTTACAAGGCCATCGAGTCCAACCCCCTGCTCCATGCAGGAAACTAGAGGAGGGGTCTCCCATCCAAGTAATAACCAGCCCTGACCCTGCTTAGCTTTCCATGCTCAGACAAGCTGAGCCAGCGTGAGCCGCAGGCTTCCCTCTATTCCCAACTTTCAAGGAGCTATCCATGGTGCCAAACCTATTTTGGGGATAAGGTTCAGCACCACGGATGGCTCCTTTAAAGTTCAGACTAGATTCCGAAGTGGATATGCATCCCTGCTGACTTTGGAGCCACCAGCCTCCGCTGCAAATTTGACTGGGAAAAGCAACGCAGGGCAGGGCTATTTAACTCTTTTCCTCTGCACCATTTTTCTGATCTAAATTATCCTTTCCACAGATGCCATCTGCTCTGTACTGGAAAAATATGGCTTATCATGATGTGCGAACCCAGCCAGGGTGGGTTGTTGCTGTGGTTAACAAATTACCCAAAACAGCCCAGGGGTTGTGAGTGGTTTGTTAACCACGGCAACAACCCACCCTCGCTGGGTTTGCATATCACAATAAGCCACAGTGACCACCCACCGTGGCTTGAATATTCACAATAGCCGCCAGCATGCGCCACAATGCGCTGCAGCAATCGTGCGAACCAGGCCAATATGTAAATCCTTAGGATAGAACTACAAATATCTTTGCTAGTGAAAGCAACACCACAAGACATGGCAGTAAGTTAACGCTGTGGTCCTCTTCACACACACACACACACACACACACACACACTTGCCTGCTCAACTTTACTGATTTCGTAGTGAGCAACTCTATTAAATATCCATATGAGGATTCCTAAGAACATAGTTTCAAAACCACTGCTGTATACTAACTGCAAGTAAATCTGAAGTAGGACACCCAATCAGATTCACTTGAATTCTTGTTGCACATCATCTATTTTATCTCCCCATCACAGCAATGTATATGCAATCCTCTGGCTCTAAGTGTGCCAAGTTCAAATTTTGATGCCAGCCATTCTGAGTTAAGACAGTGAAGTACTGACATGGCCATAAGACGATAAATATATAGCATTGCATGTGCTCTCTCTCTCTATTCTTACACTATACTTCATCCATCAGCTGCTTCTGCTCTTCTAAAACATCATGAGAAACTACAGTAATACCTTGGATTGCAAGTAACTTGGTTTGAGAGCATTTTGCAAGACAAGCAAATTTTTAAATATTTATTAAAATTTTTTTGACTTGATATACAAGCGACGTCTTGCAATACAAGTACAGTCATGCCTTGGATTGAGAGCATAATTCGTTCCGGAAACGTGCTTGTAATCCAAAACACTCTTATATCAAAATGAAATCCCCCCAAAAAATATTTGTACAGAGATTTTTAATTTAAGCCATACTATAGTACTTGTATTGCAAGACGTCACTTGTATATCAAGTTAAAAAAAATTAAATAAATATTTAAAAATTTGCTTGTCTTGCAAAACGCTCTCAAACCAAGTTACTTGCAATCCAAGGTATTACTGTACTGTAGTACGGCTTAAATTAAAAATCTCTGTACAAATTTTTTTGGGGGAATTTCGTTTTGATATAAGAGTGTTTTGGATTACAAGCACGTTTCCGGAACGAATTATGCTCTCAATCCAAGGCATGACTGTAATAGATAACATGCATGGTTGTTTCACAGATTCTAACTGCTCTTTCTCCCCCAAATCACTACTAGGAAAAATGGAAGGCTATTCAGAACAAAAGTCACTAAACCAGACGGGGAGTGAAAGAGAGAAACCCAGTACAGAAAATACATCACCAAATATAATAAAACATGTGAAATCATATGCGCACGTGCACACACAGGCACAGAGTCAATCATCTTGTACCCTCTCTGCACTATTAATATTTCAGCAACATTTCATAATGTTCCTTTCCCACATCATGCATACAGTTGCACTGTTCTTTGTGCTTCTCCAACACCTTTTAATCAGTTTCCACTATTTTGCCTCAGACATTCACTCACAAAGTATCATGGCACTAGTTGGCATTGAATTGAACTCCTGCCCTTCTTTGTCAACTTCTCTTGTGCATAGAACCAGGTTCCAAAATATAGCTTCCTCTAAGTCACTGGTTCCCAACCTTGGGTCCGCAGATGTTGCTGGACTACACCTCCCAGAATCCCTTGCCACTAGCCATGCTGGCTGGGTATGCTGGGAGCCGCAGGCCAGCAACATCTGGGGACCCAACCTTGGGTACCACTGCTCTAAATTATGCTGGATTTCAAACTGAGGACTGGGTACCTCAGACAGGAACTCTGCAGTGCTACGGAATCTGGCCCAACAGGAGAACTGCGGTCCCTGGTCTTGGCTGCAGGGGGCACCATGGTTACATGTGTTCCGCTCAACTAGTGGCTCCAAGAAGCTCAATACAGTTGTGATGAGCATCCACATCGAGATATGGTGGAGGTGAAATGCCCCCCTCCCCAATTTTCAGCTTCATTTGCAGGGTAGATGGTACGCATTTGAGAGGGGCATTACAATGATTTTTCAGGGGGAGCAACGTTAGTCCAAAAGTTCAGGGGGCCTACTATTGATTGTGGAAGTGGTTACAGGCTTTCTTTCTTTTTAAAACTATTTTTTGCAGCTGCCATTTCCTCCACCCCCACCCCATACTCTAAATGAGGAAAAATGGTGGCCCCCGCTGGCCACTGGGGTGGGGAGAATTATAGCCACTAGACGGAGCTGCTGAGAGAAGCTCTGCAGTGCTGCCAGCCCTGCCCCAAGCAGCAGGAGGGGGGAAATTCCAAAACAGGAAAGAAGATCTGCAACCGGCAGCACCCTCAACAGGAACCTCCCAGAGCCTTATTCCCCCCCCCCACTGCCCAGTCCTATTTCCCACCCACCCCCAACCTTGAGCCAAAGGTCCTCTCTCTAGACCTTTCAGTTAAGCTCTACACCCAGACAGAAGTCTGCATGAGGTGCACATAAAAATTTCCCTTGTTTCGGAGTGGGCTGGGGTGTCTGGAATTGGAATTGGAATTAGAATTACGATCGCACACACATCTTAAAATGGAGACAAGGAAATCTCTTTTCTTAGCACGTGTGGACAAAAATGGCTACCTGCTCTCAGGAATGCATGACGAGTCCAAGACTGAAGCAGAATCAAATGCCTGGATCAAATTAGAGCCGGGCCAAAATCTTTGACTCACCCTTTTTCTCTGAAAAAGTAGGGGGTGGCAGCAGGGAGAAAACAAAATACATTTTTGGGGTGACGACAGCAACATAAAATCTATTGGTCCCCCCTCTAGGGCAGATTACCATGATCAACAGTGCTGGAGGCTTCTCTGGTGCGTTCTTTCTTTATCGAATTGCCCCTCCCCTGCTTGCAAGGATGGAGCTGCAATTGCCAGCCCAGCAGGCCGCCCTACTCTTTTGCAACACCTCCATTTGAATGATGCAACATCAGATCGTAGCATCGTTGCAGAGGCATTATTTGCGGGGAAATTGTGCCCCCCCACCCCAATAGTGAGGGTCACCCTCCCCCTGCCGCGACAGAATGTCTATGGAATGATCTACATCCTGCTGTAGTGTCATTCGGGCAGAGGCATTGCAGAGGAATACAGCTGCCTGCTGGGCTGCCGATTGCAACTCGGTCACCACAAGTGGTGGCAGAGCAAGTGGTGGCCGCCCCCATCACTTATCATGGCAAGCCCACCGCCCAAGGTGAACCTTGCCCCACGAACCTAGCCCAAAATGCTGCTCCCTTAGTTGTCGTCCCCCCGCCCCGAAGGGTATCCACAGCCCGCAGATTGTTTTCAGGCAAAGCACATTTGGAATACAGGGTGCGGTTAGTGATGCCCTTCAAGAGTGGGCACGGTGTTCTTGCTCATATTTCAGTGCTCATTTCAAACATAATGCTTATTTGGGGAGTGCTTGGGAGATTGATTTGCAGCCATAACATTTGGCAGTCGGGACGCAGGATTGTCAAGCCTGCTCAACGTTCACGAAGGGGAAGAAAACGTAGCAACAGTAGCTGACTGACTGCTGGACTCTCTGCACCAAAGTTAAGGTCAGTGGCTCAAAATGTTCCCAGACAAATAACTGCACTTTCTTATCAGATGGCAGCGGCTACAGGCATTGAGATACCTCTGCCAAATTTAGCTGATAAGTACTTACATTAACCTCCCCCCCCACTCTCTCGCACACACCATTTTGCAGTCCAGGTCACTCATTCCTACTGAAGACAGTAACCTAATGTCAGGTACATTGACTGGACCATGGAGAGGCACTTGCAGGGAGAGGCACAGACTGCTAAGTGCTAAAGCACGCACTTGGCTTGCAGATGGAGCCAAGCGCAATCCCCGGGTATCTCTAGTTAACACGGGATTTCAAACAGTTGGGCTGGGAAAGACCCCTGCAGGAGGACACCTTGGAGGGTGACTGCCCATTAGATCAGACAATACTGGAATAGATGGACCAATGGCCGCCTGACTCAGTAAAAGGCAGCTTCCTGCATGCACTTTCTCTGAGGGCCCAGATGTTGTTCATGGCAGGAGGGGCCAACGTGGTCTAGAGCAGCGGTTTTCAAAGTTTCAGGGAAGCCCTCCCATAGCAATTCTCTGCCATTTGCCTCTGTGGGCCTCTGCCCAACGGACTGGCTCTGCCTCTCTGGAGCCAGCCATGTATCTCCTGTGTGGTTATCTAACTGGGTGCTTTCCCGTGTGATGCAAAAATGCCCTTTTGTCTCCAATATATTTTTTTTAGAAATGTGTTGATATTGTTGATAATGTGGCATGCAATACTGGACACCTATTTTTATGTAAGGATAATAACAACAGTGCTCGGCATTTATACAGTATCGCACTTTGAGCATTCAAAGTGCTTCACATACATTATTTTCACTAATTCTTAAAACAGCCCTGTAGGGCAGGTCAGTATAATTATCTCCATATTACAGATTGGGCAGCTGAGGCTGAGAGAGAGCAGCTTGCCTTAGGCCACCAAATGAGTTCATGCCTGAGGCAAGATTTGAACTGGGGACATCCCCATACACACTGTTAGCCACTACACTATACCAAAGAGTAGTGGGAATTCAGACTTCCTAGCAAACACACTTTTGGGAGTGAACACACAGGTATGGTCTTCAAGGTGTATGTTGCTGCCGATTACCAGTTTTGCCACAAACATTAGAACCCAGTCCTTGCCCATGCTAGAAATGGCGGGTATTGCTAAGAGTTCCAGAACGTTAACCTTTGATGAACATGCATGTATGAATCAGTGTGATAACATCAGGCAGCTGTGGGAAACATAAAACCTAATACACACATCTCTTCTGAAAGTATTCTTCTCCCCATTTTGCATCAGTATATTACCCTCAGCGATTGTCACTATATCTTTTCCCCACGTTATTTATCCTTTCATGTTTCTACAACCTCTGCACATCATCATTTATGAAGATTCAGATTCCCTTTTCACAACCATCCATTTCCTGAGATGATGAGCTGCATATTTTCTGTAGCCTTACACAGGACATACCTCAGTGACAGAGCACATTCTTTGCATGGGTCCAATGCTGAACGAGTGTCTCCAGCTAAAGCATCTCAGCTGGCGTAGTGGTGAGGGTGTTGGATTGGGAGTCGGGAGATCCGGGTTCTAGTCCCCGCTCGGCCATGAAACTCACTGGGTGACTTTGGGCCTGTCACTGGCTCTCAGCCTAACCTACCTCACAGGGTTGTTGTGAGGATAACATGGAGAGGAGGAGGGGGATTATGTAAGCCGCCTTGGGTTCCTTGCAGGAAAAAAGGCGGGGTATAAATGTAATAAATAAATAAATAAACTTCTGCTCAAGCCCTTCAAGAGCCACTGCCAGCCAGAGGGGTAGATGGACCAACAGCCTGACTCGCTGTAAGGGAGCTTGATCTTCCAGTGTTCCAAGTCTTGTTGCTGCTTTTGTACATCGCATGTGTGAAGCAAGAATTGCACGCTCTTACCTCCAGTCAAGCATGGTAGCCCCACTGAAGTAAAGAGACTCATCATGGTGTTGAGTTGTATCATATGCTCAGTGCCGCTTGAGACTCAGCCCTTCCATATGCATATGCTCCCATCCACAAGGAGGTAATGCTGAAGGACAGATTGAAGTTAACCGAAAGGGTCAATGTTAAAATGATTATGAAAAAGCCAATCTGCAATGGAAATTTGGCGGGCATGTGTGTACATTTATCGCTCATTAATGGAGTTGGACTGACAGCCCAATAAACCTAAATCCATCTTTACCATCTAGAAAATGAGAATGTCCTTTCAGGCTGCTTGGAAGCATTCTGCCAATGCGTCTCTCAGCCTTTGTGGACTAGCCACCACTGAGAACATGAGAGCAGCTAATGGATCAGATCCAGAGTCCACGTAGCTGCCGATGGCAGCCTCTTCCAGACGCTTTAGTGGAAGTGTGCAAACAACATAAGGCATTAAAATGAAACTACAGCTCCTCACAGATCACTTCTGACACCAACAGTCCAGTGTTCAGGGGAAGTCTCACCAAATCTTGGATATCTTTGACCGTAACAGGGCTGGATCAGACACTCAAAAACCATCTCCACACGATGCACGCCAGCAGTCACGGTGACATATCTGCAAGGAGAACGTAACAGCAGAAGACAGGTGTACACTTTCAGAGCGGGATGGCAGGGGGGCTGATAGAACCATCTGCCCTGCTCCATCTGAGCTAATTGTCCACAGGATGCTTTGAAAGGGGTAAGAAAAACTGGCCCACAGCTGAGGACAACCAGCAGCTGGCAGCAAGGAACAAGTCCCAGATTACAGAGAGCCAGTTCCAGACAGCTGGTTGGTTGCAAGTATTGGGGGGCTTGGGGGAGCTCCCAGAAATAACAGAACTTGATCAAAGTCCAACTGTGTTTTATATCTCCAAGGAAGGCAAGAAGATTACCAGAACCCTGCCCCTCGGGTAAAGTTAGAAGGAATTTAAAGAAGGGAAATACATCACTTAGCCAATTCCACATTAAGCCTGAAGCACATATGTATGTCTATGCCAGAGGAGAAAGAATGTAAACACATTGAATACTCTTTAAGCCCTGGATTTAACTGCTGAGTTTGCCAGCAACCCCAAATTGTCTACTAAAACTAGACCTTTCCATATTTACTCCATGAACTAAGATTCACCGTTTATTTATCATTCTAATTATTTTATTCTTTACAATAAATATCCTACCATTTGTCTTTAAACAAAACGCAGAAACACTTTCTAAACTCATCTGAGTGATCAGGAACACATAGCTTCATTAATCAGTAATGAAATAATGTATTGTTAACATCAGTGGGAATATGTAAGGCTAACCCAAGTACTATTTGATACAAAATATGTTAACCGATTCACACAAAGAAAAGAAAAATCAAGCTATAAAGATCAGAATATCTAACCCGCACACAAACATTGGTAGAAAACTGAGAGTGTCATTCCATTAAGACTGTATACATCTGAAAAATACCAAACATACTAGAAACAGATGAAAATAATCACATATAAAACAACACCATCAATATTCAAAAAATTATAAATTTGGTTATTATGGGGTCCAAATATTGTTTGTATGTTCATCACGTTTTCCCTTCACTCTTTGGAATGCTGTTCCTGTCAGCTGTTTCAACATCACACCATAATCATGGGTCACAGGCCGCGGGGGTGGGGAGAATGAGAATGAGATCTATGATGATAGATTCAGGCTGTAGGACCTCCTGATTTACAACCTTGAGATTGGTCAACCTTTGGTCAGCAGGGGGGGGGGCAGCTGCTGGTCTGTTTTCTGCTATAGTTTAATGCCACCATTGCTGGTGGCCAGAGGGTGGTATTGCAGCTACCAGCTCAGCAAAGATCAGTGACACAAGGAGGCCATAGGGTTCTATCGTTCTATCATATTTGGATACTCTCTGGCCTGGCTCTTTAGGCTGAGCTACTCTTGGACTGCCCATCCTTGCTTGCTTCCAGACCACCAGTGCTGACACAATAATATTGAGAAATTGTATTATTTAAAATTGTTTGAAGAATGGGAAGAGAAAAAAGGCTTTGCTGGCTTAATTTCCCGCTTGCTTATAATAGTAGCAGCCATCTTCCTTTACTGCCTCTGTTTCTCATGTATGCAGATTAATAGTGACCAGAAAAAATCACCAACTGTTTCTGCTTCCTGTAGCTACAGCCTGTTTCTCTTTGCTGCTAACAAAGTATGAATGAATGATGGGCATTTTTTTTCTCACACCTTACTAAATCAAATTGAACATTTCTGTCACTGCAGCTGGATAAACTGTAACTAAATCATCTCTTTTTTGGGGGGAAGGTGTTGTAAACAAAGCATACTTCCTGGGAAACTGCAAAGATTGCTTCCTCATCTTCTCTTGTTTTGGTAAGTCATTATCCTTGACTGGTGACCTGTTCCAAATTTTCAGCGATGTGCTGAGATGGATGAATTACAAGCCTTCTGTGGGTGGACAACAGATGCTGGGAGCAATCTTCGCATGGCCCTGCAGCTTGCAGGTGGGAGAATGTGCACATACATACATTCCCTTCAGCAGGAGTGATGCCTGCTCCTGCCATACTTGCCTTTTGCTGCCCTCATAGTTTGGGTTTGTGGTTTTTATAAATTAGAATACTGAGGCTTTTAGAGAGAGATCCAAGCAAGAAGTGTTTTAGTTTTTGTTTGTAAAACAGGGCAGGGCACCCCTCAAACTAACAAATATTTGATATCAGAGAATTAATATTGTCCAAAGTTATCACAAGTTGCAACTTGAGTCAAATATTGTCATGTTTTATCTATCCTAACACCCCTTCCTTCAGACGAGGCTTTACCCTAGTCCAGGGATAGGCAACCTGGTGCCTCCAGATGTGTTGGACTATGACTTGCATCACCCCTGGCCATCCTGAGAGGTTGCCTACCACTGGATTAGGGTAAAGCCTTGTCAGTCTTGTAGGAGTCTCTCGGGTGGTGAGGATTCCATTGGAAACTGCTGTCTTAAACACTTCAGCATAAGGGTTACCAACAACCAAGCATGACTTTAGTGATCCAGCCAGGAAAACTGTGTTCAGGCAGGGTAACCAGAATTGAGGAATGAAAAGTAAGCATAGAATAGAGCGGGGCCCCCCGCTCTCGCTCTCTCTAGTGATCCAACCCCCAAGGCTAGAGCCTCGGCCCATGAATGGCCAGATTCTGCCTGACTTTGCCCCTCAAGAGAAGCTATTCATTTATTTAGACAGATATACTCTGCCTTTCTCAATTTCAAAGCTAGTATTTTTGGAAATCATAAGCTGGGACCCAATTTAGTGGCCTTACTTCTCATGTCCAACCTTGTTCATTCCGTCAATATGCAAATACTACTACTGTGGTTACCTTGGACAAGCTTAGAACATCTTGCCAATGAACTTGTAGGCTCCCCAAATCATTTTCCAGGCAGGACTCCTGTGCCTTTAAATAGATGCATGACAGGAGGAAATTCAGCAGGTGAGGCTTTTCACTTCTTTGCCTTTTTCATTCTGGGAAAACTCTCAGTTGCTTGTCATACAGCTGTCAGAGGCAGAGAAGATCCACCAGAAGAAGAAGAAAAGTTGACAAATAGCACCAATAGGGCACCTTCAGATCTACATAAACAGGAAAACCATGGGAGTCAGGACCAAACCACTCCAGCAATTGATTGCCTTTACTTTTCACACATACAAACAGATTGTGGGCCAAACCAGACATGATGGGGGCCAAACCAGACATGATGGGGGCAGCCACTTTCATTGCTCATGTGTCTGCCCACTTCACATAGCAAACGGGGAGAGGGATTGAAAATTTATTTTATGTTTATTTATTTAATTTTTTAAATCCTTCTCATCTATGAAATCAGATTCAGAGCAGCTAACAATATCTCCAAACACTAACACAATAAAAATCACAATCTAAACACACACACACACACACAGAGAGAGAGAGAGAGAGAGAGAGAGGAAAGCAACTTTAAAGAAATCAAGAGAGCAGCAGAGTAAATCAATAAAAACTCTCCAAACACAGCACCTATTAGCATGCAAAGGTGAGTCATCAAGAGCCTATTCTTCAATGTGCACCTAAATGCAGGAAGGAAAAGGGCCTGATCTCTCCAGGGCAGAGCTCTCCAACCTTGGGTCCCCAGATGTTGCTGGACTACAGCTCCCAGAATCCCTTGCCATTAGCCATGCTGGCTGGGTATGCTGGGAACTGTAGGCCAGCAACATCTGGGGACCCAAGGTTGGAGAGCTCTGCTCCAGGGCATTCCACGGTTAGGTGATGCCATTGCCAAAACGTTTGGAGGTACAGTTTTATGTACTTCCAACTGCAATGGAATCTAGAGCAGGGCTCTGAATCCACTATTGTAGCTCATGCAGTTCATATGAAAGTAAGTGGTTTGAGGTTTAAAACATTAACATCAGCAGCTAGAATTCAGCCTGGAAAGAAATAGTAACCAATGAGGATACTATAGGACTGGTTATACAATTCAGTTAACAACAGCTTCAGTTAAAAACCTAGTAGCAGCTGCATTTTGGACCAATTGGAGTTTCTGGACTGTATTCAACTACAAACCTGAGCAGAAAGTATTTCAGTAATCTAACCTGGATGAAACTATAGCATGGATAGCACAGGTAAAGTTGGGATTCTCTAGGAAAGGCAGCAGCTTGTGAAACAGCCAAAGCTAGTAAAAGGGTGCCTTATCTCAGCATGGTAACATGGAAGGATACCATGGTCTATGAGACCACAGACCAACCTTTCCCAACCTGCTGCCCTCCAAATGTGTTGTACTACAACTCCCATCACCCCAGACCATGTTGGCTGGTGATGATGGGAGTTGTAGTCCAATACATCTGGAGGGTGTCAGGTTGGGGATGGCTGTCACAGACCACCAGCACCACCAGAATTGCAATCTGTCCAGCCAGCCCATAGTGGATGTAATCCACCAGAGCACCAAGGTGGTTTCAGTCCCAAAACCAGTCCAGGAGCTAGGGTGGAATGGATCTAAATCAGGGGTGGGCAACTTGTGGCCCTCCAGATGTTTTGGCCTACAACTCCCTTGATCCCTCACCACTGGCTATGCTGGCTAGGGCTGATGGGAGATATACGTAGGCCAAAACATCTGGAGGTCCACAAGTTGCCTACCCTTGATCTTAGTAATCAATTTCATCCAGGAATACCTGGAGTTGAGTTGCCACAAGTTCAAGCACCTTGCCCAAACATGGTAGATTTAATATAGGGTGATATTTGTTCAATTAATCAGAGTTTTAAAAAATGGATTTTTTGAAGAGAGGTCACTCTACTACCCTCTTTGCGGTTACAGGAACTACACTCTCTGCATGGCAGGCAAGCAGTGATGACCTCCATGACACAAAAACTCATAGCTGGCTTAGCAGCTCTTGCCTTTGTAGACTGTTCAGAAGCTGCAGTTTGGTGACAATACAGCTGCTAGGTTGAAGATGGGGACTAGACATTGGGAGCCCATCTCAGCAGTGGCTAAAGAGCTCCACTGGCTTCTGGTTCATCTCCAAGCACAATTTAAAGTGCTGCTGCTTACCCTTAAAGCTCCACACAGCTTGGGATCTGGGTCCCTAATGGAATGTCTACTCCCACAACCACCTTTGTGTACACTGGCTGAGAGGTCCTCCTTGTGAATGGCCCTGCAATTGGAGCTGAGATACTTGGCAACTGGGGAAAGGGCCTTCTCAGTCGTGGCCCTCCACTTACGAACTCTCACCCTAGGGAGTCTCACCTAGTGCCCACACTGATGTCTTTTTGACACTGGCCAAAGGCCTTTTTATTTTCTTTTAACATCTGGTAAACTTTTTAATGTTGCAAGCATTATCTGCTCTTTTATCTGCTCCTCACCAAGGCAGAGCAGGCAGAAGGAGTGCCTGTCCATGGGGGGGGGGGGAGTTTCACCCCACACTTCCGAAAGGTGGCTTTCAGAGGCATTTCGCCTCTCAAAAAGGTCTATACAGCCCGCTAAAGAGCCAAAATAAAGAAATAAGATAAAGACAAAGAAGAAAACAACAGAAGGTGATATAGGTAGAGGAAAATAAATCTATTTTCACTCAGCCAAAAAAAACCTTGCACAAGTCGAGAAGTTCCCTACGTCTAGCCACAATGGCGGTTGAAGAGGACCTGAGGGATCGTGGACATGCGCAGTGAGACGGTGGGGGAGCGGTTCCTGCCTGATTTTCCTCAGCTTTAGAAGTTTCCGATCCATCTCCATGCAGGCACAGAGCCAATATGCATGATGCACAGAGATCACAAAGAAGAAGCAACCTTTAAGAGAATGTAACGCCAAAGCCCCTGCATATATTTCTATACAATTTGGAAGGCATCATCCTCTCAGAAGGATCCACTCTGCCCAAAATTTAATCCAATTCTGTTAAACATGAAAAACATTAGAGCTATTTGTGGATTTTCCATGGTAGTCAATGGGAGATATGAAACTTCATTTGATCTGAATCTTGCTTTGGGCTCAGGCCTGAGTCAAAGCAGCCTCCGAAGTCAAAATCAGGCTGTTTCCCGAAGCACTGAACTGAGGTCTCCTGAAACGAATCTTGTGATCAGTGGGCACCCCAAAGAGAAACATGGAAAATAAATAAAAATAAACTATAGGCCGAGATGGGCAAGTGCCAAGCACAGATGTGGTTAATCTCCCTTATCCAAATATCCTGTTCACATTGTCAGATTGAACCAGCTGGAAAGGTCTCCATACAAACCTGACGAGACGGGACTTTGGCTACACCCAAAACCAATTCAGTTATGACTGTGATGTCCAACTTGGAGCATATGCAAGCAACTTTATCTGCAAAGTGTTTTGCAAACTGGTCTGTGGCTCACGCTGGCTCAGCTTGTCTGAGTGTGGAAAGCTAAGCAGGGTCAGGCCTGGTTATTACTTGGACGGGAGACCCCTCCTCTAGTTTCCTGCATTGAGCAGGGGGTTGGACTCGATGGCCTTGTAGGCCCCTTCCAACTCTATGATCTATGAATCTATGAAACCTGGCCACCAAGGGTTCCACCAGACCACCAACTCCCCCAGTGGCCATATTGTATAAGGCCTCTCACCACTCAGAAGAGCTTCAATGAATAAGCTATGCAGATCAATGGTGGTGGGAGATGGTGAAGTAAGCTGTGTTAGCCCTCCTTGCTGTCACAGACTAAGCTCTAACATGAGTTGAGCTTGTCTTACTACCCTGTACATTGCTGGTTTGGGAAGAAAAGAGAGTGAAACACCAAAACACAGGGAATTTAAACCAGGGGAAGAAGTTCAACTCTCCATACCCACACACGTTTCGGTGTAAAAAAAAAAAGTAGCCCCCCCATCCCTCCACTTTATACATGAATGGAGTAGATACTTTAATAGACAACCATGCCTGCCCCTATCGTGGCTGGCGCAGCTCTCAGAAACATCCAGCTCTCAGCTTGGAGTTTGAAGTGAACATCCCTGTCCCAGCACAATGGATTAATTGCTGCTAGAGTGCGAATTTCAACAAGAGCATATGGCTGTGGACTGAATGTTTGCTGCAGTGGGGAGCGGCTGAGAGTGGTCTTTGAGGAGGCTTTATTTCTGTCTGTGAAAGAACTGTCGTTCCCCCCCCCCCCACATTTCTGAGTGAATGAACCAGGAGTTAGCCAATATAAAATTAATGTGATATACCATGCAGCAGAAGGATTCAAGCACATAGTTTATGGTGATAAATGATTTTCCATGACAGCAAAAATATGACAATGAAAGGAAGACAAATGCATTTCCTGGATTGCTCAGTAATTCTGATTAGGTTGCCTTTCCTGTAAAGGATTATGTAGGACAAGCTGACATGATCACCTGGAATTACCTAATCCAATAGGCATTATGTGTGACAGATAAAACATCTGTTTAAAGAAAATAAAGTGCACTTAGCCATGGGGCTTAAGATGCTGACCAAAACCAGATCAAATAAAAGGCGTAGAGTTTCCTCTGCAAAGACACTGTAGAGAGCTTGCTAACAATTTATAGTCCAACAAAGGCATGACTTGCCATCCATTTTCACTCGTATTGATTAGCAAGCTGCAGTTCACTTGACCAAGCTAATTGCGCAATCCACGGAGAGAGGGCTGTGAATGAGATTTAAAGCAGAGTCATTCTAAGAAGGGGAGAGGGTTGTAACAGAAAACACTGCCTGGAATAAATGCTGAAAAGAAGTAAAGCTAAATTGCTCGGAGGCAGCCCTAGGCAAGGTCGAGCCAGAGTTACACACCACTCTCAGATGCCCCCTGTTCTTGCCATTTGCTGCAATTTCAAGCATACATCCTAGGAAGGTTATGTCTTGAGAAGGTAAGGTTTTGGTCGTGTCCCTATGCTTCTTCGTGCCCTCTTCCCTTTAGACCAGTGTTCTCCAACCTTGGGTCCCCAGATGTTTTTGGCCTACAACTCCCAGCATCCCCCAGCCGGCATAGCTGGCTGGAGCATGCTGGGAGTTGTAGGCCAAAAACATCTGGGGACCCAAGGTTGGAGAACACTGCCTTAGACCATGTGTACAGTAGGGGTCACTGTCATCAGGTATGTAGTAAAAGATGTGTAGTGGGTACAAATAACCCGTTTCAACCAGAGCTGGAACTCTGTGCATTTGAACTGTGCAGCCCCTCCACCCCCGCTCCCAAAAGGTCAGTTCTGAATGTGAAAAAATATGAAATATCAGAACCCCTCAGCCAGTAAAATACTAAACAGAATTGCATATCATTTACCAAACGTTGCTAGTTTAAAATGCCATCACAAGCCAACTATCAAATACTAAATACTTTTGCATGCCAATCATCAAAGGTTAGCTACTAAGTGCTGCTGGATACTAAAATGCCATTGCAGGTCAGCTGTTAAATACTGCCAAATATCGATGGCCAAATATTACTGATATTGAAATCAAGTATCATAAGAAATTACATACTATTTCAAGCATTCTGTCAACATTTGTACATACTTGAGTATTTGGACATTGTACATCAAAATTTGTTCACAAGCAATTGAAGAAATTGGGTGGGTGGGTGGGGTCAAATTCCCAGCTCTAGGCGCAAGGGGACAGCTGGCAAGTGAGCACCCTGTGAAGAACTTGCCAACAGAGAAAGCCAACTTGAACACTTGACTGTAGGTCAGATGAATAAGAACATACTGTTAGCCCCAGAGCTCAAGGACTATCATGTGATGTACATGCATTTGCGAACCAGCTAAGAAGAATTAAGAAGTTATCATCTGTGGATAAGTGATCAGCACAATGAATTTCTCACTGCCCCTGCCCTTTCTTCCACGGTGCGCTCCTTTCACATTGCCGACCTCGGAGAGAAAAGATTTTCCAACTGGTGTGGGGCCTGCTCTGCACTGGGGGGTGGGGGAAGGTAAAGTCCAGTGTGGGGCTACGTACGACACATGGAGAGAAAGCAACTGAGCAGCAGATGATGTAAGCAGGGAGACGAGCAGTCAATGAAGCTCAAGATGGCGTAAAGGTGTGTGTTTACAAGAGACAAGAGAGGATGGTTACTTCAGCACCAGTGCGTTGAGTAGACCGAGGAAGAGGGGAGGAAGTGAGCAAGGAACAAAGGCAGGGGTCACTGCAGTCAGATAAGCACATTCGCAAGGCTTCTGTTCTATTTGGATGCATCCCTGGAAAAAACTGTTGTGCAGTATCAGCTGCTAAACAGTGTTCTCCAACCTCGGGTCCCCAGATGTTTTTGGCCTACAACTCCCAGCATGCTCCCGCCAGCAGAGCTGGCTGGGGCATGCTGGGAGTTGTAGGCCAAAAACATCTGGGGACCCGAGGTTGGAGAACACTGAACTAAGATAGACATTACTTGAGAGGCAGCAGGGGTCCACTTTTTAAAGATGCTGCAAGTAAGGTTAAGCTTTTGCTGTGGTGGTAAACTGGTTTCTGGGCTGCAGTGGTGCCATCAGGGCAAGACTTTGGGGCAGAAGTTGAGCCTCCCCACACACACACTCAGCACAACGAGCAGGGGAGCCCCTAGACACAGTAGGGCTGGCTGTCCACATTTTGGAGTAAGTGAACTAATATGCATCACCAACCAGCCCCGCCTCATTGGACCATTAAGGCCAGAGTGTAAAATTACCGAACGGTGCCACTGCTGGGCTGCTTCAGATTGCACATGGGGGCCCACGTGGTGTCGGGGAGCAGGTTCTGATATAGCATTCTCTCTGACACACTAATTCGTTATGTACAGAATTTTTAATTTTTAATTTTGCATGGAGGAGCCTTAAATCAGGTGCACCCCCACCTGCGTTCTCATCACCTCAGTGAGGCCTGAAAATCGAGAGGGAATAGATGCAAAATGTGCATTTAAGCGCAACGATAATATTTTGAGAGACAGAATAGAGGGTAACAATGTTGCCATTTGCTCCAGGATCCCCATTAAATGACTTGTCTCTGCCTGCATGTACAGTAATACCTTGGATTGCAAGTAACTTGGTTTGAGAGTGTTTTGCAAGACAAGCAAATTTTTAAATATTTATTTAATTTTTTTTTACTTGATATACAAGTGACGTCTTGCAATACAAGTACTGTAGTATGGCTTAAATTAAAAATCTCTGTACAAATTTTTTTTGGGGGATTTCGTTTTGATATAAGAGTGTTTTGGATTACAAGCACGTTTCCGGAACGAATTATGCTCTCAATCCAAGGCATGACTGTACATTGACCAGTTTGCTGAATTGACTAATACAGCATAAATGGGAAAGCTAACATTCCGCAAAATGAGACTTTTTTTTAATGAGAGCATTGTACATTAATTAGTGATAAGATTTCTCCAGGGTCTTTATGTATGCAGTTTTGCTTGATTAGTTTGTGTTTTTTCTTCCTGAAATGTATTTATTTATCACATACATACATGAGAGAGATATTTGGTATTGTTTATACTGCTTTTATTTTTTAGATTTTGAGTAACAGGGTTTTTTTTTTAGGGACGCGCATCAGATGTGTCCAAAGCCCAAACAGAATAAGCCCCCTTCGGACTGTTTCTGGTGCTTCTTGAGGTGAAGCAAACTTCCCTCCAAAGTGACCAGAACCAAAGCTGGATCTCACACAAAGTTTCATCTGGCATTTGGGCTTCAGAAATGCAGGCAGCCTGTCTTCAGAATTTTGTGTCTTTTGCTTTTCTTTCCCTGAAAATGGTGGTGGTGGAGGGCTGTTGAGTGACTGACAGGTCCACCATCTAATCACAGGACACATTTCACCAGGGGCTTTATAATCACTGTGCTTTGGGGGAGGGTTTGTGAGTGACAAACTGTGTCTCTTAGCTTCCTTGTTCTATAGCAGTGTTCTCCAACCTTGGGTCCCCGGATGTTTTTGGCCTACAACTCCCAGCATGCCCCAACCAGCTACGCTGGCTGGGGCATGCTGGGAGTTGTAGGCCAAAAACATCTGAGAACCCAAGGTTGGAGAACACTGTTCTATAGCAAGCAAATAGAAACTCAGAGGTTCTGTGCTGGGTTTGGGGTAGGGTGGGATGGCTTCAAGTTCTCTTTGTTCATAATTTCAAAATCCTTTTATTTTCCCTTCTCAACTATTAAATCAATCCTTCTCTCAGACTTTTTCCTGCAATGAAAAATCTTTCTTTCCAATGCCACCATGCTTCACTATTTCTGAAAACACCTCACACTGGCTTTCAATCATCATAACTCCCTAGCCCCTGCACCTATCCTTCTGAACCTTTGCAGGTTTCTTGCCTGGGGACACCTCAATGATCTGTGCCATTTTCATGCAGATTGTCCTGAAAAAAACATGGGGAGAAGGAAGGGGAAGCAAATCACACCCCCACACAGAAATATGTAAGGACTCCCTTCCGCATAAACTGCCAACTACCTATCCTTCTGAAACTTTGCAGGTTTCTTAGAGGACCACTTCTAGGCTGTCTGTCATTTTCAGAACAATGGTCCATAAGGCATCTACATCACATTTTGGATACCCTCAAAAGGGTAAAGGCTGCTCTTGCACAAAAATCCCTGTACCTATTCATTTCAAAGTTGTCAGGCTTGATCTCTCCTCAGAAGGGGCAATTATCCCTGCAAACCTCATCCAGTTCTGCCAAGAAATATCACTAAAACCAAAACGTTATCAGTTCTCTCTCTCTCTCTCTCTCTCTCTCTTAAAAAAAATAAAAATATAAAGGCATGCAGCACAAAAAACTATGCACCTATTCTTCTGAATTGTGCCAGGTGTAAACTGCTCCCAAGGGGCTAATATGCCTGCAAATTTCATCCAATTCTGACAAAGAAAAAATAGTGATAGCCATTAAAAAAAAATTAAAAATGCCCATGATAGTCAATGGGAGGCACAAAGCCTTGGATTTCTAAATCTCAATTCGGGTTCAATTCCCAAGCTGGAACAGACAGACTCCACTGCTTCAAGCCAATCTGGACCATTTTCTGAAGCACTGAATTGGGGCCCAAGTCAAATCTTATTGTCGGTGCACACCTCTAGGCTTATTATTATTATATTATTATTATTATTATTATTATTATTATTATTATTATTATTATTAGTTATTGTTGTTATTGTTATTATTATTAAGCTGGTTGCTACTTGATAAAATGGAAAGTTATTATAAATTAATAATAAATTAATTATAAATTAATTTGCGGTCTAAAAGTGAAATACATTAAATTTTAAAAAGGTATAGAAAGGCTTGATTTGCACATTGCACATATCTTATTTGTAGAGCAGTACTGAAGGACAACTGGGAGCATTTAAGGTTCAAAATTAGCGGACAAAAGGGAAAGTGTTTAACAAGTTTTCTACTCGCCAATTCTTCCTTGCAGATACCTCCCACGACCCCCCAGGAAATTTTAATCATGTTTTGCCCCCGGTGAAACTAGATGCAGTCCCGCCTGGGGTGGGGGGAATGACATGAAGGATCATTTGTAGGGGAGAATTGCTGGGCACAGCAGGAGGATTAAGCAGCTTCACATTCAGGTTCTCTTAGCAAATATGGGATTGGGGGGGGGGGGAATGCCAAGATAAGCTGTAGTTCTATCCCAAGCATTCCTTACAAGATTCAGTTTTATTCTGCTGTTGTGAGGGCACCGGCACACACCTTCTGAATGAGGCAAAAAGTTCATGACTATCAGTGATGATGGTACCATTTAACAGTGCAATCACATACATGTCTACTCAAAAATAAGCCTCATTGGATGCGTTCACACATCATGCCAGCTCAGCTGCCACTCTCCTCCCCTCCCGTCGCCCCACAGAAGACGCAGGGTGGTGGGCGGCCGCGCCCCACTGCCAGTTCAGCCGCCGCTCCTCCCCTTACCGGGTAGCTTTGGACTCCAAAATAGCAATGAAAAGTTTGAGTCTGACCCACACCTTTAAAAACAACAACACCTGTCCGTATTCTAAATGAAAAGAAGCCTGTTTCACTCAGTGATCACAAACATGGGCTACAAGAGGTTCACCAAGAACAACGCTTACTGCCAGGTCAGCTCATGATAACTATCGTCCAGGATTTGATCCTGCATGAGGGGATGGCATTACCGAGACCTATTTGGATGAGGTGGGATTGGGAATTCCGAGTTAAGTTGTACTCAACTGGCTGTTGGGTAAAGCACCAACCTTGGCTGGATGTGTGGGCCGGAGGAGTTCCATAGTCCATTCGAGTTCCATGTTCATCTCTTGGTGTCTTGTTTGGCGGAACATTCTGTAGAGCAGTGTTCTCCAACCTTGGGTCCCCCGATGCTGGGGAGATGCAGGGCGGCGGTGGCGGGCGGGCAGGCGCCCCACGCCCCGCCGCCGGTTCAGCCGCCCCTCCTCCCCTTCCCCCTCTGCAGGAGACGCATGGCGGCGGGTGGGCAAGCGGCCCGTGCCCCGCTGCCGGTTCAGCCGCCCCTCCTCCCCTTACTGACGCAGGGAGCCTCTAGATCGGCTGCTGGGCCAGATGAAAAGACCCGGCGGGCCGGATGTGTCCCGCGGGCCGTAGTTTGAGGACCCCTGGGTTAGAGTGTTGGGCTGGGACTCAGGAGATCTGGGTTCCAGTCCCCACTCAGCCATGACGCTCACTGGGTGACTTTGGGCCAGTCACAGACTCTCAGCCTAACCTACCTCACAGGGTTGTTGTGAGGATAAAATGGAGAGGAGGATGAGGATTATGCAAGCTGCCTTGGGTTCCTTGCAGGAAAAAAGGCAGGATATAAATATAATAAATAAATATATAAATATTCTTCTCTTGTTTGGGGATAGAGTTACCTCTTCTGTTAAAATCAGACCCTCATGGTGAGATTGCATTAATGGGAGATATGACATTTTTAGTCACTCCAGCTGAGCTGGAACCATTCTTCCCAATGTGCTAGGGCATTGTTGTTGTTTTTACTTGCCAGGAGTTGTGTGTGTGTGTGTGTGTGTTTTAATTTAATGCGTGGGGTGCATTAAAAGAATTGGCAGTCCTAATCTGCAACCTGAAGTGGGACTTTCCACTCTACCGCTTCATTCTACTGCATGTGTGGAGCAGGCCTTTGTGTCCAGCTCTCAAACTTTGCAAGTTTAATATTGACTTTTCTGGATCCTCTAGGCTAGCACCACTACACACACGGCAAGCAAAACTCAGGGGCAGGGGACCATCATGGGAGACCAGTCACAACTGAGGTGACCCTCGAAATGGAGAAGCATTCCACATCTTAAGCCTAAGTCAAGAGAAGCAAATGGTCTGTGGAATATTATGAAGCTGCCTTTGGTGAAACTAATCCAGCAGCAACTCCCCAGGATGCCAGGCAAAGGTATTTCACAGCCCTACTTCCCAAATTCCTTTTGAACTGGGGATCGGAAACTAATGTGGGCTTAGGATAAGAACACACAAATTGATCATAGCACAGAACTGAAACAAGCTGACGACTTAACTGTGGTGATGATCATATGTTGAGTGGTTTCATTGGCTCCAGAAAGGCACAGGGCTTGGGTTGAAGGCATAGGGCTAGATGCTGATTCAAGGCAGGGTGTCTGGAGCTGTAGACTGGGCAGAAACATGGTATCAAAAGTGCAGGACCACTTGTGGATATTGTTTGTAGGCTTTTCTACAAGAGGCATTTATCATGCACTTGTCATTCTCTACTCTCAGTTGTTTACTGGTTCTTTAGACAACATTGTGACCCTTCAGTTTCGCTGTGTCTAACCAGCACCTTCAGTGAGTTTTGTTAGAGCAGGGAAAATGCAGCATTTAATTGTGAAAGCAAAAGAAAGCATGATTTCCACTTGTGCATTTGTGCTACTCCACTATACCACAGTGCCACCTAGAGGTTATGTAGCAGGAAAGGAAACGCTCCTCGTGTAGTGCTCGGATCTCAATTCCTCGACGAAACCAAAGGTAGATACAGCCAATTAACAGCCTCATGTAGAAAAACTCTGTATTAGTAAACATAGCTGTAGTAGAACCATCATATCTGTATTGATGGGGACCAGTCATATGGTTGTTGGCCATTCTTGGACAAGTGCACTTCCCTAGGTTGGAGAATGGGATGGAGGGACTATCATTATTACAATTTATGTTATTTGTTTCTTCCTTGCTGCCCAAGGAAGATGCTAAGCAAACACTATCATGTGTTTCATTTTCTAGTTGATGAATATGTGGAGACTAGAAGAGGAAAACTGGATTAAATTATTAGGAACCTTTTTAAAAAGCTCTGTTTCATTAAAAAAAATAAATCAGAAAGAAAGCATAGGCTGTTTTTCACTCTGGAAGTTCTGTTTCTTGTCACATAAGGGATATATATATATATATATATATAGATATATATATTTCTGCACCATTTTTTTAAAACATTAGTAACAAAATAGCCTTGTGGATATCCCAGTCTCTAAAGGCAGGCGTAAGGAGGAAACCAGGAACATTTCAGCTCAGTGCTACTCGTCGCCCCATCTGATCGGCCCCCATGTACTGCTTGGCAGGAGGCGAGCAATATGGCTGGGTTGTCTCAGGCCAAATGGGCTTCAGTACTAATCTTCCTTCTGTTTCATCTTTTCCTGGGTTTTTAGCTGGGACACATCATTCTGTTGTACTTGAGGATTCACACACTCCACTGCGGCTGTTTTATTTCACTCCTCGCTCAGTACAAAATACAATGAAAGCCAGGAAAGAAGACTTGAGATCTGCACACTGTCAGTGGTACATAGTTCTGGCTGTTGTTTCCGTTTGATGCCTTCAATTTTATCCAAGGATTATACAGGATGGGAATAAAGGAAGATTTACATGCCTGAACACGGGTCAAATGACAGTCAGAAAACACATGTGTTCCAGCTTTTTCACCTGCATTCTATTTCTGGCAAACATTCCTTTAAAAGCCTTCTAACCAACTGTGGCAGAAATTGCTGTTAGGAGCTTTCTTCTTATAGTTAACTGAAATGGAATACATTTTTGTTTATTTCAAAGGTCTTTGTTTTATTTTTGCATCGGTTTAGTCCCTATCATCATCAATATCCAGATCTAGACAGAACAACTTCCTAAGGCTCCATGACATTCTAGTATCCCATTCTAGCATGATGAAGAAACAGAATGAGGGTGTGGCTATGCAGATGAGGGGTGGCACTATGCAGAAATATTGGGGTTCCCAGGGTCTGGGAAGATGTTTGTTGGAGCCTGATCCTATGAATGTTTGTTTAGGGGCAAGCCACTCTGGGATCAATGGAACCAAAAACAAAATTTTGTTTCAAATTTCAAATTTTTGAAATTTGCCCATTGATATTAAAATTCTACTATTTTTATTGTAAGCCTTCTATCACTGTCAATGTTGACCACTACATATCACATGCTATCAAAATAACACCATTGATCGCATGCCATCTGTCAGATATTATTAACTGTTGCAAAACCTTCCGGTGCTAAAAAAAAAAAAAAAAACCACCAGATACAGAATACCAAACATTTGTCAGAATATTCAGAGACCATTTGGAAAGTATTCGTCAACATCAACAGAGGGAAGACCTGTCATAATTATGGGGATTTTCTAGTCTTGTATAATAATTTCCTGTCCCTGTGCCTTTTAACATCTACATGAAACCACTGGGGAAAGTCATCCAGAGGTCTGGGCTGAAGTGTCATCAGCATGTGGATGGAGGTTTACAAGCTTTCTTAGAGGGGGTTGCACTCCCCGTAAAAGATCAAGTATATAGTCTGGGAGTCCTCATGGACTCTGGGGAAGCTCTCGTGACTGCGGTGTTTGGGAGTGCGTGCATTTTACCAGCTTAGGCTGGTACGCCAGCTGTGGCCCTGTCTGGAGAGCACAGACCTTGCCTCAGTTATCCATGCACTGGTGACATCCAGGATTATACAAGATGGGAATAAAGGAAGATTTACATGCCTGAACATGGGTCAACGGACAGTCAGAAAACACATGTGTTCCCTGATGTAAAGTTTGGGGCATGGGCGGCAAGGGGCTCTGGCTGGAACGCCAGGGCCAGTGGATGATGGAGGCTGGAGGCTGGAGCAGGTTAGAAGAGCGCAGAGTCCAGGAGCCGGGCCAGGGTCGGTACACATAGCAAGCAAGGTGGGGTCAGAGGCGAAGGGCAGGTCTGGTAGGCAAGCAGTGGTCAAGCACGGGTTGAGAGGAAGCAGAGTCCGAGCAAGGGCCAGAGGCAAGAAGGCAGATCCAGAAGCAGACCAGGTTCAGACAAGGGCCAGAGGCAGAAGCGGGGTTGAGAGCCAGGCTAGAGTCAGTCATGAACCGGGTAGAGCAGGGCTAGAGGCGTAGGTCAGGAACAGGCAAGGGTCGAGCACAGTCAGGCAAGAGCTGGAGCTGGAGCTGGAGCTGGAGCTGGAGCTGGAGCTGGAGCTGGTCACAGGGGGTCAGGAGCCGGTTGCAACAGCTCAAGGAATCGTGTTGCTGAGGTGACGGTTGAAGGCAAACTGCAGCACTTATATAGGTCCTCCTGGCTGCTCCGCATTATCCAGGAGCAGGAGGCTACACTCTGCAAGTAACTAGAAACACCTCACTCCTGCAAGGAGGCATCTTCACCACCAGGTGGAGCTGTGGCGCTACCTGGGAGGAGCAGATCCTGACACCTGGATACCTGAAGAATCGCCTCTTCCATATGTGCCCCCGTACCCTGCCGCCATCTGGAGAGGCAGCATTGCGGGTTTCCCCACTATTGGAAGCTTGATGGAGTGGGTTACCAGATCCAGCCTTCTTTGTTGTGGCTCCTTCCTTGTGAAACAGAGGCTCATCTGGCCCTCTTGCTTCAAGGCAATCAAGACATTTCTTTTTTAAAGGCTGTAATGCTTTCAGTCAGTTAGGCGATCACTCGTGACCAAGTAAGATTGTCTTCCAGGATAAAAAAAAAAGAAAATTTACAAAAAGGAGATTTTAAAAGGAGGAAAATTCTAAAGAAAATTGTGTAGACTCTAGCGATGGGTCCGTAAGTGACTGTGGAGGCCAATTCTAGATCCACACAGCTTCCCACAGTGAGGACACAGGTTACCAGATGGAAGATGGTCCTGTAAAGGATTCATTTGATGTGCTTTTCGCTTAGCACGTTTCTCCCTTTCACCTTGCACTCGAGCTTCTTCAAAGTCCATAGAACCTTTGTGAAAGGCCAACCTCCAGTTAGATCGTTCATGGGCCAGAGCTTCCCAGTTTTTGATGTTTATATTGCATTTTTTTAGATTAGCCTTAAGAACATCTTTAAACCTCTTATATTGACCACCGATATTCCGCTTTCTATCCTTGAGTTGGGAATAAAGTAACTGCTTGGGAGGCGGCAGTCAGGCATTCGAACAACATGACCGGTCCACTGAAGTTGGCGCTGAAGGATCATTTTTTCAATGCTAGTAGTCTTTGCTTCTTCCAGTACACTGACATTTGTTGGCCTATCTTCCCAAGTAATTCGCAGGATTTTCTGGAGGTAACGTTGATGAAATCTTTCAAGGAGTTGGAGGTGACGTTTATAGATAGTCCATGTTTCGCAGGCATACAATAAAGTTGGTAATACAATGGCTTCATAAACCAGTGTTTTGGTCTTCTTACAAATATCCCGATCCTCGAACACTCTGTTTCATTCGAGAAAACGCGGCACTTGCGGAGCTCAGACGATGCTGGATTTCACTGTCGATGTTAGCTGTAACAGAAAGATAGCTGCCAAGATAGAGAAAATGATCGACATTTTCCAGTATTGTCCCGCCAAGCTGGATAGATGGCATCACCAAAGGGTTAGCTTGCACTTGCTGATGAAGCACTTTGGTTTTTTTGATGTTGAGTGAGAGACCAAGTTTTCCGTTTGCTTCTGCAAAAGCATTTAGGATAATTTGGAGATCATCCTCTGAATGTGCGGAGACTGTTGAGGAAGTTCTACTTGAATTTGACTACCGGTATATACTTTAACCCCTCTCATATTTTGCTGTGATCCATTCTTTCAGATTTTATTTTATTAGTAGTAGTGGTGGTGGTAGCAGTATTACTGAAAGTGCTTTAGAAGCCAGTTTTGACTGAAAAGTAGGATCATTAATATTTACTTATTTAATTAAACGTTTATTTCAGGGCAGGAGCCCTCCCAAGGCAGCTTACAACAATAAAACAGACTTACACAATTTCATAACAACAACAATCTAAAATACAGCAATAAAAACACAACATGTAGTCAGGGGAAGGCCAGAGTAAGCAAGTCGGTTTTCAGAGCCTTCCTAAAAGCCTGCAATGTTTGGGCCTGGCAGACCCTCAATGGCAACCTATTCCAGAGGAGTGGAGCCGCTGCGGAAAAGGCCCTCTTTCGTGTATTTGCCCACCTAACTGCCCTTAAAGATGGGCAAGTGAGAAGGGCCTCTGTTGCTGTTCTTAAAGTGCAGGCAGGCTGATATGGATGAAGGTGGTCCTCCATGTAATTTGGTCCCAAGCTGTTTAAGGCTTTAAAGGTCAAGATCAGTACTTTAAATTGGGCTCATCTGTCATAGATGAGTCACTATGGATAAAATCCAACATAAATCCTACTTAAAGTAGACCCACTGAAATGAACTTTAAGTAGGACTTATGTTGGATTTTTCCCTTATGAGTTACAACATGCTCAAATATTCAGTTTGCATATGTGTACACATCTACAATATCTGAAAATGCTGGCTATGTATTAGTACACATGTAGTATAAATGTGATGCTTTTATGAAAAGTACACAGTTAACAAGTCACGATGTATTCTACCACGCTCAAACATTCAATCAGCTGCACACATGCATAAATGTGCAATATCATATGCATCCATATCTGGAAAATGATCAAAAATTAATGAAGTAAATTTTGTGCTGTTATGAAAAAGTGTAAGATTGTTATATGAGTCACTGTGTGCTATACCATGCTCAATCGGATGCACATGTACACACATGTGCAACACCACATATCCCAACATCTGAAAATAAATAGTACTATATATTAGGCCACATATGGTATAAATTTGGAGCTTTTCTGAAAAAGTGCACAATAGTTGTGAAACGTTAGCTAATATTAGTTAATGCTGGAAATGCATAGACTGCTGTATTTCATCTCCATATTGTTTCCTGAAGTGAAAAGATGGATTTTCTGGTTAGGGATAAAACAAACAAAAAAGAACACTTTCCACACTGTAACAAGAACTTTGGGCAAACGTCACTTTTTCAGTATCTGCATCCAGTCTATATCACCGCCAAAACCAGGACTGCTTACTCAGCTTTATTAATAGTTAATAGTTCCAATTAACAACCAGATTTCTGTAAAAATGGATTTGATCTCTCTTTAAATAAATCAGGGCTGCAATTCTTGTTGAACATCTGCAGAAAATGAAATATGGCTACAGTATATCCATTCTAAACACGTCAAAATCAAAACATAATTCCTATTTCTTTGGGTGATTCAGACATTACCCAGCAACACAGCTGGAATTGCCACCAAGCATACAGTCAGCACGAAGCTTCAACAAACCTGGGTTAACTTTGCAATACACAGGAAGCCTCAGCCAATTCAAGGTCATTGACAACTGTATATCTGTATGATTGCTGGGATTATGGTCTGTCAATCAAACACTTTTTATGCCTCTTTTATTCCATCATATTTATCCCTCCCAAAATATTTGGTAGACTTGCCAAACATTAAAATGAGGGTAGCCTTTACTCGGGCAAGATTAAATGTTTTTCCTTTGGGTGATTGGGTGGGCCGTCTTAAAGGGATTCCTAAGAAGGATAGAGTATGTGCCTGTATATCTGTATGATACACGTGTTTCTACTTTTATTTGCACTTTACATTTTTAGATTAAAAGTTTTAGGTTATGCCTGTAACATGTCATATGTGCAGAGGTTTCAACTTCTTTTAAAACCGATTATACGAGGGCGTGTGTGTGTGTTACTGTTAATGCCTTATTTATAATTTGGAGCACTGGAGGTTAACACTCCCACAAAACTTTCGCTTATGTTGATAAGGTTAAGATTCCCCCCTCTTATTCATTAACCTAGACATCTAACTGTGGCTTTCATAGGCCTTTAAAAATCCTCTGACAAATGTTAATTGGGTTTAACCATGCTTGTGAAATAGGGCTGCATTTACAAATCAGCACGTACTGAGGCAGACAGGGGCATTTTACAAACTGTTGATGTCCCTCCAGGGGATCTGTGCAGTTGAACTAAAACTTTGCTCAGAGAGATCCACATGCTGCCTATACCCCAAATAAATCTGTGGGTTATCAATAAAGAATTCTTTAATTGGCCTGAGTGTATTATTTATTCATGGGAAGATAAGTGAGCCTTAGATTCCCTTCTTTCCCAGAAGGTTAGGGGGGCCTGTACACAACTCACAAATCTTTCTGGATAATCCTTTACTTGAACCAGAAATTATATTATGCTTTTGTTCTTTGATGCCGAAAGCTGGCCAAGCGGGCGATGATTTATGAAGCTGGAGTCCTGAGTCTCCCGCCACACGGGCCCGCTTAGTCACAGTAATGGCTGTGAAACAGATCATGCATTCTGAGACAGGCCATAATTTGTGCTAAAGAAACTTGTCCATTTCAATTATAAAATTTAATTTGCAAGGCTCTATAAAAGGTTATGAAGGAAAAAACGGAATCCAAGGAGCCAAACATTATGCTAGTGGCATGCGTGTGAGAGCCACATGCACATTGGCAGAAAGAGTAGAGATCCGGGTGTTGTGGCCCTTGTTGGCCACACAGAGATGCACACCGGCATAACACTTTCAGAGCCATTCCCTGCCACCGTACCACTACAGTGGCTGCAGGTCTAAGTAATGAAGAGCCGGGGGGGGGGGGGCTTTGCTGCAGGGGTGATAGCCATGCTCTGTGTGTGCAGGAGTGTGTTTGCTCCTTAAAAAAAACATTTTAAATCCTAGGAAATGTTACTCTAGGGCAGTGTTTTCCAACCTTGGGTCCCCAGATGTTTTTGGCCTACAACTCCCAGCATGCTGGGAGTTGTAGGCCAAAAACATCTGGGGACCCAAGGTTAGAAAACACTGCCTTAGACTTTGGCTTTAGTCACTCCAAAATGCCAATAATTGCTTGACCCAACCTATGATGAAATGACCATGACTTTGCAGAAGTTCGCAGTGCCAGTTACAGTACAGTCTTTCTGGAGTTTCTTTCAAGCACACTAAGAACAAAACTGGGCTTTGCCTATTAAGCATGTGTATGTTTCTCCTTCACCTCACTAAACTTCTGTTTGTTTTTGTTTTGCAAAATTACTTAATACACAGAGAGGAGAATAAGTGCCCACAAGAGCCATACATGATACCACACATCAGTGTAATCAGTGTATGTTTCCCTTCTTCTGGGGTACTTCCCAGAAGTACAATTTGAGGTGCTCCAAAAACCTGCAAAATCCATTGGATTAGAGCATGGGACAAAATTTTTTAAAAATATATTTGCAGGCAGTAATGATGCACCATAGTATATGTGAAAGACACCCTTTTCTTGGCCCAATGAGTTGTTCTGGCAAGCTTCAGAAACAAGGTTCTTCTTCAAGGATAGGCATCCAAAGAATATTTTATGGTTATACCATTTGTATTAATAATGATTAATTAAAAATGCATATTTAGTAGCAGGCACGTATTAGCCTTCTGTGTTGTTACCATCCTTTCTGTTTCCTAAGAGAAGATAGACTCAAACCTTTTTATGTGAATCATGGAGAACCAGTGGTTGAGCTGACCGAGGAGAGCAAACAAACATTCCTTCAGTTTGGGAAGAAACAATCATGTCATTATGGTATAGACCAGTGTTCTCCAACCTAGGGTCCCCAGATGTTTTTGGCCTACAACTCACAGCATGCCCCAGCCAGCTACGCTGGCTAGGGCATGCTGGGAGTTGTAGGCCAAAAACATCTGGGGACCCAAGGTTGGAGAACACTGGTATAGACCTTAGAGCACAATTGTGCAACATCCAGTCCATGGGTGGCATGTGCCCACCCACCCCTTGCCAAATTTGCCACCACGGTGCAGCAACAGCAAGAAAGGGCGGCGATTTGGCAAGAAAGAAAGGCATGCCAGCGCACCTACCTTGCTTGGGAGCAGAATTGCTTTTGGTTTCTGGCAAAAATCGCCACTTTTTCTGCTGCCATAGCAAATTCAGCAGCCGCTATGGTGCCAATTTTGGCAGTGGGGGAGGGGTGCAGCTCCCAGTGGGTTCTGGGGACGACGACAATGTAGCCCCTTGACACACACACACCCAGACACTGCCCCCCTCGCCTTAGAGAAAGCGTTTTTAATGTAGTTCATCCTGACGCTGCTGCAGATTCAGAAACAGCCTGATTCCAAGAGTCTTGCCTCCTGGCTCTTTAGGCCTAATTCTGGTGGCCAACCTGCGCTAGGCTGTTATGCCAGACTGTAGACGAGGACTCACATGATTGAATGCAACTTCATATTTAAAAAAAACATCCCTGCAGATCGAACATTAGTTTTTGAGGAAGACTGCTAGGTTAAAAACCCTTCTCCTGGAAACCTAATGTTCTATGTGCAGGGAATCTTTCTCAGAGTGCCCCTGCCAAGTGAGGTGCAGTGCAGCTAGAGAAAGGGCCTTCTGGGTAATGGCACCCTGGCTGTGGAATAGCCTCTCCAAAAAGCTTACCTGGCACCTTCTTTGTGGTCTTTTTGGCTCCAAGTGAAGACCTTTTATTCTCCCAGGCACTGTGATTTTAAAATCTGTATGTTTATCACTCTACTTGTCACATATTTTTTTAATCACATATTGGGGATAGGAAGGGGACTCCCTTTAGCATGCCACCCCCCCATGGTGTGCTAAGTGCTGTGCACTCGACTGTGCACTCCTGCTTCTTGTCCCCATGTTCTGGTCATCTTTCCCTCTTTAATTATTTATGCTTCTTCCCTTGCCTCTTTAGCTCCCCAGTTTCCCATGCTGCCTCAGGCAAGGCGTTATTTACATTTTTTGGCTCCTCTAACCTGTTTCAGCTTCCCTCCTGTCAATCTAGCTTCTCTCACCCTGCCATCTCCTTTTCTGGCATTAGTTCCTCCCTTCTCAACCTTCCTGTAACACTCGCATGCTGCTCTGTCTCTCTCGGTCTTCTTCATCTCCTTTCTTCTCCATAGGTTTAACCATTTCAATATAAATGTTGCCGATGTACTTATTTGTTCTCTTTTTGTAATAAGCCACATATTCAAGTACCCTAAAATCTAGTGCAGCCAATCAAAATTACTTAGAAAGATGGTTCCACCTTCCTAATAGATTTAAACTTCCATGACAAAAGGGCTAACCAGTCCTGACCAGTTGGCTGTTGTGAAAAAGGGATTAAACTAGGAAAGTGGATCGTATCTAGAAATTAAGGGTATTTGTTCGCAGCAGGGATCCAGGATCCCAGACACTTTAGATGGCTTATGAACTGCTATCTGGACATTGTACTGCTTCACATGTGGATGTTCTTGGGAAACAAAAGTTGGCTGATTGGTGGAAAGCACAGCCCTGCATTCGGGAGGAAAAGCTGAGGAAGCTGCCCGCATATACAGGGTAAAACCTGACAGTGGTGTAGGCCTTTGAAAATACTTCATAGATACCACCTCCTCCCAATGGGACAGCTGGTTGGGATGCCTAAAACAGCATCACTGGAGGCCAACAGCCAAGAGAGGAGAGATGCATCTCAACTACAGACAATGGTGCAGCAGAGGCATTGGCCATCCAGCACTCTACAGCCTGTGGAGGAAGACATGGCTCAGAACCTGAGGAGAGTGAGTTGAGCTGCCCTAAAGTGGAAAATAAGTGCCCAACACGGATTGCCAGCTTCTGAAGACGTGTTTGTCCCTAGAGAAATCACACAGGCCCCAGGAGTGTCCAATATTATCCGTGCTGATGCTCAGCCATTTGTACCTCCTCACTGAACTCAGCAGCAATACCCAGGGCATTTTGGGAGGGAGAAGACACTTCCATTCCCATAAGCATCAATTGTGAGAGTAGCAGATGTATGAATTTCCCATTACCTTTATGAAGGAGTTGGGTCCTGAGAGTCCTGCAGATAACAGCAAAATGCCTTCAGGAAGCCAGTCACCAGCACTGACTCAAGGATCTGTTCGTGAGGAGGAGGTAGCTCTCTATCCTAGAAGATCAGGTAAGGAAATAAGGTCACATTGGAGAAGGACATATGATGAACCTAGTATTACAACCTATAGATCCATCAACCTTCTACAGAGTTCAAGTATGAACATGTGGGAATCTGAACACCCATTCTAAGTTTCTTAAGGTGCAATCCTATGCAAGTTTAGGCAGAAAAAAGGTCTACAACTCATAGCATGCCAAAGCTAGCATAGTTGGCTGGGGCATACTGGGAGTTGTAGGCCTTTTTTCTGTTTAAACTTGCATAGGATTGCACCCTTAGTGTATCATTTGACCAGACATCAAACATTTGACCGGGGGAGGGGGGATGTAGAACTACAAAGAACCCCTGATATAGACCAAGAGCGCCATCTAGAATGTCTGGGACTTTGGATCCCTCCTGGGAACAAATATCCTTGGTTCTAGATTCAATCCACTTTCCCAGTTTAATTACATTTTTCACAATAGCCAAGTGGTCTGAACTGGCTAGCCTTTTTGTCATTAGGAAGGTTGAACCATCTTTCAAAGTAATTTTTGACTGGTTACACTGACCAATTACATCAAAGACAGAGCTTATTTCACCATAGGTTCAAACTAAGTTGCATCTCAGTAAAGGGACCAGCTTCCACTGGTCTCAAATTCCCATAAATATGTGGAGTATAGCCCCAGTGCTTGGTCTCCTTTGGGAACCACCTGCTGTGGAACCCAATACTTTCCTCGGGCAGAAAAGAAGGATGGAGGTGTCCTAGTCACTGAATTTGTGTTTTGCAATTCCTATTGGCTGGATCAAGTATTTCAATGATCTCAATTATTGGGGGAGGGTGGGATTACCAGAGCTTGCTGCCACCACCTGCTGGACTCACTTTTTGCATCTTGGCAGAGCATCCTTGTTCTACCATGACTAAAGCAAAGGGTATAGACTTTTGTTGGCACATCTAGACCTTGGGAGGAAGAGGAAAGTTTTGTGCTTTGGTCTATGCTACTATTTTTTGTTGCTGTTGCTGCTGTTTGTTAATTTGAATAAATACTGTCAGGCTACATTTTCAAGTGTGCATGGGAGGGGGAGGAGACAACTAACCCAGATGTCCAAATTAGAGTCCCAGATTTTCCTGGGTGGTGGCTCAAGCCAGAACCAAACATAAAGGCAAAATAACGCCGAGACACTGAACCCAGCCCTGGGGTTCTGGGTTACATGGACTTGTTCCCTTCTGGAAACACCAGTTTTGCTGCTAAGCACTGTAACTCTAGATTAAGGGTCCATGTGTAAATCTGAACCTGGAGTGTAGACAAGGACACATGGTAACTCTAAACCTGGAGTGTAGCGTTGTGTGAATTAGTTCCAGAGCATAGACAGAGTGCAGACCCAAGGTTTTGAAGCAACAACAAGAAGAAAAAATCCCCAGTTACTTGTGGAGTGAAATATATTTTACCACAGATGTTTTGAGTGGGGGAGGACCAGGGCTAAGCAAACAGGTAGTGGAGACACCCTTCCAGGCACCTTATGCACATTCTCAGGCCTCAACAGGCCTACTGAGTCACCAATATCATTCTCTAGAGCAGGGCTCTCCAACCGTGCGTCCCCAGATGTTGCTGGACTACAGTTCCCAGAATCCCTTGCCATTAGCCACGCTGGCTGGGTATGCTGGGAGCTGTAGGCCAGCAACATCTGGAGTCTCAAGGTTGGAGAGCCCTGCTCTAGACCATTTCAACCTGCTTAAGATGCTTGAAAAGATCAGACTTCACTTGAGATCTATTACGGCCTCATCCCATTTGTTAAGCTGGTTCATAGATTATCTGGTAATTATTGTGTAAAGTGAATGAAATTCTCCCCTTCCTTAAATACATGACTATTGTGTTTCCAATACTGCACACTCTTCTGCTGACATTTCTGTTTTATTCACATGCAAATTTAAGCATTTATCAATTAATTCATTAATCAATTAAACATTTTAATTGGGTTGCGGCCCTCTTCGTAACAGTACAAAGGTATCTGTATAGTCACAAAGATGGAGATAAAAGTCTGCTGTTTCCAGATACAGAGATGTGTTGTAAAATGAAGAAGAGAAAGCAGCTCTGACCTAATTCTGACGTCAGAAAGCCACCACTAGGTGACCGAACCACATCAATTATGCATGGAGTTTATTTTGTTCAAGTCTGCCCTCAAGTGGTGAGAGCTGGCCTTGCAAGGTTGAAAGACTGGACAGTGAAAACTGAAAATGGATGCATATTTGGGACATGTGCATCATCGGCTGGGTTTTGGCAACTGGCATGGGTAATATTATCCTTACTCCTAATTTGTCCACAACTGAGTTGTGACTTGCAAAGAGGGTTTGGTGCCCCCTGGCAGTAAAAGGATGAGCTTCATTGCTTTGCCAGCTAACTCCTGAGATCCTAATTGCTACTCTAATGGAGTATCGTAACACATGGCATTAAAAAGAGCAAGTGTTTTATGGAAATTATTTAATTCATTTATATCCCACCTTTCCTCCAAAGAGCTCAAGGCGGTGTACATGGCTCTTCCCCCCACCCCTATCTTCACAACAACCTTGTGAGGTAGGTCAGGCTGAGATCATGACTAGCCCAAGGTCACCCAGTGAGCTTCACAGCTGACTGGGGATTTGAACCTGGGTCTCCCCAATCTTAGTCCCACACCCTAACTGCTACACCACACTTTATGCCAGGAGCTGCTGTATGTAATGGCTAAGATACCGTTACAAATTAGGGTGTCTCTGTTTTACATCTTCTGCTATGAACTCACAGACTGGATTCAAGGAAGCTACTCACACACACACCTAACCTGCAAGAAAGGGATAATAATCCTAACTTACCTCAGAAGGTTCTTACACTGATTACAAGGAGTTAATGTATGTGGAGCCCATTGACCATGGTAAAGTGTGATACATGTGGGCAGAGAAATCCTAGGGTGGTAGTGGGGGAAACCCATGGTGGAAGAACCACCACTTTCACAGCCCTGTGAAAGGGAAGAAGAGCGGGGGGGGGGGGGGTTCCAGCTTTTTCCTTTTTTTATCCTTCGGTTTCCTTCCACCCACCACCGTTCCCATTGAGCACAATGGGAGAGAATTAACTGTGACAAATCCAGGGGCGCCATAGTTTTGGGGCATGTCTGAGGGCTTCGGTTCCTGTGGATTCACAGCCATCCCTGACACATCTCAGAACGCCCCATTTCAGCCACCACCAATGGTGATGGAGCTTTCTGATGGAAATTGTAATGTTGCCTGCTTAAATCAATGAGGTAATGTAACCACTAGTTACAGTGGGAGGAAAGGGTTAATTGAACAATCCCCAGGGTGCATGTTTTGTGACCCCCTCCTCCCTACTTCCGGCCTCTCTGTGGCCAGTTCTCTCTCTCTCTCTCTCTCTCTCTCTCTGTGCCTCTCCAACCTGATGGACACACAGTCTGAGCTGGGTTCCAGCCAGTGACCTCCGATGAAGCGGACTCTTAACACCAAAGACTGTAATCTGCCTATATGCATCCCGCATATATGAATAAACAGACTGTAAGTAAAACTAATAAATGTCTTTATTAGTTGTATGGACAATCCGTTCCTTTAAAGAGCCTTTTAGCAGGGTTTAGCAACCCACATGGTGATATCCAGTTTCAATCATCAGGCTGCGCATAAGGGGGAAAACTCTTCATCGTGTCTTCCTCTCCACCAGGGAGTGGCACTTCCGCTACATCCAGTGGCCTCTCAGCTGCCCTCCCAGAGAGCACAGGATTGTTCCCTAAGTGTTGTTGTTGTTGTTATCCTTCACACTGACAGATCTGGATGTTATCTTAAATGACTGTGCATATTATATTAGAATGGCACATTAGAATTTATTTTGACAGCCATTTGTGGGGAGGAAATTGAGACAATGCAATTATTTATACATGCTTTTTGCCAAAATAAAAATTGTAAATGTTTTTCTTTAAAAAAAATAAAATAAACACTCACAGAAATGCCAGCACCGAGGTTTAGATTTATGTAGTCTCTGTACAGACACAAAATACCCACAGAGATACATGGGATGTTTAGGTCACAGCGTGTTCTAGTTATAGGGTTACAAAGGGATGCATCTCCAATATCAACAGCTGGATATATCAGATAATCAGGAGTCCTTCTGAGTCCCCCTATTTTCCCCACATAATTTGGGCACTAGTCTAAATAACAGTTTATTTCACTTGTACCCAACCTTCTTCGAAGGACCCCAAGGCAGCATACTTGTGATTATCTTACTTTATCCTTACAACAACCCTATGAGGTAGGTTAGGTTGAGAGTTAGTGACTCATCCATAGCCATTCACAGAGGCCAGGTCTTCTCAGCCAAGTTCAACATTTTGTTGAAAAACCCCCACACTTCATTGAACAAACCAGAATGCTCCCTTGGAAAACACTAGCGAAATCCTCAAGTATGTCTTTTTCTTTTGCTTATATGCACATGCTTTTGTTAGCTTTCCGGTAGCGCCATAAAACTGAATGTGTCTTGAAAAGTGGTGTGGCAGTGTAGAAAGCTTTGGCTGCTTTCTCCCCAGTATATTATTTTGCAAGGCCTCTGACAGGTGGAAATGGATATAGAAGATAAAACGTATTGTTCTTGTTCACTGTTGGCTTGTTTAAAATTTCAAGCAGTCCTACCTTGGATTTAAGAGCCAGTCACTTTGTTTTTGCTAATGATTGATGAGGTACCCTCATCAAAACCTTCAAGTGAGTCACCAGAGCATAAAGCACAAGTCCTCAGAAAATACATTAAAAACGGAGCCAATGGAGACGGTATCAAGATTCTCCATTAACTGTCCTTTTAGACCTGGGGGGAGAGAAACGCATACTGAACACCAGGAATTTTCTAGTAAATAAACATATTTCTAGGGGGAAGTTTTGGCAACTAAGAAAAATGAAAATGCCGCTGCCACTACAAAAGTTAAACACAGCAAATAGCTGAACAGAAGGATACTTGGGGAGCAGGCAAGCCTGACGTCCTTCAGGGGGTCGCCAGTTTACTGAGAAAAGACAATGCAGCAGGCGCCAAAGGTAAGAGCTGGGTGCCATCAGTCTTCTGATGCTGTTGAAGTAGCTTTTTCAGGGAAAGGTCAGTTAAATGTTGTCTTTGCAGGAAAAGATCAATTAAATGTTGCTGTGCATAAGAGACGTTTCAACCCATGGTCATTTGGCACAATAATTCCAAACATGTGCACGATCCTGGGGGGGGGGGGAGATCTCCTGTGCAAGATCCAGGTAAATGAATGGGGGCTGCAAGCCTGACTTAGAAGCCTTTATGGGATGGCACGCTCCAAGTACCACGTGGCCCATTCTGGCCGACTGGTATAAAGATGGTCACTTGTCAGGGCAGCTGGTCTCCCTGCAGTTCCCTCCTTTGGCCAGAGCTGGATGGATGGTACTGCACACCAGCCAAATTGCTGCCGACCATTCCTAAAGTTGCCAGTTCAAGACCCAGAGCAAATTGTAGTGGATTATTGTGATCACACACACACCCTTTCAGCCTCCTTCCTTCTAGCGTTCCATTCTCTTCTCCATCCGCTCTTGGCTAGATCCCCTGCTTCCCTGGGCCTGCTGCTACCCCCTTTCCTAGGCCTCCTTTCCCTCTGCTCAGTGGTGGCCGGTGAGATGATTCTCTGGCACACCCTGTTGCTCCTGAGGGGTGACGGAAGAAAAGGCAAATGCACAGCCTTACTGAGGACTGTTGGAAGGTGGTGGTGGACGTGGTGGTGATGGAGGCAGGGGGTGGTGGCTGGCTGGCCCAGAGCATGTGGAGGCCCCTAGTTTGCTCCTCAGGGGCAGTGGAGTAAACCTCCTCAACAACTGCTGCTGCCTCAGCTCCACCTACCTTTCCTCAGAGTCCCGTTCCTTGGCACACTGCCTCCCCTTTCCACTTTGTTCAGAAACCCAGGCACACCCAGTTGCTAAACTCCCCCTCTGTTGCTCAGTCTCTTGGTGACATCATCATTGCTCAGCCAATGGGTGCGAGAAGGTTTGTTGCCATCACAAAATCCCTTAGCACATTACAGCATTGATTTTGCTGGCAGCCCTAGCATTTTAATCTCATGCAAATCTCCATTGGCTACCAATGAGTCACAGCTTGAAGGGGATGGATTTGAATTATGGCGTTTCAAGGAAGCCATTGAAAGGAAATCCAGTTGAGGGGGATTCCACCAGTCAGTAAAATACTGCAAAATACAACAATTCATCCAAAGGCTGGCCCTGGCTCAGCTGAAGTTGAACATTAACTATAACGAAAGATCACTCTCCTATTGTTAGGTGAAAAATTACACAGAGATCCATCCCTCTGTCTCAGCAGCTCACAGGAGTGACTGTGAATAGGTTTCTACAAGAGTGATTATGCTATTGATTACATACTGCCATTTTGGAATCTTGAATGGATGAGTTTGAAGATAAAGGTAATAGATTTAAAAGAAACATGAACATTATATCTTTCAGCAAGCTCAATAACATACCATATTATACAGAAGAAGTTTTGTTCAGAAAGCACAATAGAGGGAACGTTAGAGGATTATCGTGAAATTGCATAAGAAAACTGGGTAATTTTTCCTTGGGGAAGAAGACCCTTTCTTTAAAATTTAGGGAAATGTCCTCTCTGTCTGTTCCTGATCATTGCATTTGTCCAAATACGTAAGTCAGATCAATGGGTCCATCAGATAAACAGTGCGGAATGTCCTATCTGTCTTCTCTTTCCAACACAGCAAGACATATTCACATCACTCTTATTGAAAATTGGCTTTCTGAATTGAAACACTCCTTTTCCACAGCCCATTGGCCAAAGCACACTGGCACTGACTTTGTTTTCTTTTCAGCACCACATTAAAACATTCCTTTTTGGCCAGGCATTTTTACTTTTTAGAATTTTAACATTTTAATTTAAAAAAAAAAAATGATGGTTGTGTTTCAGGTTGGTTTGCTGGCTTGGAGAGTTGTTGCTGCTTTCTTTTGCCTTTTAGTTTGCAATTGTATAGTTTTTGAATTAGATTTGTGTTTTTTAAAATGTTGTATATACCGCCCCGGGATCCCCAGTGGATGAAGGGCGATTTATACATTATGGAAATAAAATAAACTTTTAGAAAGCATTTTAACATATCTGCTTAAAACTGGCTATGTAGCTTTCTTTAGAAAGAGCGGCCGTAACGCAATTTTCCACCAAAAGTCACTCCCCAAAGTTGCGATTTGCCCCCTGAGGATCCCAGGGCCAAGGGGGGATAAATCCCTCTGCCTCTTTTTTGCGAGCAAAGATCACTTGCGTCTTTGCTTTGAATTGACAGCTTGCCTTTTGACAGCTGTCAAGACAAAGCAAAGTGCAACCCCCCCACCCCCACTTAAAGCCTCTCTGGGTCAATGTCCACAGTTGGTACCTGCTGGATTTTGACAGCAGATACCCGCCACAATATTACCCAAGCAAGGTTTGCCATTTTTGCACCCACAGAAATGTGCACAACTGCACCTCCGGAACTGCGCAATTCTGGCTAAAAAAAATAATTAAAAAATAAATTAATGAAACTATTTGTGGACATTTGGGGCACAATTTATTTATTTTTAAAGTGGTGGCAAATCACTGACAGGCCCTCCAATGTGCCACCTGGGCACTTTGGAAGGGCTGTCAGTGGCTGTCAAAATGGAGATAGTGAAAAGCGATCTCCTGGAGGGGGGGAGGTTGAAAGGGGGGGAGCCACAGTGAGCCAAAATGGCTGCCAATCATGGCGGGGACAGTGGCTTGAGCCGCACTCTGGGTTGCCAGCTGGCAGACCGAGGGGGAAGTAAGGGGATAACGGGGGATGACAACCCATGGTGAGCCAAATCGTTTTGCCAGGCGCACTGTGGGTTGTTCTCGCAACAACCAACCCACCATGGCTTATTGCCAGGGTGGGTTGGCGTGACTTGCAAACCCACCTAGTGAGTAACTATTTCCATATCCTCCCAACATTAGATCTATGTAGGAATGCAAGTGCATGGAGAAATAGGGCTGTAGCTGGGGTGGGAATGTTGTAGGAACCTAATTCTCTCACGGATATTACAAGTCCCTTCCACGAAATTTCAGTTTTCATTTAGTCCTATTATTTATGGAAATATAAGGGGGAAATGGGCAAGCAGGACCATTTTTGACCCCTGAGAAGTAAGGCTGTCCTGTGTTCTGGTTAATGGGCACAGAGAGGCACTAGACTAAAATGACAGCTTAGTACTAAAATGACATTAGTACTAATTTTTGTTCCAATTTTTAAATAAAAAATCTGTATTAATATTCTTTAATACATTCATATTAGACTCCTTGTAGTTAGCATTGTGCAGTTTCAGACTGATTTAAGTCCTTAGGCCTGCCGTTTAAAACATTTCTGCCTACACGCCTGAAAAAGCTCAGGATGCCTCTAGAAACACACACATAGGAAGCAGAGGATATTCGGTCATATCAGCCTCTCCATCATTGTCCTAGAGAGCCTAGATGCAGCTTTCCACCCTGGCTTGGGCATCTTTAGGGAACAAATTAGATACACGGAACAGAGACATCTTTTTTGGTATTAAACTGGATCGCATTTAGGAAAATCATGGACAATTAAAGTTTGATATGATTATGACTACTGGTGGCTGACGACATGACATGATGCTTTCCAAGGCCTCTCTCCCCCACTGTCTGTGTCTCCCCTCCCGTCTCTGTTCACATCCAGGGCTTCCTCTGCTCTTTTATCTTCCACTTCCAATCCATTTCTGAGCAGCTACTTCAAAAGGCTCTTTGCCTGCTTATATCATAAACATCATTTTCTTTTGCCCTCAGGATACTATCAATCCAGGAAAAAGACACCAGTGTATTGTTGTCAGGGACACAGATGGCTGAAATGTATACATCTATTCCATTTTGCTGAGTAGTTTTAATGTGGGCAAAGGTAACCCAGCCTAGAATAAACTACATGTAAATGAAAAAGACTGGGGGGGGGGGGAGAAGCCAACAAGGAGTACTTTCTATTAGGAAGAAACAGGAAGCACCTGCTGGCATTCAAAAGCAATAATCTTAAATTGCCAGGAGTTCCTGCCTTCAGTGAGTCCACTGGGGAAGAAAGGTGCATGTTAAAACTACCCTTAATAAATGAATAAGTGAATCACTGGACTATAGTGCTGACCACAGGTCATGTAGCCACATAGCCATCAACCTTTGCAGGCCCAGGACCCATCTTTTAATACAAATCTGTAACATGGTATCCACGGTTCATTTTTTAACCATACATGTCTGCCTTTTTCCTTACACACACACACACACGTACACACACACTGCTTTCTTCTTCATCTTTCTCTCTCTCTATAAGTCATTGTCTTTCTCCAAAAATAATCCCCCAAAGAGAGAGCAAATGGTTGCTGTGCTACAGTTGTGGCCCACCTCAGCTTAGGCTGTAATCCATTTGTCATGACCCACCAGCTGACGACTAATTTTTCAAACTGTGTTCTAGGGCAGTGTTCTCCAACCTTGGGTCCCCAGATGTTTTTGGCCTACAACTCCCAGCATGCCCCAGCCAGCATAGCTGTCTGGGGCATGCTGGGAGCTGTAGGCCAAAAACATCTGGGGACCCAAGGTTGGAGAACACTGGTTTAACTGCAACCACACACTTTCTGACCAAGAGAAGGGGCTGGGCCAGCAAACAACTCACTATTCAGGAAGTGTTTTTGTTCTGCTCTAGTCCTGCCTCTCTGATTGGCTCCAGCAAATCTCAACAAAGTCTGGATACAGATACAAGGACATAAGTTCCCATAAATATCCTCAAGCATGATCCATATATAGTTTAGCCTGAGCTTTCCCCCTCATGGCAATGGAATTGCAGTCTGGGCTGGGGGCCCTGGACATCCAGGCCCTGGTAAAGTGCTTCCTTCCCCCACTATCTTTGGGCCCTGCAAACACGTCTCAACCATCCTTGGGCATCTCCAATGCTGCCCACAGGGATTAATTTTTGTAGAGCAACTGGACTGAATTCCCCCATATTGCGATTGTGGTACTAGCCGTGGTCCCAACAACACTGCAGAGGGGAGATTATATATATGTATTACTCGGTTAGGTTTCAAGTCATTTTGTCATTCTCAGCATGCTCACCAAAATCTTCCTTTATTTGTCAATGTTCATGAAATTGGATATGGCAAAATGAGTCCAAATTATGCTAAGTACTATTATTTCCCAGGTGGGGAATGTGCGGCCTTCCAGATGTTGGTGGACTGCAGTTCCCATATACCCTAGCCAGTATAGCCAATGGTGAAGGATGTGCCATACAACAACATCTGGAGGGCCACACATGTTCCCCATCTTTGTCCTACATAATTATCCTTCTGTTAATGTAAATTTAACTACCACTGACTTTTTCTTTTCTTTTCTTTTCTTTTCTTTTCTTTTCTTTTCTTTGCATGAAAGCTTAACCCTGGGACCCCTTTTCAGTCCCAGAGCACAATATTGGAACATGTGAATTGGGATGGTGTTTAAGTAATTGAATTTATATGTCCTGCTAAAGGACCATCTTCCAACCTTTCCAAACACTGTTATTACTGTTGTACAGGCAGCTGTGTGTTAATAGATGCGGGGTTAGATCCAGATTTAGTCATACTTAGAGAAGATCCATTGAAATCAATGGGACTTCTGTTACTCATGACTAACTAAAGTCCTACTGTTTTCAAAGGGTCTACTTTAAGTATGACTAAATTTGGATTCAACCCATGGTAACTGAGATTGTTTGTCACTTCTGTTTACATTTCCGCAGAGGAAGAGCAGTGTGCTAGGGCAGTGTTCTCCAACCTTGGGTCCCCAGATGTTTTTGGCTATGCTGGGGCATGCTGGGAGTTGTAGGCCAAAAACATCTGGGGACCCAAGGTTGGAGAACACTGTGTTAGGGCATAAAATGGGTAGGCCATAAACAGTGGTGAACGTAAACAAGTATGGGGTCAAATCTACAGTACTGCCCTAAGGTTTGGCAGTGGTATGGGAGTACCAGCAGATGATATACACTTCAAAAGTCCCCGTTCCCCCCATCCTCACACAGAATTGGGCAGTGTTCTCAGAATGCTGTCAAAGTTGGTGGGGACACGTCTTCATTTTAAAAACCAGGGGTGCCCCCACTCAGGCCTGGTCGGGACTCTGCCATCTCCCAGAAGGAAGCCTTGCCACCAGGTCTGAGGAGAGGCAGCAGATTCTCCGTGGTGAGGGAAATACACATTGTACATGGTTCTAGTTACTTTTATAAAATAAACCTTGTAGAATATTATATCTGTTTCTTTAAAGAAGGTTTATAAATGGCCAGACAGGGGGTGCTAAATGGACACCGTTTAAAGGGGATGGTGGGTCTACAAGCCCGTTCCTTTACAGCATAAATAATATCTTACAAGAACATCATCTTTGCATCTTTTACTTGACCTGTTTATTTGATCTGTATTAATATTTGAATTATTATTATTGCTACCATTTTTCTTACATCACTTTAGGTACTTTTTGAAGAATGTGACTCATGAATTTGTAAGAGAAAAGAAAAGGAGAAGAACCAGTAGTACTTAACTGTAGCATGGGATTGTTCATTTTGTGCTCTAGAACTTGTGTTTTTTGAAACATGACTCCCCCAACTAGTTAGCGGGGAATGTTTTGGTGTCAATCTTTGGGCTGGCTGGAAGAGAAGAGTGCCTCTGAGCTTGTACAGAGTATCTTTCCCTCATGACTAAACAACCACTTCATTTTTATACCTCAATGCTCCATTGCTAATGCAATCAGTTTGTTACCCATTATAAATGTCCAGTCCTTCTCAGCAATGCTATTGACCAGCTGGGTTCCCTGCATCTTATACAGATGTACACTCTGCTTTTCTTTCCTGTGCACCTTTCACTTCCCTAATTCTGTACATTTATCCTTGTTGGATTTCATTTTATTGAGATCAGCCCAGATGCTGCCCATGGCTTCTGTGTTCCAACCAGGGTTTTAATTAACTAGAATGGTTGAGGAGAACAGAATGAACCTCACCAAATCTCAACATTTGGCATATGCAATTTATGGGGAATCAAATGCTGAAGGGAAGTCGGTGCAATGTTAGGCTCAGGTGTTTGAGAACATCTCCAGAATCACTGAGGAACAAATTAAAACAAAAATACAACGCCAAAAATAGCATGTCTGTCATGTCGTACCAGCTGCATTTCCTACAGGAGGGCCATTTGAATCCGGTTCTCCTTCCTGTGTGACAGGATCTTTGTTCTTTTTATAGCATCATTAACCTCCCCTAAATAGTTCCTAGCCGTTCTTTGGTAACTCCAGCATACAAATGAAACAGAGGGGGGAAATCTACAGGAAGAGAGCCAGGAGAGACAGATAACAAAGACAAAAGAGGGACCTGGGGAAGGAGAGGAACGCCAAATGCTACAGATGCTGTATCCACCCCCAGCAATTCAACGCCATCATTATTAAGGCCCCACAAAAAAAGATAGATACCAGGAGGGGAGCCAAACGATGCTGGTATAAAAATCCATCCTCGATGTTGACTCACACAGAATAGCGAGGCAAGCAGGGAAATAAAACATGCCAGCAAGACATTTGCTGTAAGGGGAGAGAGAATCAACAGGCCGCCTCAAGAATGATCAATGGGAGAAAGCGAGAAGAACCTTCAAGGGCAGCGGATGGAGAAGGGAAAGTGCACAGATATCGGTCTCCAGCCACAAGCTCAGCATCCCCCTCAGACACATTAAGCAGAAATCTTAAAAAGAAGAGCTGGGAAAGAAAGGGCAACAAACAAACAAACCCAAGAAGCAAGTTGCTGGAATCCGCTCTCAAAATTTATAGGGCATCGGAGACGCCATATTAAAGCGGGGTGGGGGGAAGAGAGGAGGAAACAAGCCCAACTCTTACAGATACCCCTTAAATTAGTGCTCTGACAATAGGAGAAAGAGAAATGGTGAGGAAAGAGGGGGAAATAGCAGAATGTGAATGGTTGCAATTCCTGCCAGGGTATAAAGACACCAGAGACAGAACGTTCTGAGACCCTCAACACAGAGATGATAAGTATGGGTTAATGGTGCTCCGGTGAGTCCATACTGCTCCTTTGTTTCATGCTCCCCACTTCCCTGAGCAAAAGTAAGGTCCAGGGCAGCCTTTGACAGGGTCTGTTTCTTTATGAGCAGAGAGTACTGGAGACAAAGGGTCAAAACTAGATGTGGCACCAACCACATCTTTGAATCCTGTGCTTCAGATGCTCCTTCAAAGAGGTCACAAGGGGCCACGATCCAGATCAGGACCAGGGCGCAGAGGGAAAGCGCTCTCACTCTTTCTCCCATGCCATTTCCTTCTGACAATGCCTCCTCCATCAGGCTGCTATTATTATTATTATTATTATTATTATTATTATTATTATTATTATTATTTGTAGCCCGCCTTTTTCCCAACACTGCTTTGGCACAGGGTGTGGGGTGATTTCAGTGGCAAAATGGTGCAGTGGGAAAGGGTTTAAATAACCTCAAGTTGCAGCCCAATCTGGATTACCCTCCCCCATGGCTGCTGTTACTTAAAAATAAAATAAAAGAGGATACTCCTAAACATGACATTCACAGATGTGGTTAAACATTATGTCTAGTCTGACCCTCATGGTTCCTTTTCTAATATGTTGTTGTTGTTGTTGTTGTTGTTTTATAAAGATACTGATTGATTACATGAGATGCAAACAAGCAGGCAGGCAATACTGGCCCCCAAAGCAACATCAGACCAGCACCCCAACACACAGAAGCGACATCTGCCAGCCAGAAAACACTTTGCAGTCTTTCTCAGAAATTCTACCTGGGGTGCAAGAGCTGACCTCTGATTATTTTAGCTGGATCTTCAGAGGCATGTTGGCTGAGTCAGGAAATATGGCTTCAGCAGCCAGGGACTGGGCTCCCCTTAGCTTATACTGTTACTATGAGCCATTCTACAAGTTACAAAGAATGAGATGTTAGAATTCTGGACTGTGTCACTGGTAAGGATAGACTTCACACAAAAGACACAATTAACTTAGGCTGCAGATTGGGGACTGCATTTTTGTATGCTTTCCCCAAAAAAATAGTGCTGGGCAGAAAAGAACGGGTGAAACTGCCTTCCCTTTTTTGCTTTTCAGAGAGGGCAAATTTGGGGGTGCAACACACAATGGCATCCCTTTGTAGGCCCACCATTTTTATTTTCCAGTAATGCCCTGGAATACAAGTGGAATTCTGGGGAAAAGGAGGACCCGCACTGGCAGCTGCACCAGTGCGGGGCATTATTTTCCTCTCCAAATGCCTCTCAGAACAATGCTATGTCACAAAAAGGCTTCCTTCTGCAGCATTACTGAAATAAAAGCAGCAGCCGCCAGCTCAAGGAGATGGGAGTTTTGCACTTTCCACCACCAAAATGTCCCCGGCCCCAAGGAAATCCCAAATGTCCCCTTTTTGCAGCCTCTCAGTGGGGGTACAAAGTAGTGTGGGCACAAGGTTTTCACTCAGCCCTTTAAAACAACAGCCTTTCTGGATGTAGTCATGTAGAAAACAGCACATTAAGAAGAAAGATTTAGGATAGCCCTTGCCCTGATGTGCTCGTTTATTACAAGTAATGGGGGAGCATTAAAAAAAAAAAGAAAAGCCTGCCCTCAACTATAATCTGAACTGAGAATTCTGCCACCTTGGCCTACGGCCTCGATTTGCATAACTTGTAGAACAGTTCCATGTCCCTGCTTACAAAGAACAGAGAACAGAGGACTGGCTGGAAAGGTAAAATCCTAATACTTAGCACCGGAAGTTAATATAATGAAACTGCCCTATACTGAGCCAGCCAGCGAGTTCAGTACTGTCTTCTCTGACCGGCAGCCCTCCAAGAACTCAGGCAGAAGACTTTCCCAGCCCTGCTGCTTGAGATGAGATATTTTAACTGAAGGGACCCGGGAATGAACTCAGAACTTCATATATGCAAAGCATAACTTCTCCTCTTAAACACATCCCCTCTAAAAGGGAAAAAAAGGGTAGAATTTAGGGTCCACCAAGATTTGAACTTGGAGACCAGGTTTAAGGTATAGCGCATTAACTGTTACACCACTGAATTGCCTTAAGTGTCTTGGTTTGGTTACATGTATGTTGTTTCATATTCACGCACACACAATGCTTTGTTATCCTGGTTAAGGGCTTAGATTTCATAGATTTCATAGATTCATAGGATCATAGAGTTGGAAGGAGCCTACAAGGCTATCGAGTTCAACCCCCTGCTCAATGCAGGAAACTAGAGGAGGGGTCTCCCATCCAAGTAATAACCAGGCAGGGCCGGATTAAGAGCATTATGGGCCTGGTGCTGAGGAGGGCGTGTGGCTGAAGAGGGCGCAGAAACGCTGCGCTCCTCTTCGCTGCCGCTGCGCCGCCCCCGCCAGGCCTCTGCCTCCGCTGCGCTGCCCCCGCCAGGCCTCCGCCTCCCCACCCTCCCGCCCGCCCGCCGCCGTCGCGCCCTCCCGTCCCGCTCGCCGCTGCGCCTCCCCCCGCCCTCCCGCTCGCTGCCGCTGCGCCTCCCGCCGCCGCCGCCTATCACCATCACCCCGACCCCCCCGCCACCTACCTTCTCCGCGTCGTGTCGCTTCCGGAGCCCCGCCCGCGTTGTTTTGGCAAGAGGAACCAGGGCAACAGGGCTTAAACAGCCCTGTTGCCATGGTTTCCCCGGCAAAAAACAGCGCAGGGGTCCCGTCGCGTCACCTCCTCCTCCTCCTCCTCCTCGGCAGTGGCAGCGGCGGCAGCAGCAGCCGCCGCCGCCACCAGGTTGGTGGTGGCGGCCGGTCCTGATTGTGGGCCTATTTTGGGGTAGGGGCCTGGAGCTGCAGCTCCAATAGCCCCTATCTTAATCCGGCCCTGTAACCTGACCAGCTAAAAATATAAAGTGTGTGTCTCGGGTACATTCATCAGCCCATCACAGCTCCCTGATGACTGTTTTGGCATGATACATCCCCCCCCCAAATGTGTTTATCACATTAATAATTTACATTTTTAGCTTTACAATTAAAACATCTGAAGTGTACCCTTCAAAAAACGAAGTGGCTCTATCAGGGGTGGGGAACATGCATCTCCCGCCAGATGTTTTGGCCTATAACCCCCATCAGCCCTAGCAGCATCACCAATGGTGAGAGATCTTGGGAGCTGAATGCCAAAACATCTGGAGGGCCACAAGTTGCCCACCCCTGCCCTAGATGATGATAGCCTTCCTCAGTCCTCAGGGTCCAACTGGACATGATGGCAGCAGGCAGCCACCTTTTAATTTCACATGTCTGTCCCATTCCACATATACTCCCTGCTCCTTGCGTTACTTCCCCCATACTCATTTGCCCAAGGGACTTTTCTTCTGACACAGATCACTTTTCTGGTTGGAGCCTGACTGGGGGGGGGGGGATGGAATTTAGGTGACTGGTGATAAGTGGGTGCGGCAGGGGTGGGAGGAAGGTTCCGCTCCACTCACCTGTACACCTCTCTGTCGAAGTCAAAATTAAACATTTCCCCAAGCCCAGCTGTACAAGTGAACAGGGTATAAGAGCATAAATAAGGAAATGTGGCTGCTTTCTCACATCTAGTAGTTTGGCATTTAACATGCACCTTTCCTAAAATGCCGCCTGTATCAGTTGAGGGTGGAGCCAATATCTACCTGGATCTCAGCAGGGGGAGAGGCGGAGCTTAACCTTCCCTCCCCTAATGCAGCACTGATGAAGGCTGTTCCTTTGAAGCGGCGTTGCATTGGCACCCTCATCGGTGCCAATGTAAATAACAGGGTCAAAGGAATGATACAACTCGCATTTAAAAAAAATAAATACATGCATGTTCAAAGCAACAGTGCATTTAATGTCACATCTAGTTTGGCCCTGAGAGATGCCAACCTTGGCTTCCAGGCATTTACATGGGCATGCTGCAGCAGGGCATGTTCCCTGCTCTTCCCCAACCCTGGAATGGATTAACCATTAAGCAAGATAAGCACGTGCTCAGGGCACCAAGGGAAGGGGGGGGCACCACAGAGTACCAGAGTACCACAAACTTTTGCATTAGCATTTCCCCCCTTGTAACAGTTTTATTTTTAAAAATGCATAAAACAGTGATGAAAATTTGTATTTCTTTCTGTTGCTCTAGTTATAAGTAAGTAATTGGCTTATATTGCTTGCTGCTATTTAGTATTAAATAAATATAATTTAAAAAAAAACCCAGTTCATATCTAATATAGTTGTGTGTTCAGGCGTGGGGGATGGCCTTGAAGAAAACTGAGTCTTCAATGTCTTATTTCACCTTCAGCACTTATTGAGTCTTAATGTCTTGCCAGCTAAGCAATGGAAGGGCCGAGGGGGCACAATTATTGGGCTGTGCTTAGGGCATCAGCTGGCCTGAATTCAGCCCTGCTCTTCCCCCTTCCAGGATGTATATTGTCTCTCCTCCCTCTTCTTCTCAAAATACATGCTGCCTCCTTGCCACTCCTTTTCCCCTCTCCTCATCCCCTCCGCCATGTACTGAGAAACATTATGTACTATCTTCCACTCTCTGGAGGTCATGCGCCTCAGACAAGACAAATGTCCCATCTATCCAAGGAGCAGGCTTTTAATTGCAAAATGCAAATGAGAGAAGTTGGTAGGATGCAAATCCTAGACAGAACATGCATTTCAGTGGCTTGCGCTAACATTTTTAACGGAAGACTGGCAGCTTCTGCGACATAGTGCACCTCCACACGATGTTTGCTTTTAACAAGCTCCGTCAGTCCTAACACAACCCTAATTGCTGCTTTAATTTCTAAGGTATCTGACCCCAACAACAAAAACCGATAGAGTATTCAATACACCATCATCTCATATTTAGCAGCATCAAGCAAACTGCATCAAGGAAGTTGAAGAACAGAAAAAAACTTTATATCTAACTGAAGGAATGTTCAAAGTCACCTACAGTTTTACATGAAAAAAGGAAAATTTATTCTTTTGTTCTGTACAGCTTGATGGGAGAGAAAAGCACCATTTTACACCTTTGCCTCTTTGCCTTTCAGTAGAAATTATCAGGAGCTATAAAAGGTTTCATCTGGGTTTTTTTTCCCAAAAAGAGAAGGGGCTCCAGATCCAATAAATTTGCTGGCAGAGGTCTTACTGTGTTGTCATTTTGGGGCACACATGCATGTGTGTGTGTAGCTTTATTAACACATAACTGGAAACAATGCTCTGACCATGGGGTTACTAAAGTATAGATCTATGCACCCCTCTTCGTTCTGCTGTTATGTGAACAGAAAGGCTTCAAACAAACACAACTGTGCATAAATGCTAGGGCACTTTTTGTGAAAGCTTTTGGAAGCAGCCAGTTAGAAGGGCCCCTCCTTTTAGTGGTTCTTTCAAGGGATGCTGGCCAAAACTGCCCCAAACTGCCCAATCAGATGAGGGTAATGGTTATCCAAAAAGCATTACCCTCTGTTTATGACTTCATCACATGGCCAACTCTGATTGATGGCGTAACATTGTGACATCATCATATTCACTATGGAATCCATGATTGGCTGAGATCACTCACTATTCAATAAACAAAAAACCTACAGTTTACCCAAAAAAATATATGTTAAGGCTCTTACGTTTTCAACCTAGCACAATAAAGCTCTGATAGATAGATAGATAGATAGATAGATAGAATTACAGTTATCTCAGCAATGTAAGCTGCTTGAGCAGTTGCACTTGATTCAGGACTCTATCAAACTCTCCAGGGGATAATCGATTCTATGGATGTTTGCCTTAAACTGATGGAGTCAAAAGCTAATATGTTGGAGGATCAGGTTACAGCTCAGGAGACAGCAATGGCAACTTCTCACAGTGTAATATCTGCTCATGTTTCTCTGCTGGAAACTTTTTTCTCGGAGAGTTAATTTGCATGTCTTTGGGCTTCAGGTACAGACTACACAGGTCTGCCTGGCAAGGTTTATGGATACGTTTTTCCATGACATATTGGCATTGCTACCATATTTTCAGCTTGATATTGAATGAGCCTATTGTGTTTCTGGTTTCACGTGAGGGTCCAGAGCATGGCCTATTATTGTTCAATTTTTAGGGGTCTCAACTAAAGAATGTTTGCTCCATACAGCCAGACAGAAGGGAGTTTCTGTAGGGCCCTGCCAAAGATAAAATCATGCTTTATCCAGATTACATTAAGGCGGTTTCAGACCGGAGAAGACAATTTACCAAGGCAAGAATCTTAACAAGGGAGATCGGTTTGCAATATGATATCCATTATCTGGCAATTTTTTGTTACTTATCAAGATCAACTAAAGAAATTTCAGTCTTATGGCAGAGTAATTTCTCACCGACATTAAAATTACAGTTGCTTTTGCCTCTGCTGTTGCTACATAAGAAGCTGGATTTGGCCTTTAGTCAGCCATTGGCTGTTCGCTAATGTTTATGCTGTTCAAGTAGATAACAGTTTTGGGCATTTGACCATGTTTTACTTCATCCCAGTGTTTGTTTCTTCTTTCTTACTTTCCCTTCTTTTAAACTATCCTTTATATATCTTCATATACTTCTATATCTATTTAATATAGGTTATATGCATTTAATATACTTAATATAGGTTTATAAGCAGATAAAATTACCTTTTAAAATACTCACGTGTGCGTATCAAATAACTGGGTAGAGACACAGTGGGGGGGATTAATTCATTGTCTTTACTGGAAGGCAAAAAGTCCCCTTTTCACTTTTTGTTTTTGTTTTGTTCTTTTATACCATTCTCACTATATTTTGGGGGACTTTGGGGGGAGAAGTTAGCACCCACATAGTGCAATTAGCTAATTCGATGGTGCCCAGATTTTATTACTTATCCCAGAGGCTAAGCAATGATCAAGCTAAACTTGAATAAGCTGTGAATGAGATCTCATGGGATATAGGCAGATGGACATCTTTAAAGTTGAGTTTGTGGGGTAAGGTTAAGATACTTAAGATGAATATTATACCACCTCAGATTGTTTATGTTATACATGGGATTCCTTTATTTATACCTGGCAAATATTTTCAAAAAAACAATGCTCTGTTTCGTAAATTGGGGCTGGGGTTTCTGCTCTGCCATGAATATCCTTGACAAGGATACAACTTCCAGTTAAAGAAGGTAAGTAAACATGCAATTAAAGAAGGTTTTAACTAAACATGCATGACTCTAACCACTGTACCTTACTCCTTTCAGTAGAACTCAAGTAGTCTTCCCAGCTCCTATCAATGCAAGCAGATGTTCACCTGTCTCACCTCAAACATCTCATAGAAAGATGGACTACCACCTTTCCCAGTTGAATTTCTGCCTGTGTTTCCTGGAGGCAACAGAAGTGGTCCCCATTTTATCACTCCCTGTGACTCAAGGATAACACAGCATTATTGCTCTAACCACTACACCTTGCTCCTTTCAGTAGAACTCAAGGAATCTTCCCAGCTCCTATAATGTTCTGTTTGGTGCGCTGTCTGGCAGGCTGGGGTTGGAATGACTCTAATGGGAAATTGGAGCATAAGGAAAGTCCCCTTTATGTGCCAATTTCCCAGCAGAATTGCGGGGGGGGGACTCCACCCCACCCCACTGTTCCCAGCAGATTCAGCCCCACCGCCAACCCACCAAACAGCATTCTCTTCTCTTTCTCCTTCTCAGCCACGCATAATCTGAGGTAAATGCAATTCCTCCCCCCTCTCTTCAACATTCTAGATCAGCTGTGATGGCGGAGAGAGGGAGAGCATGCTTGGGCGTATGGTTAGATCCATTGACTATCATTACATGCAGGGGAGGCTGGTGGTGACTCCTATTTCGGTGGGGCTCCTTACCCATTGCAGCTTTCATTTGGAGCTTTATAGGAGCTAGCCATGGTGCTGAGCTCCATCCCCAAAAATAGGTTCACCACCATGGAGCACCATGGAGAGCTCCTATAAATCTCCAAATAAAACCTGAAAAACCTGCAGTGGATAAGGAGCCCCACTGAAATAGGAGTCACCAGCCTCCCCTGATTACATGTTAAAAAAAAAAAGAAGAAGAAGCTTATTTTAACGACTAAAGGAAAGGCAGCTTTAAAAAAAAATAGTTTCCCACCAACTCCAACAGAAGAAGAATAGAAAGCCATCATTGTTCCAGGTGAAAAGCTTCTGGTCTCTTCAGGAATTATGACTACAAAATAGTCACCAGCTTTTTTTCAAAGTCTCTTTTGACAGAGGGAGGGTTGTTGTTGTTTTTTTGCTTTTTGTCTTTAAACTGCTCTTTCTCCTTCAAAATTTCACCAATCATCCTGAAATTTTCAGGGTATGTAAAATACTTCTGTCTGGTGCCTGAACATTTCAGAAAGCTTGGGAAAACGGCGTCGATTTTATAAAGGGTAGAATGACCCACCTCCAAGTCATAGTTTCCTGCATTGAGCAGGGGGTTGGACTCGATAGCCTTGTGGGCTCCTTCCAACTCTATGATCTATGGAATCTATGGAATCATTTAACATGGCAGAAAGTTCAGTTTACTTCTGGGCCTCAACATAACCATCACTGCTGTGACGGTTATTATCCTGAGAAGAAGACAACTCGTGATGGACGAATGGTACCACCAAGGCAGCAAGCAAAATAATGGAAGGAACAGCCAGAGGAGTTGGACAAGGTGAAAAGGTGGGAGGGCATTTCCATAGCTATTCCAACTCAGTATGGATGCTATGTAGCCAAATGTAAGCACATGTAAGTTTAAGCACTTACCCGTGACTGGATTGTGCACTAACTTCATCTGTGATCCTCATGTTCACTAGTGACACTCTGGCCACCGTATGCCACATTTCCATATCCAGCTAAGGAGGGTAACATTAGGGAACACCTCTTTCCACACAAATCTGTGTGGATTATGAGGTCTTCAGATGGTGTCTTGCTCTGGGAGTCTTCCTTGCTGGAAATTAGATTGACACGTACCAAGAGCAGGGGCTTCTCTGCAGTGATACCTTCCTAGTGGAATACCTGCCCGTGATTAAAACATCCATTTTATCTGATGAGAGAAATTTCATACAGGTTGAAAACTCAAGTTGCTAGATTTCAGTGAGTAGGATTTTGCTCCCTTCCCTATCCTAGCTCCCTCACTGGTATTCTCTCTCTGCCACCACCAGGGTCATAGCTAAGAGGTAATGGCTGATTAAATGCCCTTGCACACACAACAACCTCCACTTTAGGAGATTCTGCAGTCTCTCCTTACCCTAGGTTTCTCCCAAGTGACTATGGGCTACATGTTCCAACTGTTGGGAATCCCACTTTGGGTTGAAATGATTATCCCCTTCTGAGTAGCACAGTAATTACAAATCATTATTTAGCACAGTCCAAAGAACCAAGAACTTCCATATTTTTAAAACATCTGTTTACAGCCATTCTTCAATTGATCTGCTGTGTAGGGATTGGGCACACTCTTCCTATAGAGGAGGATCTGATAGGGATGTCACCGTTCTGTTTTTGTGTTTTTTTTTGCATTCATGAACGGTGAGATGGTGTGAGCAAAAGGAGAACGTTCGCGAACAGACTTGCGTGAGCCGAACAAGACGAGTTTGCTTGCTCTTGCTGAACGGTTCTCCAAAAATTCTCACACAACCCTACCAATCTGTTTTTTTTTTGCGTTTGCAAACGGTGCGCGCACAGAGCTAAAAAGGAGAACGTTCGCGAACAGTCTCGCGTGAGCCCGAAAAAGGTGAGTTTGCTCTCGCATGAACGGTTCATGAAAAATCCTCACACAACCCCACTGGGAACAGATTCTGAGGAGGATGGGGAGGAAGAGGAGGAGATGGAGGGAAGAGGCACCTGGGTCTCCAAGGCCAACAGACTTAGAGATAAACTCAACAGTCGGGGAGGATCACTCGGTGTCACATTCTGTGGGAAAGCAGCCTGAGCTCTCTGATCGGGAGGAGGGCGAATCAAGCATCACTAACCCCCGGGTCAGAGGTCAGCTGAGGAGGATGGACCAGCTGAGGAATGTCAGGCACTCCAAGAGACTGGCCCTTAAGAATAAGGAACCGTCTTAGGGGTGTGGGTAATTTGAGTCTAAAAGGGAGAAGACGGTTCCCAGTTTGGAATCAACTGCTCAACAAGAGGTCGATCTTCCTTAATGGCTGGTATTCTAACTAAGCTTGATTCTTTTGTGATTGACTCAGCAACTCACTTCTTTTGTAATTCTAAGCCAGTTTGCTAGGTTGGCCTCTACTAATAAAGCTTTTCCATTAGAAGCCATTGTGTGGATCTTCTTGGGAAAGAGGAGGGGAAGTACGGCCTCGACATGCTGTTTCTTCAGCACCATTTCTCCCCAGCTTGGCTAGGGGCATCTTTATCCTTCACTTTGTTATTTGAGCCAAAACTCAGGTAGCTGCGAAAGTGACGATGTCATAGTTCCATGTAGCCAGTCAGGTTTAAGTATGATGACATATCTGAGGGCAAACATAGCCAACTACATTGCCCTCAGTCTGTACGTATGGGTGTCAGGGGGAGGGCACACACTCCCTGTCCTGCTGCACTGCACTATGGTAGTTTCCTTGCCCACTTGCCCTGTTGACATCACAATGCAGTGCAGCAAGGCCAAGGGCACCAGCCCGGTTGCCTTGGCAATGGGGACACATTTGCTCCCTCCCTGCTGTCAGACTGAAGAGTGCCCCACACAGTGAGCAAGCCCTTCCCTGCCTTTCACAGCAGCCGGCAAAAACCATCACTGAAAAAGAAAGCTTTTCATAGGTTGTAAAAGTGTCTGCGAAAAGCACCCACCCACCCCCACCCCTACCCCCATTTTGGTTGCCCCTAAAACTGCTTAACTTTGACTTAATTGTACTATGTGTGCTTAATATGCACTTTATGTTTTTGTGGCTGGGATATGAGTCCATGAAGCATAACCTTCTTTACCAAACTGAACTGACATGAATAATCAAATTGAGGGCCCTGAGAACTTGGCCTGGGCACAGCAATTTGGAATAGATAGGATACATATTTTAACATATGCCAAAATTGCAGCTTTCCATTTTCTTTCTTCCTGGCCACATGTCATCAAGATGTGATCAAGGTACATTCTGGTGAGCTGTCTCCAAACAAATTATAGCTGGAGGTTTGAGGTTCCTCTTTATTGCTGACATGTTACTCCATCAATCACCTCATTCTTGGCCAAAATTGCAGGAGTCCCCAGACACTTTATGGTTCACCATCTTTTATACATCCTTTGCAATCCTCTTCTAAAATTTCTGTGGCAAGAGCATACAGGGGGGGGAAAGTGTTTAATCAATATTGGTTTGAAACATGTAAGAAGTCAAACCAAGTTTTCCATCAAATTGACGTTGAGCTCTGTAATTATTCCTGAAGGTTTTTTGCTTTGGAGGCTGTCTCCAGCTGTGCTAATTTTATGGGTAGCCTTGGTTTATGAGTCTCCACTACAAGCCTGCCTTGGCATAAATGAGCAGGAATTCCATAGCTTCTCCAGCAACTTTATTTTGCCTGCTCTCTTTTCCCCATATATCCCCCTCCCCGCTCTTTACAGGGTTTTGCCTTTGGTTTTGTGGCTGTGAACTGTCATTTGACTTTGAAGAACAAAATTACTAGGAGAAAGATGAGAGCAAAAATTGGATTATTCAAACTGCGATATAAAACACGTTGTGTGAACCGCAACATGGTAACTGATATGAGTGTCCGTCACCTTGGTCTAAGCATTGGCACAGGCCACTGGCGCCAGTGACACCACTACCACCACCACCCCACTTGGAGAGGTGGCAAGTACTTGGAGGGGGCCGGCTGAGGGGGCAGGCAATGCAGAAGGATAGTCTGGCAGCCTCCCTCAGTGATGGATTGCTCAGATTAAGGGAGTACGGCACATCTTGAAGCTTCGTAGCTGGCAGTGCCGCTTGATTGGTTCTCCTGGACCACCTGATTTCCAGGAATCAGGAGGAGTGTGGTCTGCTTAAACTGCCCACAGTTCCCTCATTTAAGAAGAGAATACATTAGAAAGAGAAAACAAAGAAGAAAAGTAGAGCTGCAGGTCATCAGCATTGGAGCAATAATGAATATTAAAATAATGGACAATAGGACCAAGAAGGAAGAGATAAAGTGAAGAGACAACAGGACCCAAAACAGATCCTTGAGGAACTCCAGTGAAAGGGAGAAAGACGTTACCATTAATAGATACAGAAAAAGAATGCACAGAATGATGAGAATGAGACCAAGAAAATACGTCTCTGCGAAAACCCAAATCAACTAACAAAGCACAGTTCACTAAAACCTCCTATCAGTCCCACATGTATTTGTGAAGGAAGGATCCCCCTGCTATTTGAAATATGCCTTCTCTCTCCCTGTTGGGACTGAGCTCACCACCACTTCTCTCAAAGTTGAGTTGAGCAGCACAGAGACATCGCTGCCATAAGTCAAAGTGGAGCAGCCATCTCAGGTAATGGGTTTGGAGAACCAGAAAGAGCTGCAGAGTGGGAGAAAGACCAGTCCGTTGGAGCACATTCCAACAGGGAGCTCCCCTGTCCGTACCCCACTGAAATGAACAGGAGCTGCAATGAATTCAAGAATGCTGGGATGACAGACAAGGTTTTTAGAAAGTTGCTTCGTCTCCAGGATTGGTGTGACTAGGCCTGGAATCACACTGCTTGGGCATCCATTGGGGCCTGTGCACCGGCAGAGAGTCACCATCAGCTGGACCCCCTGGAATGGATGCCCCCAAGCTGGATGCCTGACCATGTCGAGCAGCAGCACCCGCAGCAGCAGCAGCAAATGATCAGAGGCATTTCTTGCCCATTGGTGATTTACGTAGATGGAAAATGGCATAGAATGAGTGGAGGGGGAAAACAACAGTCAGGTTGCTGGCAATGACATCACCTTCACCTCCCTCTCCCTGTGGGGATCTGAGGGGCCCCATGCTGACACACCCACCTTGCACACCTCTGTTCTGAGAAGGTGTGTGCTTGTGTCCATTTTTGGAAATGGTATAAACAAAGGATTTTTTTTCTGCAACCAAGTAAGTTGTGGACCCGCCTAGTCTAAATAACATAATCAGCCAGATAGTACAGAAAGCTCGTGTTGTTATACTGATGTCTTTAGCTACCTTCTGAAGTTTTCTTCTCTTTTTATTTTAACACCATGTAAACTCTTTCTTAAATACAGTTTAAATTGTCCTCTGTGCCTGGGGCTGTTCACACTTGGCCCATCCATACCTGGCTTGGCAAATACACTACTAAGAGTTTTGGACTCCCCATAACTTGGGGGGTTCCCTTTTGTTGTTTTTGTTGAGCATATATACATTCATCCTCAGAGACCTGCAACAAACAACTGAGGTAGTGGCAGTGATATCATTTTAAAATATATATAATTTGGGGGGCTCCATGACAGCCCTGGAAGTCAGTGGGAGTTAGGCAGGGGGTTAGAGGGGGGAGGAACCAGGCCCCCAGTTTGCCTGCATTTTGTGGCAACAAGTTCAAAGGATTCAGGATCTCTCTTTTAAGAAGTATTGCTAGATTAGAACAGAAAGCCCACAGGTATAGGGAAGTAGTGGGACAAAGTAGCGAGGAGGGACTCCAGGTAGAAAGAGCCCAGTGAGAGCAACCATGTCAAGGCTTAGTAAAGAAGTTCACAAGATATATGCATGCTCTGAGTGTTACAAATAAATCTTTATTCTAAGCAAAGACTCCGGCATCTGTCTTCACTGGTGAGTGCAAGAACATCACAGTGCCTATAAAGCTGGATTCAATGCTCCTCATAAAACTTTAGAAGGAAGAGACCTCTTTAGTGATGCATATTCTTCCCCAGGGATGTGTGCCAAGATCTTGGAATAACAAGAAAGGAATTGTCCAGCACTTTGGATGACTGTATTTTGTACACAAATGTGGAGTTGGCATTTCAAAACAGGCTGCAAGAAGAAAGCGCAAATCTGAAAAAGCTTTCCGTGAGGAGGTTATTGAGGAAGGTCTTGAAGGGAAGCAACATACATTCCTCATTGGACCTTATCAGAAGGGCAAATGTATAGCCCCTCGCACTTCAGCAACCTGTCCTGCTCCAGATTGTGTGCATTCAAATGCCCTCCCAAACATAAAAGCAAGCATCTATGAAAATGGAATTGATATTCCAATGAGTGCAAAGCCCTTGCAGTGATTACAGCAGAACAGCAATTGGAACAAACAGAGCCAACACTGAATGCCATTTTAAGGCATAATTAAAAAGGAGAGGCTGTTTGGAATGGGCTGTGTGCTATAAAATATGGCAGGTACATACTACAAATACTGCCCAGGTTTCTCTCAGTGCAATAACCTTGAAACTCTTCTGGTGGAAATGTACATCGCATTTGCAAATGCTCTACACACAATAGGACCGGTTTGGGGCTATCTACTGCTAACATGTTTTGGCCCTGATTTGCTAGTCTTTGACCTACGTTTAAGAGACTGATAGAAGGGGATTTGATGGGAGATGAAAGAGATGGCTCAGGGCCTTCTGTGTTATGGCTACTGTTGCAAACCCCAACTCTTCTGGAAATCTTTTTATTTAAGGCTTCAGATCTAGGGCCAGCATACCATGAGACAGGGTGAGATGGACCACCTCAGATGGCAGAATTTATTTCGTTTCTTATTATATTTTTCCTCAGTACTGGAGGGGAGAATTTGGATTTCTTGCCTCAGGCACCCAAATGTCTTGATCTGTCCTAAATCAAAGCCTTATGTGTGCATTTGCTCGCATTTATCTCTTCTTATCTTTGCCTGTCCCATTCTTCACCTCCTTCTGCTGCCTCTGTTCACTGTTGAAATTTAGGCTGTAATCTCCTTGGAGCAGGGACCTGTGCTTTTTCTTACATTACTCTTGTAAAGTGCTGCTTGGAATGGATATTTGGTGAGAGTGTTGGACTGGGACTCGGGAGATCCGAGTTCTAGTCCCCACTCGGCCATGAAACTCACTGGGTGACTTTGGGCCAGTCACTGACTCTCAGCCTAACCTACCTCACAGGTTCCATGGACTTTGAAGAAGCCCGAGTGCAAGGTGAAAGGGAGAAACGTGCTAAGCGAAAAGCACGTCAAATGAATCCTTTACAGGAACCATCTCCTATCTGGTAACCTGTGTCCTCACTGGGGAAGCTGTGTGGATCTAGAATTGGCCTCCAACATTCACTTACGACCATTCGCTAGAGTCTACGCAATCTTCTTTAGAATTTTCCTCCTTTTAATCATCCGGAAGACATCTTACTTCGGTCGAGTGTCGCCTGCTGATTGAATGACCTCACAGTTGTTTGTGAGGATAAAATGGAGAGGAGGAGAGGAGGAGGAGGAGTAGGAGGATATTATTAAGCCGCCTTGGGTTCCTTGCAGGAAAAAAGGTGGGGTATAAATAGAATAAATAAATAAATAAATAAATAAATAAAATATTTGCTATGAACTATGGCAGGAACATGCTATAAATACTGACCAGGTTTCTCTTTGTACAATAACCTTGAAATACTACTAACGGAAATATACGTTTGCATTTGTAATATTATTACTATTGTTAACAACAACTGTTTTTATTACAGCTACTATTGGTAGTATCAGGGAAGACATGATGGCAGCCATCTGTTTGTACATGTTTGTTCTTAACATTCTGGCTGCACCAGATTCCTGTGAGGCATTGCTGATTTGACACGCATCTGACCTGCACCGTGTGTACTGCTTACTTTATCTGAAAGATCTTTGTCTATGGCACTCTGTGGCAGTGACGGCACCAAAGACAAATTTCTTCTTTACCATCATTACATCTGTCTGCTCATGTTGCCCATCGGAGCTTTTCCAAGCGGCGAAAGGCCTGGCCTGATGACACCAGGGAACCCTCGGAGGTCTGCCGTGGCCAGTTTGTGAGAGACTTTGTGGATAAAATCATTGGCCTCCGCTCCAACTTGGATGCCCTGGTTCTATCAGAATCAGTCCTGACTGTTGCTAGCTTCCCAATAGTTTTCAAGTTTGTGCAACCTGAGGATGTGGATGAGATTGAGGTAAGAAGCTGCACGTGTGCACATTGTGGTGTGCTGGTTTGCTGGGTAGGGGCCTCCAGCATTTTACTGGTGCTTTCATTTGTGCCTGGGGGATTAGTCCGTTAACCTGAGGAGATATGGAGGTGCCCCGTTACTGTAGTCACAGGTAGGACAGGTAGGGCATGTGGAGTTAACGGGCCAGTTGAGGTGAAGAGCCATTAGACATCTTACACCTGTTCCCTCTTCTGGTTCTTACCCCAGCCTAATGTTCCCTGGTTGTGTTACCAGCCTGTCCTCCCTCTGGTCTATTGCTGCGGATGTGGAACACCAGGTTAGTCCAAAATAAAACCTTTCTCATCTTTGACTTAATTGTGGTTGAGGGGGCTGACCTAGTATGCATAACAGAGACCCAAGTGGGGGAACAGGGAAGAGCTAGTCTCTCCTGGCTGTGTCCTCCTGGGTATTCAGTACAACATCAACATAGACTCAAGTGCTGCGGAGCGGGAATTGTTGTAGCCTATAAGGTTTCCATCCCCCTCTTCAGGCTTCCTGTCCACTTGAATGCCTGTCTTGAGTGTTTGAATCTTGTGTTGGGCACTTGGGACAGATTAGGGATTTTGCCAGTGTACTACCCATCCTGCTACCCATCAGTCTCCCTGACAGAGATGATTGTGGATTTGGTGTTGAGGAGATCCCCAGGATAGTTGTACTGGGGAATATCAGCATCAAAGCCATTGGTTCCAGGGTGGCTCAGGACTTCATGATGACCACCATGACAACCATGGGGCTTGTCCCACCATGTCATCATCCCAACACATGTGGCAGAACAGGCCCTGGATGTGGTCTTCTCAGCTAGGCAGGAAGATGGTCATCGGAAGTGAGGGTTAATATATATATTCCCTTGTTATGGTTGGATTAGACTTTCAGCAGCTTCCCCCCACTGGAAGGGTGGAGAAACCTATTAAGATGGCCCACCCTGAGAAGCTAATGGATTCTAGAGGACTCTGGGGAATTTTCTTGTTTGTATGGCTGGAACTCCTGTTAATGTCCTGGTGGTCACTCTGTGGAATACAGAGATGTCCCATGTGGTTGACATGATTGTGCCTAAGCACCCTTTCCCTCTTTGCAGAGCCCATGCAGCTCCTTGGTATGCATCTGAGCTGATGGCAATGAAACAAGTGAGATGATAATGGCTAGAAGGCAGGTGGAAGGAAACTTGCTGAATCTGACTGAACACAGATTAGAGCCTATTTTCCAGCCTGTTCTGCAGTGGTGAGGATAGAAAAGGATTTCTTTCCCCCCTCCACTGCATCTTCACAGTGTCATCCACCAGAAATTTTTCAGGCAGCGAGGGGTGTTTTGCATTCTGGCCAGAGAGAGAGAGAGAGAGAGAGAGAGAGAGAGAGAGAGAGAGTTGGTTGTGCACTCCGACAGGTCCGTGAGATACTCTAGTTTGAAGATAAAGTCACTGACATCTCTCAACAGCTTGCCAGTCTGTTTCTGGGCCCCATTCAAAGTGCGGTTTTTAACCATTAGAGTCCTGCATGAAGTGTAGGACTCTAATGAAGTCCTGAAGGAGTGTACCCTCCTATATGTAGCTACCTGGACCCTAAGGTTATCATTTGAGGAGGCCCTGCCAAATGAGGTGAGGCAGGGCCCCCAAGAGAGAGGGCCTTTTCAGTGGTGGTGCCTGTGACGATAACGTGGCCGGCTATTTAATTTTATTTCTCTCACTACCACCTGGCTGTTAGTTCACTTTCTTCACTAACCCAGTGGCTGAGATATGGTAGCTCCAGGGTATTAGTTCACCCTATTTTAAACTATCCCTGTTCCAACTCTGTCACAAGCCTTCACTCACTCCCAGCGGACAATCTGTTTGTGGGAGATAAACTGTTAAAATACCATTGCTGGTTATTGTGGTGTTTACGCTGGGTAGATATCTTTCTCTTAGCAGCTATACCAAGTGATTAGGTGTGTGTGCTTCAGGATGGAAACAGTTACCAGACAGTCTCTTCAGTAACCCAACAAATAGTTCTTTATTTTCTTAAGTAAAACATTTCTTCAAACAGGAACAACCTCTTCTCCATAAAGGCAATAGTTTATGTTGAATTAACTTTATGACTCTTATCTGACTGACTGGCTAGAATCCCCCTAACTCACTTCTCTCTAACTCACTTCTCTAACACTCTTAACACTCTAACTAACTCCTCTCTCACACACAGGCACATATATACAGAGCTCCCCCTCCCATCAGAAACGCTAGGTTAACCCTTTCATCACAGTGCCCTATCTGTCCCAGATGCTCACCCAGCGCCTACAGTATGGTCTTTTGGGTGGCAGGCAAATACCTTTTTATTCTCCCAGGCATTTCAAGAACTGTTTTAATGCTTTTAGATCTTTGCACTGTTCTATTTTTTACTGCTGGTTTTACTTTGGTTTTATTATGTGCTGCACTGTTTTTTACTCCTTGCTGCTGGTTTTATTATGTGTGGTTTTTATCATTGTTTTACTGTCATGCTATAATTTATGTTTTTAATTTACCTCTTACACTGCCCAGAGAACTTCAGTTATTGGGTGGTCTAAAAGTGTAATAAATAAATAAATAATAAAATAAAGACCTACCTCATGGGCTCTTGGCCCTTGCCTGGCTCATGAAGTCAGCTGGAACAGGGATAGCAGACCGCCTTACTTAAGGAATATGTGGTTCCCACAGCAATCACAGAAGCTGTTGCAAAACCCCTTTATTAAAAATCATCACTTGACCCAGTTGATTTCAAGAACTGCCCCCCCCCCTTTCAAATTTGTCTTATTTGGGCAAGGTGCTTGAGTGGTAGAAAACCAGTTCCAAGTTTTCTTGGATGAAGTTAATTACTGGGATCCTTTCCAATATGGTTCTCAGCCCAGTTCAGGGGGGGGGATGTACTGGCCACCCCGATGGATGACCTGCGCTGGGAGATGACAAGGGAAGTGTGGTCCTCTTGATCCTCCTGGACACCTCAGGAGTTTTGCATATTGTTGACTATAATATCATTCTGGACTGTCTAGTCGAGATGGGACTGGAAGGCACCATTTTTAGGTGGCTTTTGTCCTTTTTGGTGGGATAGTTTCAGAAGGCAGTTATCCTCCATGAATTTGTCTAATCCTCTTTTAAAGCCATCCATGTTGGTGACCATCACTGCATCTTTGTGGTGGTGAATTCCATAGTTTAACTATGCGCTATGTGAAGAAGTACTTCCTTTTGTCCGTCCTGAATCTCCCACCATTCAGCTTCATTGGATGACCCTGGATTCTAGTATTATGAAAGATCCACTAACATCAGTTGGTTCAAAAATAACTATCCACTGACTTCAGTTGGTTCAAACCAAAACTTATTACTTGGATCCTCTACCACAGTGCTCTCCAACCTTGGGGCTGGCTGGGGCATGCTGGGAGTTGTAGGACAAAAACATCTGGGGACCCAAGGTTGGAGAGCACTGCTCTACCATCTACATTGGTTACTAATTTGTTTCCAGGCTCAATTCAAGGTGCTGGTAACCTTTAAAGCCCCAAATGTCTTGGGACTGGAGTATTTCAAGAATATCCTCTCCCTCCATATAAACCTACCAAAGAACTACAACCTACCTGAGGCCCTTCTCTGATGCTCCCACCACTAGATGTATTGTAGGTAAACAAAGATAGGGCATGTTTGGTGGTGGCACATCCACCGTTCTGTTGCCTGTGGCTTGCCTTGTGAGGCAGTTACTGAGCGAAAGAGAAGGGTGGTGTTTTTTCCCCCCCACCAAGACCTCCTTGCTCTTGAGAAGACCCTTTCCTGCCCTTCCCTAGGAACTACAGCTTACCTGCCAAAGGTGAGTCCTCCAAGAGAGACTAACTAGGTGCCATATCCTCTCAAGAGAGGCCCACCTAGCCCCATCACTGTTCACCTTTCAGCAGGTAGTGAAGACTGTCTTCTTCCTGTAGGCTTTTTCTGGATAGTGCATTTAAATCTGATTGCTGCTGTTTTTCTTTCTGCCTTTTTAATTGTTATTTTTAGGTTGTTTTATTGATGATGTGTTTGCTATTATTTTACTGGTATATTTATTATCTGGTTTAAATGGCCACATTGATTGTTTGTATAGAAAGGTGGGGTATAGAGAGCCAGTGTGGTGCAGTGGTTAGAGTGCTGGACTGGGACTCGGGAGATCCGGCTTCTAGTCCCTGCTTGGCCATGAAACTCACTGGGTGACTTTGGGCCAGTCACTGACTCTCAGCCTAACCTACCTCACAGGGTTGTTGTGAGGATAAAATGGAGAGGAGGAGGAGGAGGATTATGTAAGCCGCCTTGGGTTCCTTGCAGGAAAAAAGGCGGGGCTATAAATATAATAAATAAATAATAAAATAAAATAAAGTAAAATAAATACTGGAAATTGATTGATTGATTGATTGATTGATTACTATCCCTGAGTTTGCTGCTTCCTGAGGTGAGAAGGGAAAAGCACTGAGGAGCAGCGCAGTAGTCCTGCTCCCAAGCATTTTCCAGAGGTAACGTGGCTTATGTGCTGTTACTGTGAGACAAAAAAGGAGTGGGTGAGCGTGGAAGCTAAAGCTGGAGTCCTGCCTATCCCCACTCCAAATATAAGAGCGTCATCATTTGACTTCTTGTTGTTTTCGGCTACGTCTCTTCTGTCAAGTGGGGATCATATTGTTGTTTATTTGATTTATAAATTAATAATTTCAAAGCCTCGGGAGTTTCAGTTCATATCCTCCTGATACAGTTTGTGATCATTCCAAGTCAGCTGACTCTTCCTGCTACTTCTTTCCAGCAGTACCCTGTAAATATACCTACTGGCCAAAATCAAAGTTTAGGTGTGCACTTAAGTTAATTGATTTCAATCCAGCGCAGGTTTATGTCTACTTAAACCCATTGATTTTGATGGGCGTAAGTGGACCTAACTCTGTGTTTAATGGTGGCCACTATGTGTACCATTCTATTAAATAGGAATCTAAAGGGTGGTGAGTGTTGATTTTTTATTTTTTTAGAGGAGGAAAGGCTACGTTCAGTGGCATTGCTCTTCATAGATTTTCAATCTACGCACTGTAAAATATCACCCTCTGCTGGATGTCAGAAAGAATACTGTAGCTTCTCAAGATTTCCCCATAATGCACTAGTAAGTAACAGAATGTGCCCAACCCAGGCAAGGGAACCAAGGTTAGCTCTTAAACATCAGTAAATTGCATCATTTAATGCAAATTTGCTCAAGAGACTATTTGAAGGTGTTGCCTTTACAAGATAAAAAAATTGAACTAGATGGGATGATGCCAACAAGTGCCCCCTTGGAAATGGCAAAACTCAGCAACTTCATAGATCTCCACTATATTCCTATCCATTCAAAGTTAAAATAAATAAATAAAACAAAACTTTAAAACACACACTACAAAAGAGAGTAACTTTAGGAGGAATTTCTTCAAGTGTAATATTTTTGAACTATCAGAATTTTATCTATGTTTCCAATGCAATAGTGCCTAAAAGAAGGATATCTGAATGAGTATTTATGTTCTAAAACTAGACTTTTTGTTAGCAACCCAGCAATAAAAACATCGGGGGGAAATTCAGTGGACATTTTAAAAATAAATTTTAAATTACTTACCGTACTTAAATAGGTAAGACAAGGTTATAAAAAGCAGACTGGTTTTTTTTAAAAAGGTGACATAACCACAACCCTATGTACTATTTGGAGCTGTTAAATGCCTCAGCGTAGAGGGCAGTCTCAACCTGACACCAAAAGGATAGTAAAGTTGGCACCAGGTGGGCCTCAGTGGGGAGTCTATTCCACAGGGGCGGGGCTACCACAGAAAAGGCCCTCTCCCTTGTTGCCGTCTTCCAAGCCTCCCTCGGGGGTGGCAGTCAGAAGAAGGCCCCAGATGTTGAGTGTAGTGTCCTGGTAGATTGTGGTTGTATTATTTCAGCCTTCTCATTTATGCTCTTGGAACAAGAGGTGAAGAAAAGCAAATGAATTTTTTTTTAAATTACAGAAGATTCTAGTTCTCATGTGAGTAGTAAACCAGAGTATGAGCTGTACCCCTTCCAAATGCAGATGTGGGCTCACTGGATTGAATGCTTCTCCATTAAAAAAAAAAAGCCTTACCCATAAAAATATGATGTTAGATTTTTTTAATTAGCTGTTTCCTTGACATGCTAGTTTTCTACATGCAGGGATTTTTAAATATTGAGATTGAGCCCCCATTTGCAGTCTGAACTAGTACAGCCCACACACAGGTTTAGTAGTTGAGGAAGAACAAGTCCAAAACATGCATAAACCAGGGCCGGTGCAAGGCAGTTTGGTGCCCTAGGCAAGATCAGATATTTAGCGCGCCCCCTTCCCACTTGAGACCTCCCTCCCTATTTCTGGCACCCCCTTTAGCCTTGTGCCCTAGGCAGCTGCCTAGTTGGCCTAATGGTAGCACCGGCCCTGGCATAAACATTGCATACAGAGGTTCAAATCTAAAAACAATCTAAAAAGCTTAAAAGAGCAAACATGTTTGTAACTTGTTGTGTCTGTTCAAATAGCTTGTTGTAATCCAGGGCTTATTCACACATGCATGTACATCACTGGGTTACTCAATGTTGGATGATTCTCATCTGAATGTATAAACTGGCTCTGTTGAAAAGTACTGCATTGGAATGGATGTCAGGTGGCATGAAATGTCTATCTGCGGTGATTAATTGTGAAGGGTGATTCACACATGCAGGCATGATTAGATACTACAGTTAACAACCAATAAAGAAGAACTGGCCCCCTGATCTGAGAAATCCTACATATAATGACAAACATTTCCTCCAACTGAGCGCACCAGAGCATCTAGATTTATTCATTGGCTCAAAATAAAACTTGCCCATTTTCTGGAAAGGTTGAGCTCCTGGTTCTAGCTGTAAAAGCTGGAAAAAAATTATGCATATAATGAGGTTCATGTGTTGGCTTCCCCCACAAAAGAACAGGCACTAAATTGTGATGCCTTATTGGCAGTCTAGTAAACTGTAGCATTGCACAAAACTCTTCTTCCCAGAGGATACCATACTTGATAGAAGTTCTAAATCTTGCTGGGTTGCTAACAAAAAGTCTAGTTTTAGAACATAAATACTCATTCAGATATCCTACTTTTAGGCACTATTGCATTGGAAACATAGATAAAATTCTGATAGTTCAAAAATGAATATTGACTTTACACAACAGAATTAAACTGAGTAGCTTGTAAGCAGAGCATCTGTTAGATTCAACATGATTGATGAAAAATTGCAGCAAAAGGTGTTAGAGATCCCAGCTTGCAAACAGATTCATGATACTTAGCATTTTCATAAGAATTTGCACTTCACAGTAATCATTACAACACTGTAAGGTAGGCCTGTATTAACATTCCCATATAGCTGAGGAGGGGGCAGAAGCTGAGAGAAATACCAGTGGCTTGCCTGCAAGCCACCCAGTGAGTTCATGGCTGAGGTAACAACTGAACATTCCTGGCTGGGACCTCCTTGCTGAATAGGTAACTCAAGCGGTTGAGCTCTGTGTGTGTAAAAATGCACATATAATGTGAACCAACACATGGGCATTAAAATCAGTCAAACATTTTCCAGCTTCCTTTTAAATGTAGTTGAAACTGCTTCCAGAACTGCTCCGTATGCCCCCCCAGGGACCCCAGAACAAGCATTCAGACCTGCTAAAGAGAATCAGAACGGTTACTCCCTCTCAACAGGAATCCTTCAGGAGGACATCTGTTGAACACTCAAGTATGCCCTCTCTCCCCTTAACTAAGATAATGGTTGACCTGCTCCCCTGTTCCAGCTTTTCAACTGTGAAGTTAGCATCATGGGCCATGGCACCTTGATAATTCATCTGTAGACTTTTCAGTTCTGAGGTTGGAGGGATGATAATTAATGTTGCTTCTGGGAGAGTGGCTTTGGATTTGGGGGGGGTGCAAAACAGGTGTGCAGTTAAGCCAGCAGCACCCTCTACATGCTGGGGGAGCAGGAGGACTGGGTGGGATGAGGACAAACTGGGCATAACAGAAGCATGAGACCTGTCCAGCCAGACAGGGAAGCAGTCTGCGGACAAACACCACAAAGGTGAAAGCAGTGCACATCAAGCTGCACAGTTCTGCTAGAAAGACTTTGGAGTGTAGCGTTCACGCTCGCTGGGGCGCTTATTATGCACATCCAGAATGCACGGGCAGAACATCTGGATTCACATCTCTGTCTTGAATGCCATAAGCAGCGGGAGGAAAGGCCTGAATCTAGACACGCGGGGAAAGGACAGTAGACCAAGCAAAACCTGATAGGGAGCAGGAATGAGGAATGGCTCTGTATTTTATTTTTATTTATTTATCCTTACATTTATATACCTGCCTTTCCTCCAAGGAGCTCAAGGCGGCATATACACAGACAATCATTTCTATAGAACAACCTTCCCCAACCTGGTGCCTTCCAGATGCGTTGGACTACAACTCCCTTCAGCCCCAGCCAGCATGGCCAATGATCAGGAATTCTGGGAGCTGTAGTCTAAAACGTCTGGAGGGCACCAGGTTGGGGAAGGCAGCTTAAGTGAATGGCTACATCAGTGTTCTCCAACCTTGGGTCCCCAGATGTTTTTGGCCTACAACCCCCAGCATGCCCCAGCCAGCTGGGGCATGCTGGGAGTTGTAGGCCAAAAACATCTGGGGACCCAAGGTTGGAGAACACTGGGCTACATTAAGTGAAGGGGTATATGAACTGGCCCACCGAATATGATTGCTTTATATATATTGATGATGGCATTTGTCTCCCACCCTTCCTTCAGGGAGGCATCCATGGGTTTGGTCACACACACACACACACCCACACCATTTTTATTCTCACAACAATCCATTGTGGTATGTGAGACTAAGGGCCAGTTTGCACGACCCAAGCTGCGGGCGGGGGAGGCACCACGGGGCCGCCGGCGGGGTCCGGCGGGGCGCTGCAGACGACCTGCGCCCCGCGCGTGTGGGTGGACCCCGGTGGAGCCAGCAGTCCCCACACTGTAGTGCGGGCCTCCCGGCGCTGGGGGGCGGGGCCCGGGATGCCCAGAGTGGCCGTTTGCCCCTACAGGCTGGAGCGGTGACTGCTCTGGCCGCTCTGGACTGCCGCCTCTGTGGGGACCCCGCGGGACGGCCGCCCGCTGTTCACACGGCAGGGTGACCACACGCGGTAGGGGCTTACCCCTCTACCGACCATGGTCACTTTGCGTGCGTCCCGCGCGCGGCTGTCCCGCGGGGGCACCCCCAGTCAGCGTTCACACGACACGGGAACCGCGGGGGACTTGCGGTTCCCGTGTCGTGCGAACAAGCCCTAAGAGACAGCAACTGCTGGCCCCAAAGTCACCGCTAAGGTTTAAGACTTGGCAGGGATTTGAACACAGGGCTCAGGTCCCAGTGCAGCTAGATGTTGTAGGTTGTGCCCTCTATTTTATTTGATTTCCATCATGCCTTCTTTGCCCCGTAAGTGCAGATCTGCAGCAAGAGTAATGGATGCAGTGGAAGGTTTTTAACTTGACGGGACGGGAAGGAAGGCACACAAATCAAAGAGAGTGGCAGGCAAGCAAACCCTTCCAAAGGGTTCATAGATTTCATAGATCATAGAGTTGGAAGGAGCCTACAAGGCTATCGAGTCCAACCGCCTGCTCAATGCAGGAAACTAGAGGAGGGGTCTCCCATCCAAGTAATAACCAGGCCTGACCCTGCTTAGCTTTCCACGCTCAGACAAGCTGAGCCAGCGTGAGCCACAGGCCTTTCAGCAATAACCGTGGGACATGTAACAGGCACCTTGAAAAGAGAAAGCAAAGATTAGGTTTAGCAAGGAAGAAAAACCGTGCAGACAGTCCACTGTGCCACTGCAAGCAACGGGAGCCAGATCAGCATTCAGACTGCGGAAAGGTGAACGCAGGGCAGGGTGATGATGCCCCAAGAGTTTGCCTGGTTGCTACTTTCATCCATTTAAAAGCAAACACCTGTGCAGAGTGAAGTACGGAGTGTTGCAGACCCTCTCCGAAAGATGTCAAGAGCGTGGCTCCGCATGCTAATCCACTGCTTTGCAATGTATCTTCAAACACCAGCTGGCCCTGGATTTCGAGGAAGAAGCCAGCGCCTGGCTTGGAGCATACAGTATCTCGCTTCCAAAACGCATGGCTGCTGCGAGAGACAAAAGAAGAAGAGGACTCCGTCTGCCAGGAAGGACAAGCAAGCAACTGGTCAAGAAGATAATTTACAGTGAATGTAAACCTACTCAGCAGGATTACCAGCACATTTATATGCTTACAAGCATGCTTGAGTGGCATACGATGCTAATGGATGTTAAAAGGAGCCCCGGCATGATGAATGGTGGTATTTAATGATGGGAGGATTACACAACACGTTCCAAGGGAGTGCCACAGAAGCGTCACAAAGTTCAGATGCAGCAGCCCAGCCGTTTCGGAGGTACTGGGCTTTTCAAGGATCTAATATAAAAGAAAAGCTTCTTAGCCCTGGGTCTTCACCTTCCCTTTATAGAGGAGAATTAATAATAGTTACAAGCAAAAGACGTTTCCATTTTTGGATTCTATCACTTTAAATACACTTGGACACACACAGTCAGTTTTTTGAAAGTCATGGATTGCCTCCCCCCCCCTCCCAGTCTGCCAACAAATCATGCATTTCATACCATACAAGAATCTCCATAAAAGTTGTCCCTAGGGTTATGACACCATTTTTATATGGGTAATTATTCTTAATAACTAAATAAATTGGCTCAGCAGGACATGGGACACACTATTTGCCCTACTGATTTCTAGAAATGTGTGTGTGTGGTGGTGGTGGGGGAGAGAGATTATGGGTCCATCTCCTTTACTTACTTTTCAGATTTTAAGCCAGCTTTATTCAGGAGGCTCAAGGCATGTAACAACAAATCAAATATACCAAATGATAAAGCATCCTTAAAATCATTGCACGCGTTCAGTCTATAGGACAGTGTGAAAGGGTGATTTAGACATTACACAACCCCCGCGTGGAGCAACATGTGAAAGCCCCACAGTCCAATCAGACACCAGTTCTCCGCAGCAGCTGCCCCGCTACCCGGGGTGCTGTTTCTAGCCATGCTGCTTCGGAAGTAAGCCTAACTTCCGTTTATTTTTCTGTCACACCATTCTCCCAAGGAGTTCAGCCGGCATACATGAAAACATCCCAGTTTATCTCCACAACCACCATGTGAGGCAGGCTTGGGCTGAGAGAGAGTGGATGGACCACGTTTACCCACTGAGTGTCATGACCAAGCAAAGCTTTGACTTTCGAAGTCATAGATTTCATAGATCATAGAGTTGGGAGGGGCCTGGCTACAAGGCCATCGAGTCCAGCCCCCTGCTCAAGGCAGGAAAAGAGGAGGGGTCTCCCATCCAAGTAATAACCAGGCCTGACCCTGCTTAGCTTTCCATGCTTTCTAAGCTGTGTCTAAGCTGAGCCAGCGTGAGCCACAGGACTGTATGGGATTGGAGGCTTCATGTATCTCCTCTATTAAGAGGAAATGACTAAGTTGTATGAGACGGTGAATGTTGCTTTGGGATTCGTGGGGACCCAACTAGGACCCTCCCGGTCTGTGTGCTGTTGTCCCTTGTGGTGAGCTAGTTAAGACTATGGAGTGGAGCAAAAAGTATTGTCCTTCCAGGATGGCTCCCCTTGAATAATAGGCTTTCCTCAGCCAAACGGTGGCCTTTCCCGTGTGGCCCCCAAGTGCCTGTCTCAGTGCCTCTGCTACAGCCTGACTGTTGTATCTTTGAGATGACATGGGAGAGTATCCCTCCATGCTGTTCCCCTGACAGAACACCCCCTGCCCATCCACCACCATTAGCCATGGAAGAGGGGGAAGCAAGGTATAATACATTTTATTTCATTTCATTTATTTCATTTCTATACCACCCCACAGCCGAAGCTCTCTGGGTGGTTCACAACAGTTTATACATCAAAACAACAATAAAAACATACAAAATAGTTAAAAAGATTAAAAACCAAATTTAAAAGCACAGTTTAAAATAACAATCTAAAAGTTAATAAACTAAGCCTACAGGTGACAATTCCCCCCCCCCCATGCTATTTTGAGCTCTTAACTATTGAATGCCTTGGCATAGAGGGAAGTCTTAACCTGGCGCCGAAAAGAAGGTAAGGTTGGCGCCAGGCGGGTCTCAGTGGGGAGCTTATTCCATAATTGGGGGGCTACCACTGAGAAGGCCCTCCTCCTTGTTGCCACCAACCGAGCCTCTCTTGGAGGTGGCAATCAGAGAAGGGCCCCAGATGTTGAGCATAGTGTCCAGGTAGATTGCGGTTGGGAGAGACGTTCCATCAGGTATTGTGGTCCTAAGCCGTGTAGGGCTTTACAGGTTAGAACCAGCACCTTGAATTCTGTGCTCGGACCTTCCGGTCCCCGCAATAAACCTGGCTGCCGCATTTTGCACAAGCTGCAGCTTCCGAACAGTCTTCAAAGGCAGCCCCACGTAGAGTGCATTGCAGTAGTCTAGTTTAGAGATCACCAGAGCGTAGATTACTGAGACCAAGCTATCCCTGTCCAGCTAGGGGCATAGCTGGGCCACCAGCCGAAGCTGGTAGAAGGCACTCCTTGCCACTGAGGCCACTTGAGTCTCAAGTGACAAAGATGGCTCAAGGAGCACCACCAAGCTACGAACCTGCTCCTTCAAGGGGAGTGCAACCCCATCCAGAACAGGTTGAACACCCTCCATCCGGTCAAAGGAACCACCCACTAACAGCATCTCAGTCTTGTCTGGATTGAGCCTCAGTTTGTTAGCCCTCATCCAGTCCATTGTCGCAGCCAGGCACCGGTTCAGCACATCCACAGCCTCACCTGCTGAAGATGAAAAGGAAAAATAGAGCTGTGTCATCAGCGTATGATGGCAATGCACTCCAAAACTCTGGATGACCCCACTCAGTGGTTTCATGTAGATGTTAAATAGCATGGGGGATAAGACCGACCCCTGAGGAACCCCGTATTGGAGAGTCCATGGGGCCGAGCAACATTCCCCAAGCACCACCGTCTGGAGCCGGCCATCCAAGTAGGAGCGGGACCACTGCAATGCAGTGCCCCCCACCCCCAACTCAGACAGCCGCTCCAGAAGGATACCATGGTCGATGGTATCGAAAGCCACCGAGAGATCCAGGAGTATCAACAGGGTGGGTCGCACTCCCCCTGTCTCTCTCCCGACATAGGGCATCATACAGGGCGACCAAAGCCCTGTTTCCAAATACAGGCATTTTCTCTTTCCTTTCTTTGGCGGGAGTGGAGGTATCCGGGGGGAGGGCTAACCCCTGGCCCCCAGTTTCTCTGCCCTGACTGTGGCTGCTTTCAGGAAGGGATTAATGAGAAATTCCTTTCAGTTAATTTTGAACCAGAATGTACTCAATTCACATCTCCCAGAAATGAACACAGACCCAAACGCAACCTGCAGTCAAAGTCTGTACATTTCCAAGCTTGCGATGCAATTCACGCCACAAAAAATGCATGAAAAAATGCATACATTTGGGGAAAGTGCATGAAAAAATGCATACATTTCAAAAATGCAAACAAACATGCTTTAATCAATGAGAGAATATGTGTACATTTCACAAATGCGCACAATTGATGCATATTTCCACAAACGTACACAAGAAAATACACGTGAATGTTTATGCAAGAGGGGGGGAAACAACGCTTGCAATCTGATGTGGACAGGAGTCAGAACAAACTTCAAGGTGGAAATCGGAGAACCTCAATGAGCTTGAGTTTTGATTATTTGCGCATCATTCTTTCAGCCAAAGAAGGCTTTTGGAGGACTAATCATGGATCTACCCTGACACATCTTAGGCCAGGCTCTTAGTCTTCCGGCTGGCTTCCCTCCCTGGCTTAGTCCTCACTGAAGGGCAAAACCTGTGTCTGAGCTGTACTACATCAGAATGCAGGGGGGGCCCTCACATGACTAAATGCCCCTCGCATACAAAAATTCCATACACACAGAAAACCAGATGTCTGGCAGAAGGGTTCTAGCCTATGTTCTCACTGACATAGTAGTTTTCTACATGCAAGCAGCGTTTTGTGTGTGTGTGTGTGTGTGTGTAGGACCATTCAATCGTTCAAACCTGAAGTGGTACATCCCAGAGTCAGGAATGAGGTCCCCATCTGCCAGATGCCTTGTCCACGCATCTGTTGCTTCCTTGCATTCTCATTCCAACACCCTTTGGTTGGACTCCTCAGCCTGCAGCCTGGCCCGCAATTGGCTCTGCCTCCGTATTGTTCCTCTTGTTCTCCCTCAGCGCAGGCCTGCTTCCCACGTTCTGCCCGCACCCTCTGGTTCCAATCCTGTTGGGACTTGTACTTTCACTTCTCAGCTGCCCACACCACAGCTCAGATCTAATAGTCCAGTGTCACTGAAACAAATCCATTATGAAAAACAGGGCACTTTCCAACACAGTGGGCCGGTTTGTACATATATGGCCAGTGCACCATAGGTTATTTAACCCATGATAAGCCATGGTGTGTGCCAGGCGACATTTTGAATATGTAACCCCAAGTGGGGGTTGCCGTGTCGTGTGAACCTGAGCACCGAGGATTAAACAAGCCTCGCATAACCCTACAACAAGCTGGTGGTTATGCATGAGTTGTTTAACCCTCAAATAATCCTTGGTGGCCAGGTTTGTAGGCCTCCTCCAAGCGCGGGCTGCATATTCAAAATGTCACCCACATGCATTGTGGCTCACCATGCGAACCAGGTCAGTAAAACAATACAGATCAAAACAATTATAAACAGTTAAAGCACCCAGGTCAGAGGGGCAGATCCAGGGCTGTCCCAAAGAGGCAAGGATCGCTCAACTCCTAGAATTCTCTTATCTGACCAAAAAGCTGACCCTGGAGCCCTGTTCCCCCCTAACCTCTTTGGGGCTCGACAATGAACACTCACTCTCAACATTTTTGTGTCCATGTCAAAATTGCTCAGGCACAGCCAAGGAGCAGCAACGCTGAACACAAGCAAGAGCAGCCCAGAGGCTCTTCTGCCTGCAGTGGACTCCAGAAGTTCAAAGAGCGACAGCGGAACTTTCAGCCTGCTTCAGAATGAGTGGGGCCAGCTTGGAACTTTAGCATCATGGCAACACTGTAAACATGCACACCAACTGCCCCATTTCGAATCATGACACGTTTTGAATCACTTTATCTCCATGCCAAGGAAAGCCCCACCAAAGGAAGGGAGGAGGTGGGTGGCTACTAAGAAGAGGGCCTTTTCTGCTGTGGCATCCCGGTTGTGGAATGAGCTTCCCAGAGGGGCTCACCTGGCACCTGGACTGTGCTCTTTCCGGTGCCAGGTGAAGACCTTATTTTCTCAGGAATTTTAGTCTTTTAGTCTCTGTTGTTTTAAATCCTTTACTGTATTTTTAATCTCTGTACTGCTGCTAGGTTTTATTTCGGCTTTTACTCCTATTTTATGCTGTAGATTGAGATTTTAATTTTTTATACTGTTTTTATGTTGTATTTTATGGTTTTCATTGTTGTGAACCACCCAGAGAGCTTCGGCTATTGGCCGGTATAGAAAAGTAATAAATAAATAAATAGGAATGGAACTGAAAATAAAACTGCCAGCATCATATTTTTTTAATACTCTATTTTATTATAAAATTGTATTTTATTGTGTAATTTTCATAATTGTTGTAAACCGCCCAGAGAGCTTCGGCTATTGGGCAGTATAGCAATGAAATAAATAAATAAATAAAAGTAGATATAGACACTGGTGAGCAGAAAAACTGGAGCCACCATATAAAGTCCCTATTCCGAACACTCTCTTATTCCGCACTGTAGAGTACAATCTAGGTGGCTAAAGCATCCGTTCTGTTACTGGTCTAGCCAGGCTCCTCCTGTAGACCACCAGATTCCACTCAGGCTCTATAACAGGGCTCTCCAACCTTGGGTCCCCAGATGTTGCTGGCCTACAGCTCCCAGCATACCCAGCCAGCATGGCTAATGGCAAGGGATTCTGGGAGCTGTAGTCCAGCAACATCTGGGGACCCAAGGTTGGAGAGCCCCGCTCTATAACAAACCAGATTTTGCCCTGCCTTAACAATAAACCCGGAAGCATCATAATGCTATTATATAAATCAACATTTGGAATACCATGTACAGATTTGGTCTTAGACAGGATATCATAAAGCCAGAAAATGTACAACAAACATCAACCAAAATGATTAAGGGAGTACAGCAGCTCCCCTATGAGGAAAGGCTAAAGTGCTTGGAGGTTTTTAGTTTAGAAAACAGATAACTAAGTGGAGACATAATACAGGTTTATAAAATTATGAAGTTTATAAAAGAATGGATAAAGAGATCCTCCCCCACCCCCACCCCCACCCCGGCAAATGCAAGAACTTGGGGTTTGCCCCATGAAATTGATTGACAGCAGATTCAGGACATGCGCTTCACACAGAGCATAATGGAATTCACTACCTGTGATGATGGCAGCTAGGTTAGATGAAGGGATCTTATTAAAGGGATTAGACAATTTCATATAGACTAGGTCTAATCAGCAACCATTAGCCATGGCATCCAGATGAGAGTCCCATGTATAGAGGCAGAATATCACTGAATACCAGGAGCTTGGGGGTGTGAGAGGGCACCGCAGGAGAAGGCAGTCTCCTTCATGCCTTGTTTGTTTGTGAATTCCCAAAGGCATCTGGTTGGCCACTGTTGCATACAGAATGTTGGATGAACAAGGCAATTCCTAGATGTAGGTTTCAGTTCTAAAAAAGGAACAGTGTTTTGGCTATTCATCCAATATCTCAGCAGTTACTTATTCTACAGTCTAGCAGCTCTTTAGCACCTTATACCAGGGCTCTCCAACTTTGGGTCCCCAGATGTTTTTGGCCTACAACTCCCAGCATGCCCCAGCCAGCTATGCTTCACCCATTCCAGCTAGAGAAGCCCCCTTCAGGCTTGCCTTTTCACCAGGTGCCAGGCCGGACTTCTTAAAGCAGTAGGCCAAAAACATCTGGGGACCCAAAGTTGGAGAGGCCTGCCTTATACATTTAAGCTGGATTGTCAACAGATCTGTTTTTAGAAGCAACAAACTATGCAGTAAGGATTCTTGGGGAACACTGTGCCAAAGAAGAAGGGCATTCAGCTTTGCATGCTCACTCTCCAGCACAACTTATCAAGAAAGACGTGCAGTGCATGTCTGAACCCTAAAAATTAGCCTACCTTGAGGGGGTTAAACAGAATCCAAGCATTACAACCCGGGCATGATGTCTCCAAGCCGTTCATCCACAAATGAAAAGCATTTGCGAGCAGGCATTCAAAGAATCTCATGGATGATATCGACATTTTTAACACAGAGTCAAAAGAGCTCTGCCAAGGGAAGCCTGATCCTTCACAATCCAAGTGTACCTCTGTCATGAGAGAACATACTCAAGTATTTGTAGGACTTTCTTTTCTTTTTAAATAAACTAATGTATCTTGGTATTTCAAACGGAGGCACAAGAAATATTTTCCAAGAGCACAGCAGAGCTCTTGTGCAGATCATTTCACTGGGGTTTGCGAAGAGAATTACCAAGTGGGTTGTGGCCTTAAAATACCTCCGTTGATTCATAGGTGGAAAGCAATTTTATTTGGTGAGGCCACATTTTGATCTGTGTGAAACAGAAAATATGAATGTATTTTGAAAAGAAAATATCCTGAATCCAGAGAGGTCTTGCACAAGTGGAAAGGCACTTCTGCTTGCAAGAGGCAGCCAAGCCGAATTCTCCCAATTTCTCCATCCTGCTGCAGCCCTACATGGCTCCCTCACACACTGTTCTAGAGAGCCCACTTTCTGGGGGTGTCGGGCCGTGAAGTGGGGTGGGGAGAAAGTTAGGAATGCCAGCTGCATCAGGTAATTCCATTAATCTATCTCTGGATCCAACCCATTAAAGACTGACGTTTTGGTTCTAACAATGAGTGTTACGGATTTATTCAGTCCTACGTTCTCACACGTCCTTCAATACGTCAGAACAGAGCTCGCACGGCACCTTGGTTTACTCCATCGCTGCAAGCTCTGAAGTGAAAGGTGAGAAGGCTAGAGCGCTGATGGTGTAAATCCCACTCTGAAGATGATCGGACACAGGTCAGAGCTGCATCTTCAGCCTACCAGGTGGCGGTGAAGGCAGCAAAGAAGAATTTCTATGCTGCCTCCATCGCGTCTGCGGAGTGCTGCCCCAGGAGGCTGTTCCAAGTGGTCCGGAGCCTGGTTGGTCCAGTTGCTCTGGATCCATTGGAACAGTCTAAAGCCTCCTGTGAGGCTTTGGCAAAGCACTTTGCAGATAAAATTGATCGGATTAGGAGTGGGATTCCGTGTGTCATGGACACAGTGGGTGAACGGGAGGAGGCCAGTGGCAGTCCAGTTTTGTGGAATCGGTTCCAGCTTCTTCCTTCTGGTGAAGTGGACAAGGTGCTTTCTTCTGTTAAGCTGACCACCTGCTTGCTTGATCCTTGCCCGTCCTGGCTTGTTATGAGCTGCAGGGAAAAACTGGGTGGGGAGATCAGGGCGGTAGTGAATGCCTCCCTCGAGGAGGGAGTGATGCCATCAGCCCTTAAGGAGGCAGTAATAAGGCCGCTTCTAAAGAAGCCCTCCTTAGATCCCCAAGATTTGAACAACTTTCGCCCAGTCTCCAATTTGCCTTTTCTGGGCAAGCTGATTGAGCGAGTGGTGGGGGCTCAGTTGAAGGCTCATTTGGATGAAGCCGATTATTTAGATCCATGCCAGTCGGGCTTCAGGCCTGGACATGGGACAGAAACGGCCTTGGTCACCTTGGTGGATATGACGAGGGCTTTGGATAGGGGCGAATGCTCTTTTCTAGTCCTCCTCGATCTCTCAGCGGCTTTTGATACCGTTGACCATGGTATCCTCCTGGACTGCCTGGAGGGGCTGGGCATGGGAGGCACTGTATTGCAGTGGTTCCAGTCCTTCCTCTCTGGAAGGTACCAGAGGGTAGTTCTTGGGGAGGGGGCTTTGGTCCCTCGGCCGCTCACTTGTGGGGTGCCGCAGGGTTCCATCCTCTCCCCGATGTTATTTAACATCTACCTAAAGCCGCTGGGAGCTATCATCAGGAGGTTTGGAGTGTGCTGTCATCAATATGTGGATGACACACAGCACTACCTCTCCTTCAAGTCCTCACTCCTCACCAAGGTTGGCTGTTGAAACCCTGTCCAAGTGCCTGGAGGCAGTGGGTGGCTGGATGGGAAGGAACATGCTGAAACTGAACCCCGACAAGACCGAGGTACTTCTGGTGGGAGACAAGGGAAGGTTAGGGGATGTTGACCTGGTGCTGAATGGGGTACATCTACCCCTGAAGGACCAGGTCCGCAGCTTGGGAGTCATTCTAGACTCCCAGCTGTCCATGGAGACTCAGGTGTCAGTTGTTAGCCTGGCGGCGCTGTATCAACTCCATCTGATACGGCAGTTGTGCCACTACCTTCCTAATCATCTGCTCCCATCAGTGGTTCATGCCTTAGTCTCCTCTTGCCTAGACTACTGTAATGCGCTCTACGTGGGGTTACCCTGGAAGACGGTTCGTAAGTTGCAGCTGGTACAGAATGCAGCAGCTCGCCTGGTTAAAGGCTTCCGCCGGCGTAATCACATCACTCCAGTGCTCAAAGAGTTGCACTGGCTACCAGTTGTTTGCCGAGCCGAATTCAAGGTGTTGATGTTGACCTTTAAAACCCTGTACGTCTCCAGTCCAGTATATCTCAAGGAGCGCCTCCAGCAACATCAAGTAGGCCACTCAACAAGATCTGCCACGGATGGCTTTCTCCCTGTCCCATCAGCCAGAGAAACCAGGCTGGTGGGGACTAGGAGGAGGGCCTTTTCTGTGGCAGCCCCCAATTTATGGAACTCTCTCCCCAGTGACCTCCGCCATGCCCCTTCTTTGATTAGCTTCCACCGGGCATTAAAAACGTGGCTTTTCAGGCGGGAATATGGGGTGGGTTAGGATTTTTAAGTTTTGTACTGTTTTTAATTGTGTTTTATACTGTGTGTCCCCCCCCCCCCTTGTATTTTATTGCATTGTACATCACTCAGAGTGGCTGGATGTCTGGCCAGATGGGCGATTCATAAATATAATAAATAAAATAATAATAAATACGTCAATCAGGCACCCGTCCTCAGCAGACGGAGGGGCCAAGGACTCCTGCCCTTTGCTGGCATGGGGACCTCCATTGCCAGTAGCTGAGAGGGGAGAACCTGCTGCAACATCCACTTGACAACATCAGTTTCCAGCAGCGAGAGATGCAGTCCACAATTCCCCAGAGAGCAGTTGTCACACACACACACCCCAAGTTGTGTTGCGTCATTTTCAGCTAAAGTCTCCGCTGTCTTTTCTCCAAATTCAAATTGCAAACACCGGATCTGGATCCAAATGGTTTGTTTGCTCCCTTCCACTATGTAGTGCACTGTTCTCCAACCTTGGGTCCCCAGATGTTTTTGGCCTACAACTCCCAGCATGCCCCAGCCAGCATAGCTGGCTGGGGCATGCTGGGAGTTGTAGGCTGAAAACAACTGGGGACCCAAGGTTGGAGAACACACTGCTTTAAGAAGTCCGGCCTGGCACCTGGTGAAAAGGCAAGCCTGAAGGGGGCTTCTCTAGCTGGAATGGGTGAAGAGGCCAAAAGCAAGAGATCCTGCCATGAGGACATTGTCATCTAGTCATGTGCTCAGGACAGACATTCAGCACTATGACTCAGTCAAACCACTCCCAGTTAAGTGCCGCACTATTAGATTAGACACAGTAATGAGGAACTAGGCATGAACACCCACCCACCCCAGGCAAGGAGCCACTTATTGATAAGAGAGGTGGTCAGGTGAAGGTTCTCCACCCTTAACCACTGCAATTGCAGGGAGAAGGACTCTTTTAGTCAGATTTAGTCCATATACTGCATTCACTCTACTGTGACTATTGCCCGCTCAGCCCAAAGTTATCTCCCTCTCTTTTGTCTGGTTGGTCTAAGTTGGACCAAAAGCTTTCATTTCTTTGCGCTCTTGGTTAAAACGCTAAGAACCCAGGGCTCTGAGGGTTTTTGTACACGAGGCATTTATTGTGCACTCGTGATCCCTCACTCACGGAAGTTTGTGGGGGCTTTTCACCACGTTGTCATCGTCCTCCAGGGCCTCTCCCATGCTTTCCAGCCTTTTCCGCAGCTTTTTTTAGAGCGATGAAAGTCAGCTATTAAATTTTAAACCGGAACAAAGGCCTCGTGTAGAGCCAAAAATCCGCTACACTGCAGCTATACCACAGCGCCACCTTGTGCTTAGTCAATAGAATATATAGAAAGGCAGAGAAAGAAGACGCCGGGGGCAAAAAGCCACATAGATTTCATAGATCATAGAGCTGGAAGGAGCCTACAAGGCTATCGAGTCCAACCCCCTGCTCAATGCAGGAAACTAGAGGAGGGGTCTCCCATCCAAGTAACAACCAGACCTGACCCTGCTTAGCTTTCCACGCTCAGACAAGCTGAGCCAGCGTGAGCCACAGTAACTGAGGCAGTCTTACTCCTGCAAAGAAAATGGAAGAGGAAGCCTGGGGAAAGCATCTGGGTAAGCGCCTCATGTAGGGATCCTCTGAGACTCATTGTTCTTGGCCTCCTAAGGTCTGGGCACTATGTATTCCAGGGATCCCTGCCAGTTCCGTTGGTTCTTGGACCCTTGCTATTTTGCTGAAATCATAGTTCCTGGTCTTCCCAAAGGTCTCTGGTCGCATCTGTTGTCCTTCACTCCTTTGAACTAATCCCCCCCCCCCACTGTTCGAACCCTGTGCATGGATGTCAACAGTCTTCATTTTGTTTTCTGTCTTATATACTTAGTATGCATAGCTTTGTTTGTGGTATTTGAACTGATTACCTCTACCTTGGCGTTCATATGTCTATTATCAACCAGCTAATACCCAAAGTAGTTATGGTACATTTTTGATTCCTGTATGTTCAATAAAATAACCCTCTTTTGGAAGAAACTTGTGTGCATGTGTGAGACAAATCTGGCAAGACACACTACGAACAACTTTAAAAGTTTCCTTAGACGCATGGATCTCTGGACGCGCATAATCACTTCACATGTTTGGAGAGGACATTCATTAATACGCACTTTAATCTGCATAGGGGACATACATTTTAAAAATTCTTCTGTAATAGGAGGTACTTTATCAGGGAGCACTTTTCTCCATTTTCAGTGTTAATGGAGGGAACAATCCTATGGCTCCTAGATATAGGATTGATATAGACCAGTGATGGCGAACCTTTTTGAGCCCGAGTGCCCAAACTGCAACACAAAACCAACTTATTTATTTCAAAGTGCCTTAAATTTGGCAGGAAGGAGGAGGGGGCACTAGCTAATCGCACCCCACTCTGTCTCAGGGCATGGCTCTTCACCGGGCGCGCAAAGATTCGGGCGTGCGCGCGCTGTGCTTCTGAGCTGTCTGTTCAGTTAGAAGGAGGGCTGGGTGCCTGCGCAGTCCGCTTCTGGGGGTGGAGATGTTGGAGTGTGCCTGCCTGTGGAGGCCAGTGAGGAATGAGTGGAGAGGAGTTACTATGGAAACCCGACGCTGAATGCAGAAGGGGACGGTCTTTTCGTGATCTGGCGACCAATGGCTCGAGTGCCCACAGAGAGGTTCCTGCGTGCCAGCTGTGGCACGCGTGCCATAGGTTTACCATCACTGATATAGACCATAGGATTGTTTTGGATTCCCAGCTCCGAGGTTGGAGACAGCACTCTGACCTCAGAGCTGGGAATCAGAGCTCCGACCTCTCGAGCCCAATGTGGAAAGAACTGCACCGGCTATGCCCCCAAGGTCGAGAAAGCGACCTCAGAGAAGGGTTGAAGTGCGCAGACAGGGAGGGGAGGAAACTGGGGAAGCCAGAATATGAGGTCTCCTGTAGCTGCTCCAGCCTCCTTCCCCCTCCCCCGCTGAAATGGCACCGCTAGATGGCTGAAAACTGCCATCTAGCATAAATGCCGAGCAGGAGGTGCGTGGAGACAGAGATCACCGCCACTGCTCCTCCCACTCTGTATTGGATGCCCATAAGCATCCGTGTTTGGGGGCTTACCGGCATCCCCACAGGATTACAGTTGGAGCTTCACTGTGTACCCCCCCCTCCCAACACAATATACTCAACTCCTATGAATGGCAGAACACCAGCTCACCATTGTCCAGGAGGGTTTAGTCCACCCGGCTTGAACATTACCAACATGGATGGATAACGGTAGTTCCTAGAGGCCTCGTGAGCGCAGGAGGGGATGCTTGCGCAAGAGGGGATGCACACATCTTCCTTTGCAACTGTGTGGCTCTCGCTGTAGGATTGGCTTGCAAGTGAGTAAATGACTCATGTCAGTGAAAGCAATTAAGCCACAATGGCGTTACATCTGTTCTACTTCAGGATCTTTTTTTAACAAGGACTTTAAAAATAGCTGAGAAATGATGGACAGGGGCTATTGCTTTCCTTTTACTGAATAGAAGCATTGTCTATCACAAGCAATTCTCTGCACATGCATATTTTACCATATGAACGTGCAGAGGGTGGGGTCCCAACAGCCCAATTCCTGTAATTCATTGAAGTGGAAATATTCAGGAGCAAATGGAAAGCAGAGATCAATGGCTCCCAGTGGCAATGTCAGCAATTAGGAATTTTTATAGAATTAGAATGAATTCGCTATTCTGGCTTGGTCATTATGGTTATATCATGTAACGTTATGAAAAGTATATTATGCTCATGTATAGGAAATAAATTAATCACTCTGACATTTGAAATAGAGCATATGTGAATGGCAGGTAGATTAGGTCCGGAAATGTGTCCCAAGCTAAACTTTTAAGTAGTCACCAGGCAGCTGCCAATTGCAAAAAGTGGTCTCTACTGTAGCCCAGATGGCCTCATTCTGCATTTGGTATTTCATATAATATCAGTCTGCAGCACCAAGGTTATAACTTGCTGTTGAGCGGCAGGCACTGGCAGAGCGCTAGGGGCAGGCCATGCCGAGTAAGGGGAACAAGGGATCGATGCTTAATATCTATCCCTTGTTCAGGGCCTGCTCAGAGCCGAGGGATAACTGGGGGATGCATGTCCCCTTCCTCTGCCTTGCGTTTGCTGTTGTGTAATGCCAGGTCCGTTACCCAAAATACATCTTTAATCCATGACTTAATCCTGGATGAGGGTGCGGACTTGGCATGTATTACGGAAACCTGGCTGGACAGGGCCGCTGCTCCAACTCTGGCGGCCTTGTGTCCGGCTGGTTTCTCATATGCCCAGCAGCCAAGGGTTGGGGGACGGGGAGGGGGAGTGGCTGTTATCTATCGGGAGTCCTTGGTTCTTACCAGACTCCCTCTCCGGGAGACCAAGTTTATTGAGTGCATGTACTGGAGGTTGGGTCCAAAGGTCAGCCTGGGGATTCTGCTCATGTACCATCCACCCCGCTGCACGTCAGACTCCCTGGCTGAGGTGCTAGAGGTGGTCTCTGATGTGCGTGTGTGGTCCCCCAGGCTATTGGTGCTGGGGGACTTCAACATACATTCGGAGGCTGCCATCATGGGCAGGGCCGGTGCTACCATTAGGCCAACTAGGCAGCTGCCTAGGGCGCAGGGCTAAAGGGGGCACCAGAAACGCCTTGAAAAAAAAATACAGTGCTCTCAAGTGGGAAGGGGGGGCAAAATATCTGATCTTGCCTAGGGCACCAAACTGCCTTGCACCGGTCCTGATCATGGGGGCACCTCGGGACTTCATGGAGACCATGGCTTCCTGGGAGCTGTATCCTGTATCAACTAGACTAGACCTACCCATGTAGCCGGTCAGGCACTCAACTTGGTTTTCATTTCCAGAGAGGGAGGGAATGATCTGGAAAGCGGGGGTATTTCCGCCACCCCCATGTCATGGTCAGATCACTATCTGGTGGGGTTGGATTTCTCGGTGCCACAATCCCTCTGCAGGGGTGAAGGACCTATTAGGATGGTCCGCCCCAGGCGTCTTATGGATCCGGATGGATTCCTGAACGCGCTTGGGGAATTGGAGGGCACACAAACGGTAGTTCGGCCGTGACCCTGGTGGATGACTGGAATGCTGCAATCACCAGGGCATTAGACCGAGTGGCCCCGAAGCGCCCTCTTCACCTGAACAGAGCTCGCACGGCACCTTGGTGTACTCCATCGCTGCAAGCTCTGAAGCGGAAGGTGAGAAGGCTGGAGCGCTGATGGTGTAAATCCCACTCTGAAGACGATCGGACACAGGTCAGAGCTGCATCTTCAGCCTACCAGGTGGCGGTGAAGGCAGCAAAGAAGAATTTCTATGCTGCCTCCATCGCGTCTGCGGAGTGCTGCCCCAGGAGGCTGTTCCAAGTGGTCCGGAGCCTGGTCGGTCCAGTTGCTCCGGATCCGTTGGAACAGTCTAAAGCCTCCTGTGAGGCTTTGGCAAAGCACTTTGCAGATAAAATTGATCGGATTAGGAGTGGGATTCCGTGTGTCGTGGACACAGTGGATGAACGGGAGGAGGCCAGTGGCAGTCTGGTTTTGTTGAATCGGTTCCAGCTTCTTCCTTCTGGTGAAGTGGACAAGGTGCTTTCTTCTGTTAAGCTGACCACCTGCTTGCTTGATCCTTGCCCGTTCTGGCTTGTTATGAGCTGCAGGGAAAAACTGGGTGGGGAGATCAGGGCGGTAGTGAATGCCTCCCTCGAGGAGGGAGTGATGCCATCAGCCCTTAAGGAGGCAGTAATAAGGCCGCTTCTAAAGAAGCCCTCCTTAGATCCCCAAGATTTGAACAACTTTCGCCCAGTCTCCAATTTGCCTTTTCTGGGCAAGCTGATTGAGCGAGTGGTGGGGGCTCAGTTGAAGGCTCATTTGGATGAAGCCGATTATTTAGATCCATGCCAGTCGGGCTTCAGGCCTGGACATGGGACAGAAACGGCCTTGGTCGCCTTGGTGGATGATATGAGGAGGGCTTTGGATAGGGGCGAATGCTCTTTTCTAGTCCTCCTTGATCTCTCAGCGGCTTTTGATACTGTTGACCACGGTATCCTCCTGGACCGCCTGGAAGGGTTGGGCATAGGAGGCACTGTATTGCAGTGGTTCCAGTCCTTCCTCTCTGGAAGGTACCAGAGGGTAGTTCTTGGGGAGGGGGCTTTGGTCCCTCGGCCGCTCACTTGTGGGGAGCCGCAGGGTTCCATCCTCTCCCCGATGTTATTTAACATCTACCTGAAGCTGCTGGGAGCTATCATCAGGAGGCTTGGGGTGCGCTGTCATCAATATGTGGATGACACACAGCTCTACCTCTCCTTCAAGTCCTCACCAAGGTTGGCTGTTGAAACCCTGTCCAAGTGCCTGGAGGCAGTGGGTGGCTGGATGGAAAGGAACATGCTGAAACTGAACCCCGACAAGACCGAGGTACTTCTGGTGAGAGACAAGGGAAGGTTAGGGGATGTTGACCTGGTGCTGAATGGGGTACATCTACGGTGCCCTTGAAGGACCAGGTCCGCAGCTTGGGAGTCATTCTAGACTCCCAGCTGTCCATGGAGGCTCAGGTGTCAGCTGTGAGCCGGGCGGTGCTGTATCAGCTCCATCTGATGCAGCAGTTGTGCCCCTACCTTCCTAATCATCTGCTCCTATCAGTGGTTCATGCCTTGGTCTCCTCTCGCCTAGACTACTGTAATGCGCTCTACGTGGGGTTACCCTGGAAGACGGTTCGTAAGTTGCAGCTGGTACAGAATGCAGCCGCTCGCCTGATTAAAGGCTGCCGCCGGCGTGATCACATCACTCCAGTGCTCAAAGAGTTGCACTGGCTACCAGTTGTTTGCCGAGCCGAATTCAAGGTGTTGGCGTTGACCTTTAAAACCCTGTACGGCTCCGGTCCAGTTTATCTCAAGGAGCGCCTCCAGCAACATCAAATAGGCTGCTCAACAAGATCTGCCACAGACGGCCTTCTCCCTGTCCCATCAGCCAGAGAAACCAGGCTGGTGGGGACTAGGAGGAGGGCCTTTTCTGTGGCAGCCCCCAATTTATGGAACTCTCTCCCCAGTGACCTCCGCCATGCCCCTTCTTTGATTAGCTTCCACCGGGCATTAAAAACGTGGCTTTTCAGGCGGGAATATGGGGTGGGTTAGGATTTTTATTATTTATTTATTTATTAGTTTTATACTGTTTTTAATTGTGTCTTATACTGTGTGTGTGTGTGTGTGTGTGTTCCCCCCCCCCCCTTGTATTTTATTGGACTGTACATCGCTCAGAGTGGCCGGATGTCTGGCCAGATGGGCGATTCATAAATATAATAAATAAATAAATAAATAACCAAGCTACTTTCAGGATAGATGCCTGGAGACAGATGATTAAAGTGGTGTGATATATGCATTGTCGCCCTTAATGTGCATACACATTTCTTTTGTTCCACTGTTGACTCGTGTCAAACAGGTTTTGCAGGCTTTTGAAGTGCAATAAAAACCTGGAACACCTATTTACCAGATGTGACAATGGAATGAGTGCAAACAACAATGTATCTCATACCATCTTCAATACTGAAAATAATATCTGTCACAACAGAGCATGATTTTTCCAATGTCAGTTTTGCAGAAAAGGTTCAAATGATCTTGCTACTAGACTATACAATACATAGAGATCACCTTCTAGCACCATCCCTCTTGCTTCTCAGAGGAAACAGAGAGGCAGAGGTCTTTCCACACAATCAGTTTTTGCACAATAAATGTGGACAGGTTCCTCACTTAACCTCACGGTCTACTTATCATCCCTCAAGGATGCATTTCTGTCGCACAGATATTACACTTTCTGTGCATCCAAAGCACAATATTCTGTACTGTGGAAAATGTGATATGCTCCAAAAATGAAATTTCATTTCTAAAAGGACTGAAATTACTTTCCCCCCAAGAATTCTTCTCTGTGCACTTTTGATGCCTAATGTTCTCCAGATTTTCTCCGAGACTTCAAATATTTTTATGGAATATGTAATACGCATCCGTATTTTATTTACATATTTACAATGTATATCGCATCCGATATTTTATTTACATATTTGATAGAATGTATTATTTGACAGCTAATGGTATTTACAGTGCAATCCTGTGCATACTTTCTCAGAAGTAAGTCCCATTGAGTTCAGTGGGGCTTACTCTCAAGTAAGTGGGATGATGGGAGTTGTAGTCCAATATATCTGGAGGGCACCAGGTTGGGGAAGGATGATAAAGGATGGCAGCTTTTGTGACCAAGAAGACCTTCCTCAGTTGTTTATGATTTACATTCCCACAGTTATGCTGAATCTGTGTTATGCTTAGGCCATGGAGATCTGGGTTTAAATTAGGGATGGTCCCTTTTCGTGGGCTGTGAAGACGCCCCACCTTTTATCTCAGGTACAAGGGCAATCCTATCTTCTGGTATCATGCAGTAGCTCATAGCACAACATGAGAAGGTAGGGACAGTCACCCAACTGCCCAGGCAGCTGAGCAGTTCGTCCTATTTTCTGGCACTGTGCTGTAAGCCACCAGGAAGAGAGGGAGTGTCAGCCAGTTGCCTATGCAACACATGGGCACCCCTCTCTTCAGGCACTACGTCAGGAGGATAGGGAATGTCCCCTCGCCGGTGCCTAGGAAACAGGAGGCACCTATCTTCTGGTTCACAGCATAGCATGAGAAGCTAATTGTGTGACATTTCATGCCCCACAATCGCCCAAGTATGTACCAAAGGATAGCTGGGGTGATACTTTGGTTCAGCATTAGTTTAAGGCTGCAACACAATCCTATACCTACTTACCTGAGAATAAGCTGCACTGTAATCAATGGGACTTATTTCTGAGGAGACATGCATAGAATTGCACTGTATAGAATTGCACTCAGCTATGAAGCCCATTGAGTGATGTTGGGCCATTGTGGGCCAATCACTGACGCTCAGCTTTACTTACCTCAAAGAGTTGTTTTGAGGATATTTGGGGATTATTCCTGTGGAGAAAAAGCATCAGAGTTTCCTGCAACACACACACACACACACACACACACACACACACACACCTCCACATGTGTAAATGAGTATAATCCCATCTGGGGGCTGGGAAAAGCTGAGGGCCAGTGTGGCGTAGTGGTGAGAGTGTTGGACTGGGACTCGGGAGATCCGGGTTCTAGTCCCCGCTTGGCCATGAAACTCAGTGGGTGACTTTGGGCCAGTCACTGACTCTCAGCCTAACCTACCTCACAGGGTTGTTGTGAGGATAAAATGGAGAGGAGGAGAAGGATTATGTAAGCCGCCTTGGGTTCCTTGCAGGAAAAAAGGCAGGGTATAAATAATAATAATAATAATAATTGTTGGGACTTGAAAAAAATACTAGGAGAGGATATATTGTGGAGTAATATCCTTCCTATCTCACGTTAGTGAGATCAGCAGAGTAGAGTCCCTTTCCAGCTTAAAAGAAGCTTAGATTTGCCTAGTGTTAGCCAGTTAGCATTTGGTAATCCAGGATGCTTTAAGGCAGACTGGATTTCCCTGGTTTTGCCCCCTTTTCTCTCCCTCAGAACAATAATCAGAGACACAGTCTTGTAAAAGTTAAAAGTAATTATTAAATTAAATTAATATTAATATTTATTTATCGCCCATCTGGCCGGCAACCGGTAAGTAACATTTACTCACTCAGATTATGCAGTTTCATTCAGGCAGGCTTAAAAGACGTTTCTTACATTTGCTACAAGTACATTTGTAGTTACTTGGGGCCTGAACTTGTGGAGTTCAGACCAGCAACTCTGGTTACATGCTGCTGCTAGAACAACGTGGAGACAACAACTCACGTGCAACCACACTCACTCAGAGTCCCAGCAGAAAGAGGAAGAAGCTGAAAGCTACGCCCACTTCCTGCTTAGGCTCTGCTAATTATTCAATGAGTACCTTCTAGGGAATCCACCCTAGAAGGTATCAGTGATCTTAACCATTTCACCCAACTACCTGGTGAAACATGAGCCATAGGTTTTGACTGCAATTTAAATATCCCACAAGAAGAAGAAGAAGAAGAAGAAGAAGAAGAAGAAGAAGAAGAAGAAGAAGAAGAAGAAGAAGAAGAAGAAAGTTTCTCTGATGGCCCCTGTCTGTCTTTGATGGCCTGTCCTTGATGGCCGGTGCCACAGCTATTTGCATGCAAATGCGGGCAAAGAGCCACCCCTCCCCTGCGTGGGCCAGATGAAGTTCATCCTGATTGGCTAAAGACACCTGGACTACTGGAAGGAGGGGGGGAAGAATCTATACTGCTGCTGTGGCTTCTGGGTTGGGTTGTTGTTGTCTGCACACTTTCGTGGGAGTAGAGCTTTTGGCTGAGGCAAGCTCTAAAGAAGAAGACCAACCCCCAGACAAATGAGTGCCTGAGTATTTATATAGTAAAGAACTAGTTTTGTTGTTTTATAGCTCTACTTGTATGTACCAAAGTGTCTCCCCCACCTTTTCCCCTTCCCTCATTTCCCACCTTTTGTTGTAATCTGTTTACCTTAAATAAACTTTCCTGGTTTTACCCCACACGGGGTGTGTGGTTCCTCTGTGGTTCAGTGCTAAATCCAGTGTATAGACAAGGGCAAGGCCCTTTAGAGAATCGTCAAGACGACAGAGCTAAGGCTGGCAGTTTTGCACCTTTGGTCTCTGGTCTTGAGAAAAGGACCGGTTGGCAGACCTTCACAATTCCAAACTCCAGTTGGCCACCACAACTGAAGCATCAAAACAGAAATAACTAGGCTGCCATCATAAAATGAATTCAACTTTGTCATGAGGTCAGTTAAATAAAACTGTTTAAAAATAGCATTTCCAGATTGCTTTTTTCCACCTCTTGTGGTTACAAACGTTCAACTAACAATCTACATTTGCAAATATCCGGATTGTGGGCACCAGTTCTTGTATCCACCAGCTGCCTTTAATCTAAAAGGCTTGCCTGCCTCAACTGTGTCACTGTGCTACAGGACAAGGAACACATCTGTAGTCTGGAGAAAATGGCTCTTGGCCAGCCACTTGCAATCCATCTTAAGTGGTAGTGAGTACACACTCCCACCTCCAATATTACAGTTTAATGAAATATGGTTCCTTGCCAAAAGTACTAATTTGCTGGCTTGTGCTTAGGAACATTAAGACGGTACTTTCAGAAACAACATTATGTAAGGTGCAGTACACATTCCTTTCAGCTTCTCAAGCCAGACCATAGATATGTTCTTTAGCTGGAAAGGGGAGCTGTAACTATGGTTACAGGGGTAGCCGGTTCCAATAGTCATATGAAGCTGTAGTAGGTCACACAGAGCTTTTATAGGAGCTACAGGGAACAGATGTGGCCAGCACTACTAGGTGTAGGCCCAGCCCATCCATTAGATAAATGCAACATTTGTCTTGATGAAACTTCAACAACAGTGCTGAACAGTACATCTGCAGTACATCTCTCCATTTCATTTCTTCATCCCAGGCAAACCAGCCATTTTTTATGAGTCTAGGCAGGAAGTAGAGGTTGAGGAGTGGCAGAGAAGACAATTAAGATGGATTATAGATTATTGGACCTTTATTTTTAAACATATGATAAATGTCTATAATATGATGATACATACAAGAGAAAGTAGGAGTGTCGTTCAGGAAGGACATTGACTACACATAAATGGGCATTTATTTGCAAAATAAATAAATGTGAACTATAAGGAGAATTTTTAAAATAAAATTCTCTATTTAATACAATAATTCTATTAATTTCTTAACTGAGATTTAGAATCATGGAATCATAGAGTTGGAAGGGATCTTGGAGATCATGTAGTCCAACCCCCTGCTCAGTGCAGGCTCTGAGGATGCAGGATGCAGCTTCAACTGACAGATGGCTGTCCAGACTCTGCTGAAATACCGCCAGCAAAGGAGAACCCACCACCTCCGGAGGCAATTTGTTGTTCCAGTGCTAAACGGCTCTCACTGTTAGGACGTTTCTCCTGATGTTTAGCTGATACCTGCTTCCCTGCAATTTCCACCCGTTGGTTCTAGTCCTACTCCATCTTCTACACGACAGCCTTTCAGATATTTGAAGACCTCCATCATGTCTCCCCTTAATCTTTTTTTAAAATGTATAATAAATTCTCAACATTTCTGATGGCTCTTGTTGGAGATCAAGTACGGAACTTGCAGGTTTCAAACATGTTTCATGGGCTAGAAAGAAAGCCCTTATATTTGGCAAGGTGTTTGGATTATTATTCAGGATACAACTGGAATGCCCCATTCTTTGTCTCAAGTTTCAGACTCACTGGGCCCAGCAGTTCAAGGTGGCCTGCACAAATGTACAGCAGAAGCAACTCACACAAGGTAGAATTCAAAACCAGCCATGGAGACGACCAACAGGACTTGCAGCACAGCAGTAGATGATCTTTCCAAATAAGGCAGTGTTCTCCAGCTGGCTGGGGCATGCTGGGAGCATGCAGGCCAAAAACATCTGGGGACCCAAGGTTGGAGAACACTGAAATAAGGCTTGCGAAATGGCAGAGGAGCTGTCCAACCAGGTATCCAGGGCTGAGGCACAAGGGGGACCTAGGCAAGAGAGATGCTGCATAAAAATCAGAGGCAGCATCAAGGTGACTAGCAGCCAAAATATTTGTTGAATTGGTCCTGGCAAGAAATGGGGCAGGGAGAGGAGGCGTGCCAGGAAATGCCAAGAGTCTCCGAACAATTATATAAAATATGGGACACAAAGCCCATTAATCAATTTTAATGAATTACAATCAATTTTAATTCATTAAAATCAATCAATCAATCCATTAATTTGTATTATTGCTCTGAGAAGACAGAGACTTCTGGAAAGATCAGGGTTTGTTTGTTTTTTTACAAAATAAGCTTCTATATAAATTAATGGAATGAATAAAATATGAACTAGAGAGTACAAAACTACATTATGCTATATGAACAAGCACAGGTACACACATTAACAGCCTGATCTTATGCATATTTATTCAGAACTAAGACCCACTGTGTTTAATGGAGTTTCTATCCAGGTAAATGTGCATAGGATTGCAGCCTTAGGTGTCATTTCATTAATATAAGATGTGTTCTTATTATGAGAAGAATAAGAATGTTTTACATTGCTATGCATCATGTTAAATATTTTATTAAAAAATAAGGGAAACACAGGATATGTGGCTAGATTGATATTCGATTATCCATGCATGGTGGCTTTCAATCCTGAACCTACTCTTGAAAGGTAACCCCATCCCCTCCCCTGATAAAACAATAAATATTTTGCCCATTGTTCTATTTTTTAAAAAGGAAAATAAAACTTTAGCCATAAAGGAACCCAGTAAAATATGCAACACTGAATCCAGCGGGCTACTGAGCACCATTTCTACCAACAGCTGAGCTCCTCTGTCTCTCAGCTAAACTTATTTCTTGACACATTCGGACATATGGAGGATACTCATTATTTCAGTCATTCCAAAGGAAGCTTGATTGATATAATGCACCCCGAGGGCCAATTGAAGATGGCTTAAGTCCAAGCAGTGATATAGGAAGATCAGAAGCAAGCAGAGGAAGGAAGCGTTGCTGTAGAATGAAAGAAAGAACTACACACATGTATACATACACATACCTCCATACATACACATAACTACATAAATGGGTTGGCCAGGCATCCCCAATATAGCCTAAACAGCTCAGGTTTCATTAAATGCGCCAGGCAGAAGAATGAAGAATGTCCTGGAATAAAATACCGTACAATGTTGTGGCTCACCATGAGCTCACAGCCTCTCCACCCAGCTCACAGCAAGGACCAGAACTTTCTATCCCCCACAGTTTCTTCCCTTTCTACCTGCTGACTCAGGACTAGAGTAAAATATGCACAATGAAGTATCTAAGCAGCATCTGAACATATATTCAAAGTTCCAAACATCGGTCACATTCTACTGTGACAAAGAAAGAAGGCCCAGAATGGGGCTATACAGACAGGTTCAGCCCTGACCCCACTAATATGCCCAGATGCCGCATTTTACTGTCTCCCATATAAAAGAACAGTTGCCATTTCTCCGTGGGTTGGGCGGGGGGGAAGCACTGAATTTGGGACACTGTTGCAATGAGAGTGAAACCTGCCCTCTGTCCTTGATACTTCGTGGCTTGGCCTTGACTGATGGGAATCACATGAGTGGGGGGGGGGGGTTGCACTGTATCCCTATGTGCACAGCACACAGAATCACACCGCCGCCCCCCCTTTATGGCTGTAATTTCTTCCACTGCTTTCCACGACAGTTTGAAACAAAATAAATAAATAAATTGTATTGGTAGGTACACAAATGTACAGATGAGTTGTGGAGATGCTGAAATTCTGTATGCTACAAGACTTAGGTAACAGTTTGAGAAAGGGAGCCACATATTTTCCCAACTCGAAAGTCCGTGCGACAGAGAAAATGAGACTGTCTCTCCCAATGATGGAGAAGTGTATAGCATGTGTAGAAGTATTAGGTGGTACGTGCCACGAATGGTATCGGGCCGTGGGGAGAGCATTGGTGAGGTAGAAATATGGGATTGGACACAAGAGGAAATTTAATGGATAGAACAATAAGAATTAATTTAGTCTTCAAACCCTAGTTTATAATGGATACAAGTCATGCATTTCACAGACACAGGCAGGAAGCCACAGCCACTATGTGCCAGGAGGTAGCTAATAAAGGTATCTAAAAAAATTGTCCTTCACCATGTGAGAAGAACACGTATGTATGGAGCAGAGATGGGAAAATTACAAAAGCCAATCTCATAATAAACATTTTCTGTCTCGAAAGGCAGCCTTCAGAGTAAGTATTTCTAGAAACACAAGTACTAAGACTGCACTTTTAGGTGTCAGTAAATTCATTATTGCATTAACTAGGCCTAAATTATTAAACCTTAATGATGTGGGTTCTCTGAATGTGTTGGGCTTCATTTTCCCACACAGAATCAATGTTAAACATTACAGTATAAATTAAGTAATACTTTACCCTGGCATGCTGCTGCTTTGAATTGAGTTAGTCCAGGAAGATGTATATTTGCAACTGCGGGCTCTCTCTGGCCTCCTAGCAAGGATGGTATAGTTTATTGTAACAAACGAGCAGCAGACCTGTAATGACTTAAATGATATATCCATTTTGGCCAGGCAAAATGTACAAGCAAGGATGCTGCGCCGCTTACAGCAATGAGGAGCAAACAGAGATCTCATACTATAAACATAATTTCCATGGAAGCCTGGGGGACCATCTCCCTTTACAGGGTTTAGAAGCGTGACGCATATCACAAAACATTTTAGGGCGGTTAAATTAATAGAACATAGATTCAGGCTAAAATTTGAAAAGGATAATTTTAACAGGATTTGGGCTCTAATCCTCTTTACATTTTAAAGAGAGTTCTAAATGTACAAAAGACAGGCTAAGAGGCTGTGGAGGAGCTCTCTACTTAGCCATGGAAGGGGCATACTGGGAAGCAGGCTTCTACGGGGCAAAGCCATCGCTGCCAAAGAAAGACATTTGTAATTTGGTTCTCTACTAGGAAGATGTCCAGCAAACAGTGGGAATGCCTATGGTAACATGGTCATGGTGATGGGATGCGGCTGAGTGGCACCTGCCCTTACAAAACGTATCAAGGTTTGTTTGTTTTTACTTAGTCAGATGATTGGTCCAAATGTATGTTCTGACTGGCAGCAGTTCTCCAAGGTTTCAGGCCCAAGTCTTTTCCAGAGCTGCTACCCAAGATCCTTTTCACAGGTGAGGCCAAGGATTGAAGTTGGGACCTTCTGCCACAAAGCATGTGCTTTACCACTGAGCCGTGGGCCTCTGCCTTAGGAAACAAGGAATGGTTGTTTTCTGTTCTCCACTGGCTTTGCCCTATCTTTTTGTACTTGGGGAGGGTTAGTTCATATTATTTATTTATTTGTTTGTTTATTTATTATACATCTTCCTCTCCCATGTGAATTATGAATGCCTTAAATCCTCTGGGAATGCTTCCAGATGAGACCTCTACTGTGCAACAGGGCCAGCCCGACCGTTAGGCAGAGTGAGGCAAGCACCACAGGTAGCAGTTGCTGTGGAGCAACTCCTTGGCAGTTCCTCATGAGCCCCCAGCCACACAACTTTTCCTGGGCCCCCCTAAACTAGCCCGCTGCCCTCGTGCAGGGAAAGATGTTGTTGACGTAAGATTCAACTGCCAGACCAGTCAACTTCTGTACATAGAATTGGGGGGTGGGGTGGGGGGGTGCATCTTGTTGTTAGCCTCAGGCAGCAAAATGTCTTGGGCCCGCCCGCCCTGCTGTGCAATTCATACTGCCTCATCCGCAGAATTTTACAGGAGGTCCACATGACGTCGTCTTCCATTTGTAGCCTTCCTGTGTTTGCTCACTGCTTCTCCCATCTTTTGTCTTATCTGCAAAGGGGGTGGGGGGAAGGACAGATTGCACAATGCCTTTTGTGTGTCCCTGCTAGGAGCCCTCCATCTGGAAGCAGCATTTGTGTTACAAGCACTGTCTGTTTATATCTGTGAGATTTGTGAAAATATTTCGATGTAATCCCACTAAATTTCTTATAGGGAACCAGAGCTGTGGTAGGTAAATAAGGTTCACAAACCAAAGAGTTCTGATGAGGCGCCGGGGAAAAGAGAGCCAACAGACCTTTAGAAGCATAATGGTGGTTCCCATCACAGTGAGAAGTGCTACATTGGTAAGAAGGGTCTATTCTGCCAAAATTGGATGTATAAGTAATATTATTAAATTATTTTATACAGGAAAAATATGTATTGGCTGAGCGTTGTTATCATGGATTCATTAAACTGTGTTGGCTTTGGTGGTTGCGATGTTCTTCTTGAAAGGTAAAATTATAACAAAGTGAAATTTTAAAAAGACAATAGAACACTCTTCCAACCAAACTTGGAACAATCTATATATATAAAAGAAGTCCTGACTGACTGACTGACTGATTGACTGACTGACTCATCCACGCCCAGCTCAAACTGTTTAATCTAGGAATGTGAAATTTTGAAGGAACATTGTTTTTATGACGTAGACCCCCACTAAGGTAGGATTTTTGGAAATTCCATTCCTAAGGGGGTAAAAAAAGGGGGCAAAATCACCCCACTCTCATATCTCCTATGGGCAAAATAACAGGGGAGCAGTTATGCAAATCGGCCTCACCTCATAATTGCTACAGGAGCCAATAGGAGCAGTTATGCAAATAGCCCATACAAGACTTAGAATGTTCGTATAAATTCCTGCAGGGGCCAATAGGGGTGGGTATGCAAATCTCCCCTAGGCCATTTAGAATGTTCTCTGAGGGGGTGAAAAGGGAGGGAAAGTTTTTTAATGACTGAATTACTGTTGTGTATGGGGTGTCGTCGCATAGGTTCCATCATGTTTTGACGGATCTACCCCAAACTTGGCACGGTCACTCTTCATCACCTGTAGACTCTCAGGATTTACTTAATTTTTCTTTAAGATCAGATATTTCTGTCAGAAAAAATTCTGCTGCCAGCACCCAGCCTAAACGTTACACTTTCAGTCAGAGACACTGTATCTTTTCCATTGTACCAAATCCTAAAATCCATGCGAGCGCAGCCGCGGGCAATAGCTAGTTTACAATATTTGAGAGGTACATCTATTGTTTGGTGCATTCTCTAATTTGATAGGGCATAGACCAGGGGCCTCCTATGATGTGCCCAAAGACACCCCTGCACTCTCAGGCACTTCCCTTGGTGCCTGCAAAAGCCCCTTGTTCCTCCTGATGGGTTCCCCCCCCAAAAAAAGGTATTTACCTTTCGTGGTGGCTGGGCACGCTGGAAAGAGGGCAGGCTTTCAGCCACCCCGCCGTCTTCCTCCCCTTTCTCAGGAACACCTCTGGGCCCACATGGTCTCAGAGGCATTTGTAGGGAGGGAAGGGAAGCTGGAAGCCTGCCCTGTTTTCCAGCCACCAACATTTGCTTTTAAAAACGAGAAAGAAAGGAAAGAAGAAAAAGGACCCTGACACTGCCTGGTAAGCTGGAGGGTGGCTGGGGAGTGTGTTGGGGGATATTCTCATTGGTTTTTTGGGTGCGTGTTCACTAGGTTTGGGGGGGTTATGTGAGTATGTGTGAGTGTGTTCCCTGGTTTGGGGGGATGTCTTTGTGTGTTCGTGTGTGTGTGTGTGTGTGTGTGGTGTCTTGTCTGGGTTGGGGTGGGGTTACATGGCACACACATAGAATCATAGAATCATAGAAAAGTAGAGTTGGGCCTACAAGGCCATCGAGTCCAACCCCCTGCTCAATGCAGGAATACAGGTCAAAGCATCTCTGACAGATGTCTGTCCAGCCGCACCTTGAATGCCTCCAGACTGGGAGAGCCCACCACCTCCCTAGGTAGTTGATTCCATTGTCTTATTGCTCTGACAGTCAGGAAATTTTTCCTGATGTTTAGGTGGAATCTAGGTTCCTGTAACTTGAGCCCATTACTCCGTGTCCTGCAAACTGGAATGAACGAGAAGAGATCTTTGCCCTCCTCTGTGTGACATCCCTTCAAATACTGGAAGAGTGCGATCATATCTCCCCTCAGTCTCCTCTTCTGAAGGCTAAACATGCCCAGTTCTTTCAGTCTCTCCTCATAGGGCCTTGTTTCCAGTCCCTTTATCATCCTTGTTGCCCTCCTCTGAACCCTCTCCAGTTTGTCTATGTCCTTGTTAAAATGAGGTGCCCAGAACTGGACACAGTACTCAAGATGAGGCCTAACCAGTGCCGAGTAAAGGGGAATTATCACTTCCCGCGATTTGGAAGCTATACTTCTATTAATACAGCCCAAAATTGCATTTGCCTTCTTTGCAGCCACGTCGCATTGCTGGCTCATATTCAGTTTGTGATCTACCACAATTCCAAGATCCTTCTCACTTGTAGTATTGTTGAGCCAAGTGTCCCCCATTCTGTAACTCTGCATTTGGTTTCCTCTCCCTAGGTGCAGCACTTGGCATTTATCCCTGTTAAATTTCATTCTGTTGTTTTCGGCCAAGCGCTCCAGCCTATCGAGGTCACTTTGAATTTTGTTTCTGTCTTCCAGAGTATTAGCTGTTCCACCCAACTTTGTGTCATCTGCAAATTTGATAAGCATTCCCTGTACCTCCTCATCCAAGTCATTAATAAAAATGTTGAAGAGCACCGGGCCCAGGACCGAGCCCTGTGGTACCCCGCTCGTTACCTCTCCCCAGTTTGAGAAGGAACCATTGATAAGCACTCTTTGAGTCCGATTCTGTAGCCAATTGTGGATCCACCTGATAGTTGTTCCATCTAGCCCACTCTTAGCTAGCTTACTAATCAGGATATCATGAGGCACTTTGTCGAAAGCTTTGCTGAAGTCCAGGTATATAATGTCCACAGCATTCCCACAGTCCACAAGGGAGGTTACCCGATCAAAAAATGAGATCAGATTAGTCTGACAGGATTTGTTCTTGACAAATCCATGCTGGCTTCTAGTAATCACTGCATTGTTTTCAAGGTGCTTGCAGACTGACTTCTTTATAATCTGCTCAAAAATCTTCCCGGGGATTGATGTCAGACTGACTGGCCTATAGTTCCCAGGTTCCTCCTTCTTGCCCTTTTTGAAGATGGGAACAACATTTGCCCTCCTCCAGTCGTCTGGCACTTCACCTGTCCTCCATGATTTCTCAAAGATAATAGACAGTGGTTCTGAGAGTTCTTCTGCCAGTTCCTTTATTACTCTAGGATGCAGCTCATCAGGCCCTGGAGATTTAAACTCGTTCAGAGTAATCAGGTGCTCCTTGACCATTTGCCTATCAATCTCAAGCTGCAATTCTGCCCCTTCAGTCTGCATTTCAGGTTTGCCAGGGGGGTCATAGACCTTCTTTTGGGAGAAGACCGAGCCGAAGTAGGAATTGAACACTTCTGCCTTTTCTTTGTCTTCTGTTATCAATTTGCCATCCTCATTGCGTAGTTGAACCACCAGTTCTTTCTTCTGTCTTTTACTGTGCATGTATCTGAAGAAAGCTTTTTTGTTGCTTTTAGCATTCCTCGCTAACCTTAGCTCATTCTCAGCTTTAGCCTTCCTGACACTATTCCTGCAGTTCTGTGCTACCTACCTGTACTCTTCCCCTGTAGCCTGTTCTTCCTTCCACTTCCTATACATGTCCTTTTTTGTTTTCAGGTCATCTTTGAGTTTATTGTGAAGCCACATTGGCTTCTTCTGTTGCCCTCTGCCTTTTTTCCTTGTGGGAATTGTTTGCAATTGTGCCTTTAAAATTTCCTTTTTTAAAAACTCCCACCCCTCCTGGGCTCCCTTTCTCGTGAGAGTCCTTTGCCATGGGATCTTACTAATCATTGTTCTGAGTTTGTTAAAATTGGCTTTCCTAAAATCCAGGGTACGTGTTTGGCTACACTCAGCTTTTGCTTCTGTTAGAATCAAGAACTCAAGTATAACATGGTCACTTTCCCCCAGAGTTCCCGAAACTGCCACTTTATCCACTAACTCGTCTCTGTTGGTTAGAATCAGGTCAAGGATAGCCGATCCTCTAGTTCCTTCCTCCACTTTCTGTAGGAGGAAGTTATCAGCAGCACAGCTCAGGAATTTCATGGAGGGGCCATGTTTGGCTGAATAAGTCTCCCAACAGATATCAGGGAAATTGAAGTCTCCCATTACTACCACATCGTGCCTCCTTGAAACACTGGCAATTTGTTTTTCAAAAGTTCCATCCTCGTCTTCTCCTTGATTGGGTGGTCGGTAGTAGACTCCAACCGCCATGTTCGCTTTATTCTTTGCCCCCTTTATTTTAACCCAGATGCTCTCAATGGGGCTGCCAAGCTCCTCTTCCTGTATCTCTGTGCAGAGATACGTATTTTTAACATACAGTGCAACTCCACCTCCCTTTCTGTTGCTTCTGTTCCTTTTGAACAAGTTATACCCTTCAATTGCTGTATTCCAGTCATGGGAGTCATCCCACCAGGTTTCAGTTATCCCTATCAAGTCGTACTTGCCCTCATGTATCAAGAGTTCAAGTTCGTCTTGTTTGTTGCCCATACTCTGGGCATTAGTATAGAGACATTGAAGACTATGTGCTTTACAGTCCGACTTTCCCCCTACATTTTGTGGTAGACTATCAATGGGCACCGCTGGAGCTGTTCTCTCCATTGTGGCAAAGAGGCCTTCTTCCATTGGTACCCCCGAGTTTATGTCTCCCTCCCCTGTTGGATTCAGTTTAAAGCCCTCCTGATTAAGTTCCTCATGCTGTGTCCAAACACATTCTTCCCAGTCCTTGTGAGGTGCAACCCATCCTTTGCCAGCAGTCCATCTTCCAGGAAGTGTAGCCCGTGGTCCCAGAATCCAAATCCCTCACGTCGGCTCCACCTTCGTAGCCAGTCATTCACTCGGAGTATTTTTCTTTCCCTTTCTATGCCTCTTCCAAGTACTGGAAGGATGGATGAGAAAACTATCTGGGCCCCGAAGTTCTTGAGTTCCCTTCCCAGCTCTTCAAAGTCTGCCGTGATTTCTTTGTAACTCCGCTTGGCAGTATCATTTGTACCCACGTGGAAGAGAAGAAAGGGGTATGTGTCGGTGGGCTGCATGAGCCTCGGCAGCTGCTCTGTCACATCCTTAATCCGTGCCCCAGGGAGACAGCACACCTGGCGAGTCCATGGGTCTTCGCGACATACTTTGGCTTCGATCCCCCGCAGGAGGGAGTCTCCCACTACGAGTACTCTTCTCTTCCTCTTGCTGTAGGCCTTGGTTTGATTGCCTCCACTTGACTGACCCTCAGCCTCTTGCTCGCTGTCACGTTGGGTGCCCGGTAATCCGTCCTCTGCAGGCTGTCCTCTGCTCATGCGTGCACAAATGTTGTGTGATTGTTTTGCTTGGGATGTTGTTGTTTTTTGGAGGGGTGTCTGTATGTTGCCTTGGTGTACCCTAACCCTGGGGGTGTTGTATTGGGGGGCTTCCTTTTTTGTGTGTTTTGGGGGTTGCCTGGGGGGGTTTGTGGGAAGGTATTGCCTGGGGATATTTTGTAGTGGGGTGGGGCATACATGTGTGTGTGTGTAGCCTGTTTTTTGTGTGTTTGGGGGATGCCCAGTTTGTCTGGGTGTGTTTGAGTGTGGTTTTCTGGGATTGTGTTTCTGTGTGTGTTGTGGTGGGGCTTCTGTGGAGTTCTTTATGTTTTGGTGGGGAGCTGCCTGGCTTTTTTTGTGTGTGATGTGTGTGTGTGTATGTGAGAGGGAGAGGGTGTTGCCTGGTGTGTGTGTGTGTGTGTGTGTGTGTGTGTTGGGGGGGGGTTCTGTGGGGATCACCATTTTTTCTGGGAAATTGCTTTTTATTTTATTTATTTATTTATTTATTTAAAAAATGGTGCTATGTAAGGACAAATATGTGGTTTGGTATTTGGGACAGACCAAACCTATCCATTGTACTCACTTTTGCAGTGACTTGTCTTTTGTGACTAGCTAGGTCCCTACAGCATCCATTTTGTGATGGTGCCATGGCAGTTTCCTCAAATCTCAAAAAGTGCGCACAAGCTCAAAAAGCTTGGGGACCCCTGGTGTAGACCATGGAAATAATTAACCGAGCCTTGTGTTTGGTGCACTTGTAGAGAAGTGCTGGCTCAAACTAAGACCCAGAAGGTATGAAAATTAGGTATTTCCCCACACACATTTGATGAAATCAATAGATTGTGAGTAGACCGACTTTACCTGCCTACATGGATACATCCATCCAAGTATGGATATATATCCAAGTATCCTCTTTAAACATGCAAGTTGCATTAGTTTCTGAGTGATTTCATGGGCTTCATTAGATGGGTCTGTAATTCAAGCTCAGACATGGTAATTCCTATCTGGATAATTTACATTCCTGTTTAAACACATAAACACACACAAAGATTAAATGATTTAGGGTCCAAAGAAAGGATTGCTTTTGGACGATGCAATGGGAGAACTAAGTTGTCGACATGAGACTCAGGGCAAGCCACCGAAGCCAGGGCATTCACAATTCACAAGATAAACAAATATGAACAAACCCTTCTCAACTGAGGCTGCAAACCTATACACGCACTTTCTTGTGAGGGAGCCCTACTGAACTCAATGGAGCTTACTTCTGAGTAGGATGGAGGCCTTAACCAGCCCCCTTGCTCAACTTCAAGGGATGTTGAAGAGTTCTTGGTCTTGAGTCAAGTTACGAGTCTTTGGACCCGAGTCTCGAGTCCGAGTCCTTGGTCTCCAAAATGGTGACTCACGACTCGAAGTCCCCGACGTCACTCCCAAAACTGGACTCCACGAGTCCCTATTAAAATCAATGGGGGTTTTCTCCCCCCAACAAAATAAGGCTACTTCAGATGTGTGGCTTAAATAATTCTAGGCACAAGAATGCCTTTTTATTTCAAAACTCTGCAACTGATTTTGGCAAGAACAGACCAGGCAGACAAACCCAAAATAACCAGGCAGGCAGAGGAGGCTGGGAACCCCAAACAGGCAGGCAGAGGCAGCCAAACCCAAAATGTCTGACCCTAACCCTAAGCCCCCACAACAACACATCAATCAAAATAAATCTCAACACATCGTTGGGGCTGCGCTCCTGGTAGCTGTCCATAGTGGCCGAGCAGCAGCGCACCTCGCTTCCATGCGCTCTTCACCGGTGATCGCGCTCCTTCTGGCACAGCCAGAAGACTCGTCAACAGCCCAGGGGTGTTGACGAGTCCTTGGTCTCGAGTCCCGAGTCGAGTCTCGAGTCCCATTAAAAATATTGGGACTCGAGTCAGAGGGGGGACTCAGTCCGACTCACGAGTGGAGTCCTCGACTCCGAGTCCCCATCCCTGCTAATAGTCCCTGGGCAAGTTATTAGTTCTGAGTTTCAATTCCTCATCTGAAAAATTAAAAATGGCCTCCATAGCAGCATGGTGGTGATGGTCAATTTATTTATTTTATTTATTTGAAATGTTTTTATGCTGCTCTTCAGCCAAAAAGGCTCCCAGAGCAGCTTACATATAATCAATTAACAAGATAGTCCCTGCCCGCAGGCTTCCAATCTAAAAAGACACGAGCATGACACACAAGGAAAAAGGAATGGGGATGGAAGAAGGGGGGAAATTAATTAATACTTCTGGCAGGGCTAGTGGAATGGCCCTGCGGGTTCCCTCTCATCTCCTTCTGTACAGCCTGCTGGAATGGCTGCCGGTGGTGACAGTTGAGGGAGGAGGAGCCGTCATGAGGGAGGCCTTTCAGCAGGGCTGGTGGAGTGGCCCTGAGCTCCCTCTCATCCACACTATGTATACCAGGGGTCCTCAAACTTTTTAAACAGGGGGCCAGTTCATTGTCCCTCAGACTGTTGGGGGGCTGTAGTTTGAAAAAAAATATAGTTTGAAAAAATATGAACGAATGGATACTTTGAAAAAAATATGAACGAATGGATCAAGTAAAAAAAAAGGACCCGGGTCCTTTTTTTTTACTTGATAGGGATGAATTTTTCCCCCTTAAATGGAAAGTTATTTTATTTATTTATTTCATTTTTATACCGCCCAATAGCTGAAGCTCTCTGGGCGGTTTACAGCAATTAATAAGACAGTCCCTGCCCACAGGCTTACAATCTAAAAAGACGCGGCACACAAGGAAAAAGGAATGGGGAGGGAAGAAGAGGGAATATTAATGAATACTCCTGGCAGGGCTGGTGGTATTTACATATATAATTGCAGAATTGTTTCATGCCTAACACGAATATACTTTTGTTTTTGCCATCACACAAATGAGCATACTCTGCTTCAATCCAAAGTAGCATTTTTGAAACATTAGAAATCTGACTTAGCTCATACATAAGAGGTAAAACACCACCACTAATTTTTCCATATTATGGAAAAGAATTAAAAGAATCAGCGCTTGAAGCGAAAGAGTTTTTAAAAAGTCTGCTTCCGCCGATTGGCCGCCGGGCCGGATAAAAAGGCAAGGCGGGCCGAATGTGGCCCGCGGGCCTTAGTTTGAAGACCCCTGCTGTATACTCTGTATACTAGCCCAAACACTACCTTAGGATGCAATGCATCCACCAGTGGGCACAGCTGCATACGTGGAAGAGAATGGAGGTCCCCCTTCTCTTTCTCTTTCTCTCTCTCCCTCTCCCCCTCCCCTGGCCAAATATGCACAAGTTGCTTGCATGTGAAGCCCTAGGGAGGAGCAGGACAACTGGATGTCTATGCACAGGTGCTGAAAGAGCATCATGTGGTGCAGGGGTGAGGAACATGTGGCCCTCCTGTTGCTGGTAGGCTGCAACTCCCATCAGCCATGGCCACAGCATCGCTCATGTATTGGCTAGAGCACTGGATTTGGACCGGGGAGACCCAGGTTCAAATTCCTCTCATCCATGAAGCTAAATCTTAATCCAGGCACTATCACTCAGTCTACCATACTTCACAGAGCTGATGTGAGAATAATAACATGGAGGCGGGAGGGACCATGTCCCGAGCTCCTTTGAGGAAGGCTGGGATAAAATTGCAATAAATATATGGAACACTTTGGTGTGCAAAGCTAGCAGTGGTGAGGGGAGAAGGTTCCATGGAGCCCGTCGTACTGACAGGGAGACGGATGGTGCTTCAGGATTCTAGCAGTTGCCAATATATTCTTGAAAGGGTATGAACATAATTTATTCATTGTTCTGCATTGGTCCAGGATGTGGCAGCCAGATTAGTCACTGGTGTTAACTGCCAGGAGTATATAACACTAATTTTGAAAGAAATTAGTAAGCATCCTGGGTCTGGGATACTTGAGGGAGTACCTTCTCTCATATAGATCTCCCTGTCCATTGAGGCCAGAGTTGGTGGTCCTAGAGCCATCAGAGGTGTGACTGGCCTCGCCTACTAATAGCTGCCACATCCTGGACTTGTTAGTGGGCCCATGGTTGTAGAATGCCCTGCCCTTGGAGTTCTGCCAGGCCCGGGAGCCTGGCCCACTGAGGCAGGCCATTAAAACCTTTCTCTTTAGGCAAGCATTGGGTCTTTAATGGTATTCAGAGACTCTAGATCAGGCTTCTCAATTCCCAATGGCCATGCTGGCTGGGAATGATGGGAGTTGGAGTCCAACGGGCACCAGGTTGGAGAAGGTTGCTCTGGATGATATATCTGATATCTGCTGATGCATTGATTGGATTATTTGATAAATTGTGTGTTTTAAATGTTTTTTTGTGTTTATAGTGCCATTACGATTTTATTGTGAAAATGTTTTGGTAAAAACTAAGTATAAATTTTAAAATAAATAAAATGCATACATGTCACAGAATTTGTTTTTCCTAGCTCCAGAATTCAGATTTTTACAGAATGCAAAATACACACAGTCCAGATAATATCCTTTTCAGTCTCCCAAGGTAAGGGCCCTGCTGGGAAGAAAAATAATGCTTGTGCAGGGTGTGTGGGGGGGAAGTTGCCCCTCTGACAGTCAGAATATGGGGGCAGAGGTTAATAGGGGGAGTTTTTCTAGTTTCAATCAAGGCATACAGTCGACACATTTAGGGAGGAAATAGCACTTCCCCTTGGCAACTGCTTGAATCTCCTTGCAGTGGGCCATCCCTTGCTATGCAAAAGAAATTGTGCTAAAGAATCACAGGGTTAAGCCTACATTTTCAGTCAAACACATTAATTCCAACCGAGGTTGCATTGCATGCCTGTTTAATAAGCTCGTGCCATTAGCTAATGTTAGTATAACTCACCCCCAGAGCTAACTGCTAAGGAATCTCAATTGCAGAGTACCTCTGAAGTGAACTCTAGATAACTATATACTGCTATAGTTAGGAAGGCAGACAAGAAACCTGAAACTGGATTTCCATTTAAATAGTGTACTTGTGGCTGGAATTATTGGTATTTACCTATTTCCTCTTGGGTTTCATTCCTGACTGGAGAGGTCTTTAATCTATAGAACCCTTGTGCAACATTATTCTAATATAGCAATTCAGGTACATACTTTAGTTGAAAGTTCAGAGTATGCTGTTTCCCCAGAGGAATTCGCTTTCTATTCACACAGCTTTAAGTACATAGAATGCTATTCCCAGTGAGGTAATAATAAGCCCCCTTTTTTGACCTGTTTAGCAGAGGCTTTTGCTGGCTGAGAAAGAGAGTGTAACCTTTTGGTTCCACAATTCTTTGGGTAGAGAAATTTATCAAATGGGCTACTTGGTGTCAGGGCCGGCGCTACCGCTAGGCAAACTAGGCGGTTGCCTAGGGCGCGTGGCTGAAGAGGGCGCAGAAACGCTGCGCTCCTCTTCGCTGCTGCCGCCACGCTGCCCCCGCCGGGCCCCCTCCCCTGCCGAAGCCGCCGCACCTCCCCCGCCCGCCGAAGCCGCCGAAGCGCCTCTCCCGCCCGCCGAAGCTGCCGAAGCCTCCCCCACCCACCGAAGCCGCCTCCCCCTCCCCGTGCCTCCCCTCCCCCCTCCCCACGCACCTCCCCCTCCCCCCGCGCCTCCCCCCTCCCCACGCTACCTACCTTCTCAGCGTCGCTTCCGGAGCCCCGCCTGCATTGTTTTGGCGGGAGGAACCAGGGCAACGGGGCTTAAACAGCCCAGTTGCCCTGGTTTCCCCGGCAAAAAACAGAGCGCGGGGGTTCCGTCGCGTCAGTTCCTCTTCGGAGGAGGCGGTGGCAGCAGCCAGGGCGGGGGAAGGTAGGTAGGTAGGTGGTGGTGGTGGCGGTGGTGGCAGCAGCGGTGCCTGCGCCGGTGCAGGGGGGGTGTTTGCAGAGCAGGGCTACTTTGCTCCGGAGGCCCCCCCCCCACGGCACAAGAGGGGTGTGTGCAAATTTTATTTCGCCTAGGGCACCAAACTGCCCTGCACCGGTCCTGCTTGGTGTTCCTTTATGAAATCTATGTGGAGAAGCCTGGCAGGAACATGTCCTATCTATGTTGGATCCCAAAAGAAGGAATCAGGAAGGTTCACACCATCACCAGTTGCTGAACAATGATTGTGACTCAGCCAAGCAAGGGTCAGTGTCAGCTCAGGGCAGCAAGACAGTGGACACTTTGGAATATGCTGCACATTTTTCAAAAGGGTGCACTTCCCCCACCCCCTTAACTAAAATGTGAAAATTAGTATTATTTGAAAAAAAATACCCATTTTTCGAATGCAAATGCACATTCGGGAATGCGCGGACATTTTTTCTTAATGCACCCCCGTTCACATTCAGTATCGCGAATAGGGCAAGTTCGGATGACTTGCGAACAGAAACAAAACACTCGTACATCCCTCTGGAGCCCTGTTCAGGCATACTTGATGATGTGTGTTGATTAAACTTCAGTATCCGTGGGGGCTCTCCACACAATGTGGAATGCTGATTATCCAGCATGGATAACCCCAGAGAGAGGAGGCTTTCTTCTTCACAAAGTCACCCTCTGCGTGTGGAGGGAGACAAGATCAACGATTGAGGGGGCGGGGCTACTGCACTCCCCCCACACGTGTTTAATCAACACACATCAGGAACACCTGAACAGGGCTTAGAATGACCAAGAAACAGAACTGAGGGTGGGGCTATGCAGATGGGGCAAGCTTGATCCTTAATGTTTGTAGTCATTGGGGACAGGAAGCATGGTTAGCCCTTGTCCAAGTGGCCCCCTGAATAGTGCTGTGCTATTTACACAGTGTTCCATTTCCAGTGCAAGGTTTGGCATTGGGGTGGGGGACACATTTCCTGCTAAAGGATAAGCAACCCCTTGCAACAGCAGCAGCAGCAGCAGCAACAACAACCAAAAAGCACTTTCATGCCAAACAATGCACAACACAATCCCTTCTCATCTCTTGGCAGGTGTGGGGGTGTGAAGGATTGAGGCCTACTCAGGCTTGAGTTAGGTTGAAGCCTGAAGGCCCAAATATCTCCTGATGGGAAGGGGCATTCGTGAGTTTCATTTCCCCTAATGGAGTTAAGTTTCATTTCCCCCCTAATGGAGTTAAGTTTCATTTTTCCCTAGTTTTAGGTCACGTGTTTGTAGCCTCCTAATTATGTGGGAGGGTATATAAAGACAGTGTGTGGTGGGGAACTTCGAGGAAGCTGCAGGAACAGAAAAGCTGCAGAGACAGTGAGACTGAAAATCACAGAAAACTACAGAACAGCCAGAGCTAGGCTGGAAGGGAGGTTCTAAGGCCTACAGGTGAAAGTGTAGCTAGGTTAGAGGAAACTGGTATTATTTCTTTTATTTCCACTATACATGCTTTTTGAAATCTTACAGCTCTATTTGTGTAAATATCCTAAGTCAATGTGAATTTACCATACCAAGTTTAGCAAAGTAAACAGTTATTGTTAAACTCAGATTGTCTGGAGTGTCTTTCACAACACGCCTAAGGCCTAATACCATGTTACTGGGAAGGAAAGGCAAAGGGCTTTAAGGAGCTGATCATGGTGTCCTGGTAAAGGTGGAACCTTGACAGGGGGAATGATGTGGATCCCACTGTGGGTCACTTGCCACATTAAAGGAGTTAACATTTTTTACCCTGTTGGCATGCCCCCTAAATGGCTGCTAAAACAGGAGGAGGGCTGTGTCACAGAGGACAAAAGGCTTCACAGAATGAGGCTCTCATTTCAGCTCAATGCCCCCTTTACTTTCTCTCCTATAAATGCATGGCTCCCGTTCATTCATACGGGGAAATCAAAGTACGGTGCTGCACTTGTGGACAACACTGCAGTGGAAGAAAAACCTGCCCACTACACCTAAAACAGAATGGCATCAAGGTCAGTCACAGGGATGCCATAGAGGGAATCAATGACCCTCCTCCCTGGACTGAAGCTGCAGAATGGTGAGGGTGGGGACAATGTGTTTTCAAGGATTCCCTCCAAAAGAATCTAGAGTTGGGGGCAGGAGGGGGAAGGGGTTCTTGTGTGTGTGTGGAGTTTCTTGTTTTCTTCTCAGGGGCTGAAGGCCATTGGTTACTTGCGAGAACAAGGGCTGGGATGGGTTTGCAAAAGCAGTTCAGGCCTCACCTCTTGTTCCATCTGTGGGAATTGCCTCAGTTATGGGCAGGAGGTGGAAAGATGGGTGCTGACATAGCTGAGCAATCTGGTAAGTGTGGGAAGGGAAGGGGGTTGGGGAAAGCGTGGGAACTTTCCAGCTTTCTTCCCTCCTTTGACGAATTTGCAGTCACTGTTTGGTAGATCAGGTATCCAAAGCCACCTGTTTTAAAGGCAGATGCATAGAAATTATTTACCATAATGTTCACTCCTTGCTCAAGATGAAACTCTTGTTGATTGCTGTGCAACTAGATGAATTTTTAATATGGGGATGTTATTTGCAAAATATAATATGTGAATAAACTTGGGGAAGGTCTGGGACATGATGTTGCAGCATCCATGTTCGCTTCAGGAATATGTAAGGCTGACACATGTCTAAGAGGCATTCATAAAGAAGTTCCATTTATATGAATCAGTGCCTCCAAGTGGAGTGTGATTGTGGGTGGCCACCGTCGATTTTTGCAGTTACAGCAGACCATTTGCAAGCTGTTATGAACATGCTGATCTCAGTCCCCACATGGAGGCATCAGTCCATACAAATGGTACCTCCATATGAGCACTTGCCGGTTGCAAGCTTGAAAGCCCCATGCATTCCCCCGTACCTTGAAGGGGGATGTCAGGTTATGTGACCCAGCCCACTCCAGTGCCATACTCCGGTATGATTAAGAAACACAAACTAGAGAAACTATGCAGATCAAGGGGTAAGGGAGTGCTGATGGGCTTGCTTGCCAAAAGTTCTATGGGGAAAATAAATGGGCTGCAATCGGCAACTCTGTTGGGGAGGGGGGAAGTGTGTGTGTGTGTGTCCCAAAACTCAGGTTTCCTGGGACAAGTTTACTCTGCACCCAGGTGGTACACGGCTTCATGGTATCCCATGTGGGAGAATGATGATTGTCATTCACTGCTGCGGGAAAAGATCAAGTCCTTTCTATGGGGGCACCATCATAGCAGGGCAAAACCAGTCATTCCCCCTACACTTGAGAGGAGGGCTGTTTCCATTGAGAGGAAACTGTGGGTGACAACATGCTTCTGTGTGCAGAACCCCACCCGTCTAAATCCTGGGTTCCATTTCTTTTGTTACAATCCAGTGTGACCAACAAAGAGGACCAAAAATAAATTTATGCAGGCTCAGTGCAACCTGAGACACAATGGGGGGGGGGAGTCCCTGCCCCCAAACAATGGGATCATGAGAGACAGGGAATGGATTTTGCCCCTTATGTCTCTGAGTACACCCAATTATGTGTCCCCGAGTCTTCACTTTTGTCCATAGAAATGACTGCCTACTCTTCCATATTACCTACATACTGCATTCTTTTCTGTGCGTTTCTGCTGTGTGCTTGGCAATAAATAGCTTTGATTGTTCTCTGTTCCATTTTGTTTCATGAACTTATGCAGGGAGGTGTTAATCTATGCAGATAAATTTCCAAAGATGAATGAGCTACTGCACTCCAATATAATTTATATGCAATAATAGATGTTATTTATGTACTCTGAATGCTCAGCGAGCCAAAACATCACCATTTTATCTGTTTTCAGAGTGAATAAGTAAGACATAGCATTGTGGCAAAATTATACCGATCTGCAAAAGCTTGTCTCTGTTTTATCAACCTATGTAGCCTTTGCCACAGGAGAAGCAGAATCATTCCCTAGAAACATTATACAGAGATGGCTGAAATGTGTTATTCATAATCTGACTAGAGAGATGCCTGCGATAATGATGGGTATTATGGAGGAGCATCTGTAGCGCATGAAACCCACGGAGGATGTGTATGTGCAATGCATTTCTGTGCACTCCGCACACAGAGACTCATTGCATCCCTTCGCCTCCCATGAGGTCCCTGCTGGGCAGGTCAGAGACAAGGGTGGTGAGTGAGCTTTGCTCCTGCTGCAAGATTGTCTCCAAATGGTTCACTCAACCGCCACTCCACATACAATGAAAGAGCTCTTGGGGGGGGGGCTGTGCAGGCTTGCCCCATCCCTTCCACTGTTGCATGTCATGATGACCACACACCCCATCACTGACACCCACAGCAGAAATGCTTCCCCACTGTTCTCATGTTCAGTCGGCATGGGAAAGGGCTCTCCACATGTACTGATGTACGCCTGTAAGGCTCCTCCAGATGGGAAGGGACCCTGATTGGGCCAGAATCTCTCCTCACATGGAGGAGCTCTACACATGTACCTCATTATGCATGGAGAACCCTTTCCCGTGCTGTCTGAATGTGCAGACAGCAGGGAAGCATTTGTGCCATGGGTGATTTGCGGGGGTGGGCAGGTGTTCTAGGTTTAGCTTGCAAGGCCACCCTCGCATGTTCTTTCAGTGCATGGGGAGATACATGTGACCCATCCCCTGGCTCACCACACCTAACTCTGCAAACCTCCTATATTTGTCCACTTCCTTCCTGCCAATCGCGCACAGACAGTCCTTTCCCTTGGCTTTATGTAAAACGTTGCTCCCTGACTGACATTCTTCTTGTCCCAAGCTTTCTTCAACAACACGTTCCCACTACCCACTGTTTCTTCATCTCTCTTTTTTCAACTCACTGGCACATGCCTGGCACAAAGAGACCAATTCATTTTGAAGCTTTATTCATCTGGCCCTTTTCATTGCAAATTCATGTATTATCTCCTAAAGTCAAATTATCTTGCAAATTCATACTCAACAGACAAAATAGCTAGGTGGTTTAACCATTCTTGTCCCATAATAGAGCACCTGAAGTTCTTCAAGAGTGTTAACTTGCTGAAACTTATTTCAGCTTCTTCCACAGTCACTGGCATTGAGCAAAAAATCCGTACGCTAGGCATACTGCACTGAAAATTAGTGTCAGCTGTTTTGTTTTTAGTAAACCTCATTTTATAAGATAAGTGTGGAGTAGTTCATGCTCTTTTCCAAAAGTATACTTGAATATTTTTTTCAGATGCTCCTGCTGTCCCTGGGATCAATGTCCCTGATTATCATGGAGCTTTGTCTCTCCTGCCAGCTGTCCCTTCCTCCTGCTGATGCACAAGGAACCCTGGGACTGGTAGTTCTTGAGACAGAATGTTGCACACAGAAGCACAAATCTCTCTGTCTCTCACATTACAAGTCCTAGTTTAACTCTGTTCTCCTGGTTCAACAACTCACTGTTCAGAGTTGGTTGTTCTGCTCTAACACTCCATATGATTGGCTCCAGCAATTCTCACAAGATCTGCACAATAGGTACATAGATTCAAGGAAATACGTTTCCATAAATGTCCTCAAACATGAATTTAGTCTCCATTACGTGAATGGCATGGGCAGAGCCCACTGTCCCCCCACTATATATATGTTCATTCAATGTGCCCAAATGTCTGCACAGGACTTGAGGCCCTTATCTCAGGCAACTGAACAAGTTTCCCTTCCCTAACAGAAGATGGACTGTGAACGTTCTGACTGGAAGGTTTGTTCCATGAATGAAAGTCCATGTGGACATTCCATGACATCATACTAGCTAACCCAATCAGTGTGAGGGGCTTCACTGCCATAATTGTGATAAAATATAGATGCAGCAGTGTTGCTAAGTATTTACTAAAAACTGCTGAAATAAATTATTGATGCCTAAGTGCACCTTGAGATGAATTCGTTATAGGTCCAGAATCATTTTTCCATCTCCTCTAGTTTGTGGGTATATTTCTATGAAAAGACCTTTCAGCAGTATGGCATGCAGTGTTTATCAGGGAGATTAAATTATACATAGTAGGTTAAATGGTAATTTTTATATTGAACCCACTAATCATTTAATACATTGCAAGTTTTCAAGCATACATTAATTCTTCAGGCATAAGTATCCAAAGAAAACAACATAAAAGTAGGCTTAAGTTGAATATTCACTTTTTAAACAAGTTGGCCATGAAATATGTATTTTCAGTGAGGGAGAATTACTTGGCAAATAGTACTCAAATGTTTTGGTGCTAGTGTACCATTTTTTTCAATAAGTTTCTTCTGTCCTTAGCAGTAATTTCTCAAATAAAATAACGTGTCTACAGCCCAAGCAGACACGCAGAGACAAGCAGGATGGCAGTACCTACACTACAGGCTCTAAGGAAGCCTTCCCCAAAAAGGTGCCCTCCAGATGGTTCAGACTACAAGTCCCATCAGCCCCAGTCAGCATGTTCAGTGGTGATGGGAGTTGTAGTTCAAAACATTGGGAGAGCACCTTTTTGGGGAAGGTTGCTCTAGGAAGTAACTTGAATGTTGTCCTAGATTTCCATACTGTGGTCACCCCTTTTGAAAACCTATGGCCAGCCTAAAAGTGGGGGGGGGGGACGGGGACAAAAATAGTAGGTGGGCAGTTCATCTGGTTTGCAGGCCTTTTAAATTGTAAATGTTTTTTAAATTGTTTATAAAAAATTTAAGGGGGGCAGAAAAGAATTGGGGGCAGCCCACCCTAGCCCACCCCTGGCTACAGGCCTGCACTGATGTGAGCATCTTTTTACAGACTGAAAAAGCCTCTTGCATCAAAAGCAATGACTCAGCAGCAGTGGCATTCATAGAGTGAGGACATTCAGGGGAGAATTCATGTTGCTCCTTAAATTGCCCATAGACACCATCTGCTTGGGTGCCTATGAGTCTCCGCATCTGATTGGGAGCATAGACCCATGTGATCCAAGATGGTAACACCCATCATGTAGGTACAGCATGAATGCTCCGTACAGATAGTACAAATCATGATCAAAATGGTTGCGAGGGTGCAGAAAAATTATGCAGAAAATGAAATCATGTTTAATCAAAACAAATTGACAACAGGTGAGCAATTTAGGGGATAATCCTAGGTCCCTCCAACCTTGTCTGGGGGGACATTGGATTGGGGCTGGAAGCCCTTGTGACCTCGAAAATCTTTTCTGAGGTTGCAGTGCTGCAGAGCGCCCGCCCCCCACCTCGTAGCCGGTGTGGTTCTTTCCACGCCAGCAGGGAACCGAAGACGGTCTTCCATCTTCGGTTCCCCCATGTGTGGGGGGGAGGCATTCCTGAACTTCCCGGGGACGGGGACAGGAGGAGCGGGGTTCCACTGGATTCCGCAGAATCCAGGCAGTGCCTCAGCCTCTCCTCCTCGCATGGAGAGGGAAAACATCTAGACAGCTGAAATTGGCTGTCTAGATGTTTCTGGGGTGAGGGGATTGTGGTGGATATCCTCCCGCCCGGCATAGGATGCCCTCAATCCTCTGGGTTCGGAGGGTTGTGGGCACCCTCATAGGATTGCGCTGCCCAACTCAGTCCATTGATCTGCTACCTTGGTAGATCTGCTTCTTTTAGTATGAAAGAAATATGCATTATTATAGAATAATCATTATCATACTTAGCACTTTCAGATACTCAAAGAACTTACATGCATTATCTTGTAAACTTTACAACTTTATGTGGTAGGTCAGTATTAATATTGCTATATTGCAGATGGGAGCTGAGTCTAAGGAAGAGCGGCTTTTCTAAGATTACCTAGCAAGCTCATGGCAGAGGTAGGAGTCAAACCAGGGACTTACTAATCCATAGTTCACACTCTTAGGCTGTGATCTTATACTCACTTACCCAAGAGTAAGCCCCACTAAACACAATGGGACTTTACTTCTGAGTAGACATGTACAGGATTGGACTATGTTACTCTCTAATCTAAGTTACACCAGAAGCATTGTGGTTTCCAACACTCTGATCATGAGAAATGACCCCAAGGCCTTGTATTTCTTTCCCCCCTTCATTTCAAATATTCAACATGAAACTTGGTAAGTAGCCACCAGATTTCTAGGGATTTTCTTTTTGTTTGCTATTTACAACCATAAGCAAACATGAATTCAAAGACTTTGTTTGGTGGAGATGTAAAGCAGTTTCTATGCATTAATTAGCTTTGCTTTGCTAGGATTGCACTAAATACTTCGTTAATAATTTATCTGATGTGGAAAAAAATTAGGCACGATTCTCCATGATTTTGATTTTCAGAAAAGTGCTTGATATGTGAAATTATTTGATGTATCTGAACACATTTCTGCCTGTGGCTTGCTCATGCATTATTCACTGCAACAACTAAAGTATTTGCTTTGTAAGTTGCTCTTTTGGCTCTGCACTCATTCCTCACCTAAGTCACACAGTACAATTTCCATGCTTCATGAATCCTAACCCCTTACAAGGCAGAATCTTAACCCCACAGGTGGAAAAGGTGCTTCTCCTCCCTTTAAGGCCAGGCTCTCCAACCTTGGGTCCCCAGATGTTTTTGGCCTACAACTCCCAGCATGCCCCAGCCAGCGTAGTTTTCCTGCAAGTACAGGTGGACAGGCAGAGAGCCCTAGGTGCCCTGCCTCTGCTTGAAAGCTCCTCCAGAGGCCACAGAGCTTCATGGGTATTGGGTACAACGTCTCTATTACTGGAAAACTCCTTTGCTTGGACTATACCTGAACCCTGAGCTTTTGGCTTGCCTAGACTCCCATATGCTTGGAACCCTGTTTGGGAAGATGCTTCTGAACCCTGAACTCCTTGTAAGCCTAGAATCCTGTGCCTTTGGGACTCTGTCTTGTATTGAACCTCCAGACTTTATGACCCTGTTCCTGTCTCTGTTGGAACATAATTCTGGATTTTATGACCCCGTCTTTCACTTCTGTTTGGAATATCTGATTTATTGAGACCAAAATTTCTGTAACGTTTCTGGGTCGCGGACTCTGAAGGATTGTTTGTGTTCCTGACTTACTGCAATAAAGAGAATTGACTGTTTATTCTTACCTGCGCTAAGGTGCTGCTGTTTCAAGGGAGCCGGTTCTGACTATATATATAAAAGAAGTCCTGACTGACTGACTGACTCATCAATGCCCAGCTCAAACTGTTTAATCTAGGAACGTGCAATTTTGAAGGAACATTGTTTTTATGACGTACACACCCACTAAGGAAGGATTTTTGGAAATTCCGTCCCTATGGGGGTGAAAAGGGGGGAATCGCCCCACTCTCATATCTCCTATGGGCAAAACAACAGGGGAGCAGTTATGCAAATCGGCCTCACCCCATAATTGCTGCAGGAGCCAATAGGAGGAGTTATGCAAATAGCCCATATGACACAGAATGTTCGTATGAATTCCTGCAGGGGCCAATAGGAGTGGGTATGCAAATCTCCCCTAGGCCATTTAGAATGTTCTCTGAGGGGGTGAAAAGGGAGGGAAACTTTTTAAATGACTGACTGACTGTTGTGTGTGGGGTGTCGTCGCATAGGCTCCATCACGTTTTGACGGATCTACCCTAACATCTGTAATAAACATTGCTTATTATGTTAAGACATCAACCTGTAAATTATATTTCGTACAGTTTGGACAAAAAACTCATGTTTCTTTTAAAAACAATTGTACCAAATCCTAAAATCCACGCGAGCGAAGCCGCGGGCAACAGCTAGTGAAGTAATATCCTTCAGGAGACTGACAGGCAGGGATGGGGACTCGGACTCGAGGACTCGACTCATGAGTCGGACTGAGTCCCCCCTCTGACTCGACTCGGATTCGAGTCCCAATATTTTTAATGGGACTCGAGACTCGACTTGGGACTCGAGACCAAGGACTCTTCAACATCCCTGGGCTGTGCCAGAAGGAGTAGAGAGGAGCGTGATTGCCAGCGAAGAGCGCATGGAAGCGAGGTGTGCCGCTGCTCGGCCACTATGGACGGCTACCAGGAGCGCAGCCCCAACAGTGTGTCAAGATTTATTTTGATTGATGTGTTGCGTACTTGGGAGAGGCAGAAGAAGGACCTGAGATTACTCTGTGTGGCTGCTCTGAGTGTGTTTCTGGTTCCAGCAAGTTCATCACCAGTGGAGCGGGTGTTCAGTGAGGGTGGAATTGTGATGAGATCTCACCGTTCCAGAATGGGGGCCAAACATTTAGAAAAAATCATGTTCCTCAAATGCAACATGGATAAGTTTTAGGAAGTACAGCAAGTTTATTTTTTAAAATCATTTTTCTAAAATGCAACCTTTCAGACATTTTGGGTTTGGCTGCCTCTGCCTGCCTGTTTGGGGTTCCCAGCCTCCTCTGCCTGCCTGGTCTCTTCTTGACCAGTTCAACAGTTGAATTGTCCAAGACAAAGGCCTCTGCCTGCCTGCTTTGGGGTTCCCTGCCTCCTCTGCCTGCCTGGTTATTTTGGGTTTTTCTGCCTGGTCTGTTCTTGCCAAAATCAGTTGCAGAGTTTTGAAATAAAAAGGCACACTTGTGCCTAGAATTTATTTAAACCACACATCTGAAGTAGCCTTATTTTGTTGGGGAAAAACCCCATTGATTTTAATAGGGACTCGTGGAGTCAGCTTTGGGAGTGATTCGGGACTCGTGAGTCACCATTTTGGACCAAGGACTCGGACTCGAGACTCGGGTCCAAAGACTCGTGACTCGACTCGTGACTTGAGACCAAGGACTCTTCAACATCCCTGCTGACAGGATGCATTTGCTTCATAGATCCGAAATGATAATTAGATTTAGGGCTGGGAACAATTTGGGGCAGAACATGGTAGAAAACATACTTTTTCTTAAAAATAATAATAAAATGATTTTTAAAAAAACATAGACAACCCCTTTTCAAGAAGTATGTTAGAGATTTGGAGTACTACGAGGAATATATTTATACCAGGGATTTCTCCTTTAACTCCGGTGGTGGCTCTAAATGATTTTCCCGAAAATTTAAGAGAGGATTTGGAGGGTATACTAAGAGAAGAAAGGGTTATTAGATTATCGGACTGGATTGGGTGGAAAAGATGGGGACTAGAAAAAGAAAAAAAGAAAGATAAAAAAGAAAGAAAAAAAGGGGGGGGGAGAAAACATATCAGACTGTTGTAACTTGTAATCCTTTAGATAGGCCTTTAAGTATCCGGCATGCTTTTCATGAGCCATTGGAATTGTTTCACTGCATGACTTCTTGATTTTTGCAGCAACCAATCAGGTTCTATTGATGGACCCAGCTGAGCTGAGTAGAGTTTATCACCATTTAAGAGACACCATTTAAGGCAACTTCGGTATTACCAGGGGTGAGCAACTTATAGTTTAACATCATGCTGTTTAACATCTACATCGGGGTGGGCAACTTGTAGGCCAAAACATCCAGAGGGCTACAACTCCCATCAGTCCTACCTAGCAGAGCCAATGGTGAGGGATGCTGGGAGTTGTAGGCCAAAACATCTGGAGGGCCACAAGCTGCCCCAGATGCACTTTTCAGGAAGACTCCAGACACATATTTAACAGACTTGCATAGCAGAAGCCCCCTGACTTATACTGTGGGCCTGCCATTTAAAATAACTTTAATTGAAAAGCTGTGAAAGCTTAAATAAGAGTGTGAAGGACCAGCACCCGGGTCCTATGCGTGAGTTCGGCGCTTAATGGGTTAACCGGCACTGAGTTACAGCCCGTACAAATGATTGAAACCGACTAGGAGGTTTGCGCAACAAAAGGAAACTCCAGCCCTTTGTATGACCAAATAAGGCTTTTATTTACTATACAATATATGGAGCGGAACTAATAACTTTCTAGGAATACTATAACGTCAACATGACCTGACGTGATCTCCGAGTTTATCAATGAACGGGTTCCCAGGCTAGCGCATTGGGATTAGTCAGTTACCTTAGACTAAAGACTTTACGCTGGTCAGTTTCAGCCTGGCTCCGGATCTGCCCGATCCGGGGAAGAGAACAGCTTATCCCAGCCACCGCTGGAGGATGAACTTGACGAAAGCAACCCGTGTTCCCAACAACCCCCAAAAGGAGGGGAGAGGAGTTTTCTACCCCTGAGTTTCCCGCTCTCTCCGCCCTTGCAGTCAGGTGGGCTTATGCCTGCCCCTTCGTGTCAGGTGGGCTTATTCCTGCCCGGCAGAAAGGTGACGTGTTGGGTACTTTACAGCTCTTTGAGACTGCCCTGCTAGTTTTGATGGTCTTGATTGTCCTTTCCTGGGTTTTGTGGAATCCAACCGAGGTCCTCCATTGTTGGTATGCAGATCCGTCTGGCTACTTCCCTGTATCTCCAGTCTCCCTCCCCCGCCCCCTTTTGGGAAGAGACTGAGTTGCGTGTGTGTGTGTGCGCGTGTGCATGTGTACTCGTGTCAGGCTTTCTCCACAAAGAGCTTGTGATGAAAGAATCAGATTGTTTGATATGCTTTGATCTTGCTTACAGAGAAGCTACAAAGAAAACAGCAAAGATTATTTGGGGCAGGTGGAAACCTCGCTTCTAGTTCATAAATCATACCATCACCAACATGATGGGCCCACAGGACTCAGACTCGGACTCGAGACTCGGGTCCAAAGACTTGTGACTCGACTCATGACTCGAAACGAAGGACTCTTCAGTTCAACATCCCTGTTGTTTGTATGCCTAATTCTAGTTATGGTAAGTCTTTTAGTACTTTTAAGATTTAAGATTAAACTTTAGGTATTAATTAACCTTTTTGTTCTTCTTAAGGAAACTGATTTCTATACTATACTTTAACTCTTATACATATAACCATTTAACTGCGATCCTTTCCATGTCTACTCAGAAGTAAGGCACATTGATTTCATGGGACTTACTCCCAGGTATGTTATTCCTCCCTGTGGTTTCATTCCAAACTCCCCTCTCTGCAGCACACCAACACCTCATATATGAGTCCTAGTCCTCATCTTTTTCTATTCCTCTATTATAGAATTAGGACAGAGTATGTAAACTAGCATGCCAACCAAACTGTGTTACATAAGCAGTTTGCACATTTGCTCATGCTGAACAGTGTTTTTCTTGTCAAATCAAATTTGATAAGCATTTATCAAACAAATTACATTTCCATGCTTTGTAAAATGTGCAAGTTTGGCTTTTACTGGGTTGCGTCCTTTCACTTATGACTTACAGTAAACTAGTAGGTTTGCCAACTTCCCATAATTTTACCAGTAAAATTAACCAATAAAATGGGGTCCTGGTAAGTAACCACTATTGGGGTGTGAAAAGCCAATAAACCTCAGATCTTTGATAATGATGTTCCACACACCTGCAGTTCTGTCCATCCATGCTGGCATGAGCAGGAGAGGTATCATAGGAATAGCTGTCTTTGGGAATATGTATCCTTTCAGAGACTAGTGCTGTGAAGAGCGAAAAACAGGTGCCATTTCAGGTTTCGGCCGTAGACGCAAGGAGACTGCAGCGGTAGTGGAAGCAGGGATTCAAAGTCAGGTTTGAAGGGCCACATGTTCTACAATAATCTGCTCTTTCTAACCACATGTCAGACCACATACTGTAAACTGATTCCAATGTCAATGTTCTTTTTCAAAAGGGAATGGTTTTTTTAAAATCCCTCATTATTCTGGATGATTTGGTGGGACCTGGGATGCCCATATGCAGATTCAAGACCAATATTCTATACATGTGCACCAGCCATTTATTCAGTGATAATTAGATAAAACGGACTGGAATTTTTAAGGGACAAAAATTTGCATGTAGTAACAGTAATGTATTACAGGAGGGTGGCACTTTGTTACATCCATTTGTTAGTCAAGATGGCAGAGCTGCAATTTAATAGGCAAGAAATAAGTACAGTAGAGGAAGGGGGGGGGAATTAAATTCCGCATGATCAGCAAGGTTTCGAACAATCGCTAGCCAACTGAAGTGGGTGCCATATCTATAAGTCATTTTGTTTTATAGGCCATTAGGATCTCCTGAGAGAGGCTGCATGGAGACCGCTGCTTTTTGTTGAAATTAAAATGTCAGAGAAAAAGAAATAGAACAAAACAGGGAATCTGCAATTAATTACAAGGCCATAAAAATTCAATAATCAGGAGGCAGTGGTGCTGTAGGCACAGCGGTATCTGATTCAGGCTAACAGGAATGGAATACATTAATCTTTTCAAATTAGTTTTTTAATCTGACAGGGATATATAGTGACGTGTTCTTTTACTGTTCAAGCAGGGCTGCTGTCTAATATATAATGCTGAGTGTCTTGAATTAGGACATCTATAGCCATTTGGTGACTACAACATTTTCTCGGCATTTATTCAACCCTATCTGTACACCTGTCCTACAGCAATCAGGCACAACATGTTCAAAGTTCACGTCCCCAATACTGCCATGGGGGAAAAGGAAGAAAGAAAAGAATTTAAATGCCAAGAACAAAGACAAAACATCAGCTCCCTAAACAAGCTTACACAAATCCTTAGAAAAGACTAACTATTATTTAAGAGGAGAAGGCATCAGACTGCTGTATGGTGTGTGTGTGAGTGTGTTACTTTACATGTATGTGGAATCGCCTCGTTTTCTAAATCCATTCTAGTAAACCCACCCACCCCTAAATAATAACCTTTGTGTCAAGGTATCTGTCTGTAACATCAGCCTAATGCATCTCCTATGCCAGCATAATTTCACATATTGCAGTACCCATCCCAAACAGTTAAATAACTTTCCAGCAAGTACAGTTGTAAATAAGAGTAAGAAATGCTGTATTTACTTCCATACTAATAACTCTGGAGCTATAAGATGGCAATGATCTGGAACCAGGGACTCCAGACACACAGTGGTGGCTGGCTTGCTCTTTGCTGCTCTGCCCCCATAGATGGCCAGAGAGTGGCACTGCAGCTACCAACTCAAACATCAGGTGACTCAAAGGGCAATGTAGGAGTTCTCCTGGTCCTATGATATTGCTGGGCCTAGCTCTTTTGACAAAGCTGCCCTTAGATTGCCAATTCCTGCTTGCCCCAGACAACCAGCCCTGACACTAGTTATGTTCCATCCTATCTTTATGGATTTTGCTTCAGTTTTCTGTGAACAGTGTGGATTAGCTTTAAGCAATACCTGGCCAGAGGCTTAGGGTGCTTCCAGAAGGAAGGCTCCTAGTGCTACAAATTCAGACTGGTGTGTGGTGTGTGGGGATGTGTGTCTTATTGCGCACGTAAGGGGGGAAATGACGAGCCGAGACACCTGTTTGGTATTTAACTGGGCCACATTTATTTGCATACAATGAACTGCAAAGGGATGGAGTGCGGGTTATTCTAATCTGGCCTCCTAGGCCACTCAATTGTCCAATTGGGCGGAGCATCCAAAACCGGGAGGTGGCGTTGGATCCGCCGCCGCCCCATTTTCCACTTTCCAGTGTTGGGAGCCTTTGTTGCGTCGCCCCCTCTCGGAGTCTCACGACAACAAGCTTGGCGAGCACAAAGGCATCACAGGCGTTCCTGATCCTCAGCTGATTGAGCCTACTGGCCCATCAATCTGAGGCGTCCTGAAACCGCCTGTCACCTGAATGGTGCCAAGGATGCTCACCTCACCCTATCAATATCCTAACCCGCACTTACCTGCCTACTATCCAATGTGACCAAATTTGACTCGCTATGCATTGATTACAAACACCCCCCAACCCTGCTGCAGTATGGAGTAGGCGAAACGCACTCATCCCTCTAAAAGGGATGAACCAATATTCCTACTCGGCCCCTTAACGGCGACCAGAGGAGCCCATACTGTATACAGGGCGGGAGGGAGGGAGCTGCAAAGAACGAAGAGGCTGTGGGTTGGGGCTGCCGGGCCTAATATTGGCTCTTGTAGCCCCGCCCCCATGCTAGCCAATTACCTGTGTAAACAGGTAAGCCTCGACTCTCCTCCCCCACGTCCGCAAAGTTTCTCCCCGCCCACAGCTGCGCGTGCTCGGGGGAAGGTCCTTGCGCACGTAAGGGGGGAAATGACGAGCCGAGACACCTGTTTGGTATTTAACTGCGCCACATTTATTTGCATACAATGAACTGCAAAGGGATGGAGTGCGGGTTATTCTAATCTGGCCTCCTAGGCCACTCAATTGTCCAATTGGGCGGAGCATCCAAAACCGGGAGGTGGCGTTGGATCCGCCGCCGCCCCATTTTCCACTTTCCAGTGTTGGGAGCCTTTGTTGCGTCGCCCCCTCTCGGAGTCTCACGACAACAAGCTTGGCGAGCACAAAGGCATCACAGGCGTTCCTGATCCTCAGCTGACTGAGCCTACTGGCCCATCAATCTGTGGCGTCCTGAAACCACCTGTCACCTGAATGGTGCCAAGGATGCTCACCTCACCCTATCAATATCCTAACCCGCACTTACCCGCCACAGAGAGGGACCAGCGCCTGCTTAGTCCCCTCTCCCCCACCTGCCCGGAACTAATTCCAGCAGGGCCCTTTGCAGGTCTTTGAGAAACACGTTGCTGCCATCTGCCGCAAAAAGCACTCAGTCGGTGCGATACAGCTCCCTCTGTGCTGACACAATCTCAGGATGGGGTACAGAATAACCATCCCCACCCACCTTTTAACATTTTTCGTTACCCTTCTGGCTGCTTAATTCATAATCTTGGAGCTTGCCTTGCTCCGCTAACAGTAGCGTGGCCGGTATGAAGAGGCAATTTGAACAGCAGGCCATCTTTGTTGGACCGAAAGTCTGCAAGCGCTTGCAGGAATAAGGCCTTGTTCTTACGTAAGTCCAGATCACTCCCCCCTGATACAGCACCTGCTGGTGCGGGGGTCGTTCAATAAGCTCTGATTGTCCCCTAGGATGCGGCACCTGCCGGTGCGGGGTTGTTCCTTTAGGCCAGATTGTTCTTCTAGGATGCAATCCCAGCCGTTGCACGGGTTGTTCATTAAGCCAAGATCGTTCCCCCCAGGATGCAGCACCTGCCGGTGCGGGGGTTCCTTATTGGGGCCAGATCGGAACAGGGTGATCAGTATGTTCTTCCACAACAGGCTGCTTCGAGCCTCCCAGGAATGAAGGAGTGACCATGCACCCACACACACGCACCGGTCTGGCATATGAACATTCTGCAAGAAAGAAACAGAGGCCGCAGTATCGCTCATAGAAATGTGAACATGTTAGGATCTACCATAACTAGCAGGTGATGGGGAGGGTTAAGAATATAGGAAGCCACCTTATCTTAGATCCGGCTAATGGTCCCGATGCCCAGTAATGTTGACATTGACTGGTCGCAACTTTTTTGTTTATTTATTTATTATATATACACGCTGCTTTTATTTTCTGAAATGGACCCAAGGCGGCTTGTACATTTCTCAGTGTTATCCTTACCACAACTCCGTTAGGCAGGTCAGGCTGAGAGCCAGTGACTGTCACATGGTCGCCCCGTAAGTTTCGTGGCTGAGGAGGGAATACAACCAGGGTTTCCCTAGTAGCAGTCTACTGTCTTCACCACTACACCGGGTTCTGGCAGGATTCTTTCTTATACCCACTTGAGAATGCCGGGGATTGAGCTTGGGGCCTTTTTGATGTACAGCCTGAGCACTACTACTGCGCTATTGCCACTCACTGTGCGTTAGACCGCTAGGCCTGAGGTCGCCAATGCCTCTTAGCCTGGATCATTCCCAATATGCGGCATCTGCAGGTGTGGGGGTTGCCCGTCCACAGTATCTTGGATGGCTATGTTCAGATAATCTGCCCAGCGGGCCGTCTATTGATGATCCAAGAGTCAGCCAGCGCTTGCAGACTTAAGGCCTTGTCAATGAGTAATCCCGTATAACTCACCCAAGATGCAGCACTTACGGTTGCATGGGTCGCTTATTAATGCCGGACCGGAACCGGGTGGTCAGTAGGTTCTGCCACGTTATACCGTGGCAACCCAATCAGTGGATGTACGCTATTGTTCGCTTTGCAGCTGGGTTTTCTGGCTTGGGGTTATAACCCTTCGTACAGCACAGAAATGAAGGAGTGTCAACGCACTACTACATTCGTCGGTCTGTCCCCTGGTATTCTGAAGTAAAGAAACAGAGGTCGCAGTATTGTTCCTAGAAATGTGCACGCGTAATGATCTACAATAATTAGCCGGAGAGAGATAGGAATAGGAACATATTAAGCTGCTTTATGCTGAATCAGACCATTGGTCTATCTAGCTCCAGTATTGTTGCCATTGACTGGTAGCAGTGTTTTGGGGGATTCTGACAGAACTCATTCATACGTTGCCCCCGCCCTGTAGCCTGGCTTCTGTCCTAAAGGAAGCCCACCACCGTTCTGTATTGTCTCGGCATCTGAATGATTTGCCCAAGTGTTGAGCATGAGATGGAAGACCCCATATGCCAAGGCTCCATATAGCCATGTGATATATATGATTGGCATCCGCCCTGCGTTGGCAGATGTATGGCAAAAGCAACAGTGCCTCTACTTTAATGGGCCATGATCTTTGCTTGCAAAATTGTCTCTATTAGCCCGGTGATGACGCACCTACGGCACGGGCGTCACAACTGGCACGCCGGGGCTTCTCTGTGGTCCTTCGCTACATTGGTCACCGGATCGTGAAAAGAATGTCACTTTCTGTGAGAGACTAAAGCTCTTGTTCTTTCTCTCAGTGTGGAACAGAATGATTTTATTCTAGAATAAATGTTACATAAATCTTTTCTACATTATTATCACATTTCATCGATTATGAAGCATGGTGCACAAAAGCACGGCTTTTGTTGTACAGCCGTCATAGTTGACCTGAGTGCCGGATGTGTTGCTCTGAACTAGCAGAGTATGAGCCAAGGTTTGGCAAATTATCAGCATGCATGCAATAGCCGAATTACCTAATTATGCCAACGCGTGCCCAATGTCAACTCTTCACGATGCTGTGTTTATAATTGAAGACCTAAAGTGTTTTAAAATGTGCTAAGGACGTTTAGTTTTTCTTGTTTATCTTGCTCATCGTAACACAGTTTGACTTTTACTTTTACTAATTGAGAACCTGAATAAGCAGGTAGAATCTTGCTCATCGTATCACAGGTTGGCTTTTACCAATTGAAGGGAATGTTGGCACCTTGAAATAACTAAGTTGGTTTTGTGCTGTTGTTTGGGTCATCATACTCGTAATGGTTTACCATCACTGTATTGGACTGACATGCAGATTAATTGTTGTATGACGAGCACTGTCTTAGACTGACGTGCAGATTAATTGTTGTATTAAGAGCAATGTGCACCAAAGTGCATACCTTGTGATGAACTAATTTTAATCATCGAAAATTCTCCATGATTGGGATGAATCAATTTAATATTGCAAAATTGGCAATCTAAATAATGGTAATGACCAGGCCTGGCCTTGCTCGGTTTGTCTGTGCTTGGACAAGCTGAGCTGGCGTGGTCTACAGGCCTGCATAGGATTAAACATTTTTATGTATTAAAGTATTATGTATTTATTAATTAATCATTGAATCGATTAAATACCCGATGAATTAAATTAAACTTAATCAATTAATTAACGTAATAATTATTATTTCCATGATTTGCTGTAGTAACTTTAGTCAAACGGTGGCCTCAGGCTTGCATATTATTATACAGTGCTATGTATTAAAGTATTAAGTATCTATTAATTAATCATTCAATCGCTTAACTAATATTTATTAATTAATCATTCAATCACTTAACTAGTCAATTGATTCAACTAAAATTAATCAATCACAGTAATAATAATAATAATAATAATTTAGTCAATTAATTCAAGTAAAATTAATCTATTACAGTAATACTTATTATTTCAATAATTTTCTGTAATAACTTTAGCAAGACGGTGGAAAGTGGCTGGCGCGTGGCCATGCCGCCATTGTTGGCTCTAACTCAGGCGGGGGGGGCGTGCTATCCCGCCCGGAGTCGTCCGATTCTGCGCCAGCTGGGCCCGGCCGGACAAATCGATCGCCGCGCCGCATCGCGGCGGCAGCTTCAGATGAAGGGGGGGGCTGTGGGGGTGGAGGCGCCACCCCCACCCACGCTGCATCGGAGGCGGCTGGGCCGCGCTGTCGCCGCGCAACCCGCGGCAGTGCAGCGGGACCGCCAGGCGAAGCCTCGGGGGGGGAGAAGCGCCGCCCCTACCCCCCCGCGACGGGAGCAGCCGAGGCCGGCCGGGCATCCCTTGGGCCCGGCCGGGCGAGTTGGTCGCCGCGCCGCATCGCGGCGACAGCTTCGGATGAAGGGGGGGGCCTGTGGGGGTGGGGGGGAGGCGCCACCCCCACCCACGCTGTATCGAAGGCGGCCGGGCCGCACTATCGCCGCGCCACCCACGGCAGCGCGGCGGGTTCACCGGGCGAAGCCCCGGGGGGGGGGAGAAGCGCCGCCCCTACCCCCCGCAACGGGAGTAGCCGAGGCCGGCCGGGCATCCAGCTGGGCCCAGCCGGGTGAATTGGTCGCCGCACCGCATCGCGGCGGCGCAGCGGGGAGCCTCAAGTAAGAGGGCAGCCTGAGGGGGGGGGCGCCACCCCACCATCGCTGCGGCGGAGGCGGCTGGGCCGCCCTATCGCCGCGCCACCCACGGCGTCGCGGCGGGGTCACCGGGCGAAGCTCCGGGGGGGGGAGAAGCGCCGCCTCCACCCCCCCACGACGGAAGCAGCCGAGGCCGGCCGGGCATCTGCCTGGGCCCGGCCTGGCGAATTGGTCGCCGCGCTGCACCGCGGTGGCGTGGAGGGAGCCTCGTGTAAGAGGCCGGCCTGTGGGGGTGGGGGGGGAGGCGCCACCCCCACCCACGCTGCGGCGGAGGCGGCTGGGCCGCCTATTGCCGCGCTACCCACGGCTGCGCGGCGGTGCCACCGGGTGAAGCCTCTGGGGGGGGGAGAAGCACCGCCTCCACCCCCCCGCAACGGGAGCAGCCGAGGCCGGCCGGTATCCACCTGGGCCCGGCCGGATGAATTGTTCGCCGCGCCGCATCGTGGCGGCGCGGCAAGGACCTTTGGGAGCAGGCACGGCCCGTGCGTGGGGGGGGCGCCGCCCCCGCCCCCGCTGGGGCTAGGGCCGCAGCGCTCTCTGCGCACGGGCCGTCCCCTGTGCTCCCCCATCCCTCACCCTCCCCTCCGTTCTTCAATCCCTTAGCTGACCTCATGAAGCACGTGTTGCTCTTTTCAGCCGATGAATTCTTGATCCGTGCCTCTGGAGCTGCAAAGAACGAAGAGGGTGTGGGTTGGGGCTGCCGGGCCTAATATTGGCTCCTGTAGCCCCGCCCCCATGCTAGCCAATTACCTGTGTAAACAGGTAAGCCTCGACTCTCCTCCCCCACGTCCGCAAAGTTTCTCCCCGCCCACAGCTGCGCGTGCTCGGGGGAAGGTCCTTTTACATGTAGAGCTATTCTGACTCTTTCTCCTTAATGGATTTTCTACAGTAAGAAAAAAGATGGAAGAAGCAATTCAAAAGAGTGGTATGAGCTGGCTGTGGGGAACCCCAGATCTGTAGAAGTACAAAACACCTTGGGCTGGGGATTAAGTGGGGGCTCCCCAAAAGTCCTATGAGGACCAGAGATGATCCATCCATTAGGGGAAAAGTGGTCAAAGCTTCACCTCTACAAACTCCCAACCCAACCCCAAAACAATCATGATGACTACTTACTTTACTCGCAATTCCAGGCTGTGCACGTGCTGCTGTGCAGGAACCACACACAGTCAACCACTTCTCTCTCCTCTCAGCCAAGCCCAAGTCACGCGTGCACAAAAGAGCTTTGCTCCTTTTCCCCTACAGCCTAAGTTTATCAGGCACCAGGCAGGGTGTCAGGAATACAGACCTGCCTGGATGCCTTATATGGGCATACTTGGCTCACCCCAGGCAATCAGGAGACCTGGGAGATTATTAAAGAAATGGGCAGAAAGGAAAACGCCCAACACCCAATCACCATTTCTCACTCATTTTAAAGCATGTTTCAGAACCAACTGGCTGAGCTCTCTCAATTTTTCTTTGAACTTCTTCCCTGCACCTATCTGGAGCAGCTTAGCTGTCTTTCTCTTCCCCCCCCCCCCCACACAAGAAGAGTAGAAGAAATGAGAGAGCACATATTTATGCAGCAAATGTTTCAATTTGAGTAAGCAGTCTGCAGTAGCAGCAGTGTGTGTGTGTGGGAGGGAGGGAAGGAGAGAGAAAGACTGGATTACTTAGGTGAGCATGATCAGTAGCCATGGAACATGAATCGCATGGGTAAAAAAATTGGGGTAGGGGGGAATGGAATTGGCTGGCTGGCTAGCTGGAAGTGGCTGGTGAGGAGCAGGGTATTGGGGTATGGAGGGAGTAAAGTGGGGAGTTATATCTCTGTGTCTCTTCTTCTGCAATTGCTTTGGACACTGGCAGGACTATTTTTAAAATATTTCACACTAAATAAGAACTGAGTTAGAAAGAACAAGAACTCTTCTTTTGTTGTTACCTTTTGGGGTTTTGGAGTGGGGGGTGGACACACTGGTGCCCAATCCTGGCTATACTGAAACCTTGGATTTCTCCATTGATTTTTTTGGGCAGCTCACACTTCTGTTCCTGGGGACATTTAAAAATAGCTTCTCACTGTAAACAAAATGAAGTATCTGCACAATAACGTGGTTCTTTCTGTCTCTTGTTTTATTGATGTATGTCTTCCTCCATCTGCGACGACACGGTCCCTTACACTTTAGGACCAGGCGCATAAACCCTTCTCAGGCTAAGCATCAACACTTAAAAACCTGAGGGGAGGGTCAAATGAAACCTTTCCCCTACTAATGAGGGAAAAGATTAATTCTGGTTATTAAGGATCTATTTTTAAAAGTTATGATGCTGTTGGTACAAAGGTGTGTGTGTAGATTTAAAAGTAAAGCAGGTTAATAACACCAAGCTGACACATATTTATTTATTTATTTATTATATTTATACCCCGCCTTTTTTCCTGAAAGGAACCCAAGGCGGCTTGCATAATCTTCCTCCTCCTCCTCTCCATCTTATCCTCACAACAACCCTGTGAGGTAGGTTAGGCTGAGAGTCAGTGACTGGCCCAAAGTCACCCAGTGAGTTTCATGGCTGAGCGGGGACTAGAACCTGGATCTCCAGAGTCCCAGTCTACACTACGTAGGATTTGGGTAGCAAACAAAATAAAAATAAGTTTATTTTAATTATCAAAATCTTAGTTCCAGAAAATAACTTTAAACCTGCCTACACCAAACACTTTATAATTAACCTAAGTCCCTATAACTCCAAATACTCTCACTCATCATACAATCACTGATTCCTCTTAAAACTCCTGACAAGACACAAATAATCCACCTAACTCCCAAACTCTCTAACACTCCCAACACACTACAACCAACTCTCCACTTCCTAACTAACTCTGACATCACTCAAACACAATTTATAGGGATGTACCCGAGTAGCCCGGCAGACAGGAGCAAGGTCCGAACTGGGCCTGCTCATGTCCGCCGGGCTACTCGGCAACCCGCGCGGGCTTACCTGCAGGAGAGCCTGCCTACCCGTCCGCTGGTCCCGTCGCATCACTTCCGGCCAGGGCCGGCGCTACCGCTAGGCAGACCCAGGCGGCTGCCTAGGACGCGTGGCGGAACAGGGCGCAGCGTTTCTGTGCCCCTTCCTCGCCTCCGGCGCGCTCCTGCCCCGCCTGCCGCCTCCGCCGCGCCTCCCCGTCCGCCTGCCAGCCGCTGCCGCCGCCGCCGCCACTGCACCTCCCCCCCGCCCGCGCGCGCCCGCCAGCCACCTACCTACCTTCCCGTCGTTTCTGGAGCCCCGCCGGCGTTGTTGCCCTGGTTTCCCCGGCAAAAAAAAAAAGCGTGGGGGTCCCGTCGTGTCGGAGGAGGAGGTGGCGGTGGCAGCGGCGGCAGCAGCAGCAGCAGCAGCAGCAGCCAGCAGCGGGGGCGGGGGGAAGGTAGGTGGTGGTGGGGCGGGGGCGGCGCGGGGGGGGTTGCAGAGCAGGGCTGCTTTGCTCCGGAGCCCCCCCCCACAGCACGAGAGGGGGGGCGCTAAATGTAATTTGGCCTAGGGTGCCAAACAGCCCTGCACCGTTCCTGCTTCCGGCGCGGAGGAAGTGACACGACGGGACCCTGCTCCGTCGCGCTGGGCCCCCGCGCTCTGTTTTTGGCACGGGAAACCAGGGCAACAGGGCTGTTTAAGCACTGTTGCCCTGGTTCCTCCCGCCAAAACAGAGCGTGGGCGGGGGTCCAGCGTGCCGGAGCAGTGGCTCCAGCGGCGGCGGAGGCGGCAGAGGCGGCGCGCAGGACCAGGTAGACGGCAGGGGGGTCCTGGCGGCAGCGGCGGGGGGCGGGGGGTCCAGCAGTGGCAGGGAGGGCATGTGCGGGGGGGTTCTCCGGCGGGGGGGTTCTCCGGCGGGGGCTCGAGTGGCTCAGAGAATGCTCTGCGCCGCTCTGAAGAGCGAGATTGGGTCGCCGCCATTCGCGGGGAGCCGAGCCCAGAGCGAGCCTCCAGCCGACTCCAGGCTCAGCCCCACCACTACATTTATACTCCTCCCCCCACCCTTTCCAAGACATCACAAACCACGCCCACTCGGTTCAACATTGTAGACACACTAAACATACTAATGCAGACATTCCCCAGGGAACTGAATTGTGGGGTTACGCCACACCATCCTCTTTTGCTTGTTTTTCTCAAAGAAGCTAAGAAAAGGGGAGAGAGAGAGTAATTAGCCCCACATTGCAGGTTGGGCTGAGAGAGTAGCATACAACAACTCTGCAGTGTTGTTCACTGTTATACCTCTTGCATGTTGAGGGCTATGCTGAAAGAGAGAGTACCTTACGGCAGCCCTATTACAGCAGCCCTATTGCAGGTCAGAGATCGAGCACTATGGATTCCCACCCAGTATTAAAAAACAAACAAACCAAAAACACCATATCTCTCTGGTTGCAGAAAAAGTCAATCTACTTAAATCGACTCTTAAGCCTAGTGCTCCATTGACCTGCATGAGGACTGGATGTGTCTTTAAATATTCAAAACTAAAAGAAAATGCACATGAGGTAAGGTCCAAGTTAGATCTTTCATGATTTTTTGTTTTTTTAGCCACAGGTTCTGGTAACCCATGCACACCAGAGATACACTGCAACATTTTAAAATTCTTTAAAGATGGGCCGTGCTGCTTCTTTGAATATTCAAACATGGCAAAGATTAAAGCCTATATTGAACATTTACTTAGGAACTAGGATACTTTTCTCTAGGACAGGGGTGGGCAACCTTTTTGCCCCCTGAGGGCCGCACGCAATGATAGTTGGTGGGTCGGGGGCTGCATGTTGGTGGTGGATGTGGCTGAACATGGTGGTGGGCATGATTAGGCGGTGTTGTTTTCCTCCCCCTCACTCACACACAGCCTTCCATCACCACACCACCACCATCACCACCACACCGTCAGACAGACATGTACATTCTCTCTCACGGGGACGAGATCCCCATGAGATCCTACCATGCATCCTCCCACCACACTGCCTAGCTGATTGGCACTGGAGAAAGCGCCATTCAGCTAGTATAGTGGGGAGGTGCATGGTTTACGTGGGGAAGATGGTATGTGGGATAACTCTCTCCATGTGCCTTCTCCCCCATCCCAGTTGTGCTTGCGCCTGCCTGCCATCACATGTTTGGCAGGTGGGCTGGAGCACAATTTAGCAGGGGAGGAAGGTGTGCAAGGATGACGCCTTTCATTCTCACCCCATCCCCACAATTGTCTCCCTAGCCCAGGGCTCTCCAACCTTGGGTCCCCAGATGTTGCTGGACTACAGCTCCCAGAATCCCTTGCCATTAGCCATGCTGGCTGGGTATGCTGGGAGCTGTTGGCCAGCAACATCTGGGGACCCAAGGTTGGAGCCCTGCCCTAGCCAGATAGAAAATACTGTTATTTCTTACATTTATTAATCGCCCATCTGGCCGGCCACCCGTTGAAATGTGTTACAATGGCAACTTTTCTAGAAGTATACAACCAGATCCATTGTAGGTCATTCCAGTCCAAGGTTTTATTAAATGTTCTTTAAAAAGTGTTTTGGTTTGTTTACTTACATACCCAGCTATTGCAGAGTACATTTGCCTGGCACAGAGAGCCTTCATCTTCAGTGTACAATGGAGTGGCAGGGGGCAGCACTCAGGCAGTGATTTTTGGAGTGAGAACAGGGGTTTTATAAGTACATAAGAGTGTCCCTACGTTCAGCTGTGCAATGTTGGAGGGTATGCATTCAGCAGAATTTTTCTCTTCGCGCACTTGTTAAGCCTTGCTGTGGAAAGCAGGTCAGAAAGCTACTGAAAAGAGATACCAGATTCCTTTTTTAAAAAAACCCAAAACAAACAAAAACAGTATTGCAAGCACAGAAAGGCCAGCGGTAAAGTATTTTCCCATCCTGCACAGGCACGATAATGTCCTGGGCACAGAGAGAGCGCTCTGGGCCTTAATCTTCTCAACAGAGCTTTCTGTGGCTTTGATAGAAGCACTGGAGGGAGAATCTGGATGAAGGGATATCAATGACTCAAAGGCTATGCTCAGTCAAAAGCTGAACAAGCCCTTGCCTTGTCTGTTATTCAGCATTTCTGCTGCAGCTGTCAACAGTGCCTCACTGAGTGGCGGCAGTTTGACTTCTTTATTTTGGCTTTCAGTGGCTGGATTAGTTTTTCTGACACCTTCACAGCCCCACCAGGTTATATAAACCAACCTGTCCTGCATAACTTGTGACCCATCAACCCAACTGCAGCCTACTAGCCACTCTGAAGAGCCATGCTGGCCACTTTTTATAGCCAGCACAGCTCTTTAGCGAGCAGCAGCGGCGATGGGAGGGTGAGGGGGGATGTAGTGAGAGTGAGGGGAATGTGGGGGGGGGAGACGTGGCGGGGGGTTGGAGGGAGATGCGGCGGAGGCGCATGTATGCTCTCCCACCTCAGGCGGCGGGAGAGCTGGCAGCAGCCCTGGCAGCACCATCACGAGGGCATCCCCACTTGATCTTAATATCCAGACAGGCACATAAGGGAGAAGGTGCTCCATCAGGTAACCAGATCCTACGCCGTGTAGGACTTTATATGTCAGCATAAGCACCTTGAACATGGCCTGGTAGCTTATTGGCAGCCAGTGCAACTCCTTCAGAACTGGTGTGATATGTTCTCAGTAGGCTGCCCCACTCGGCAGCCGAGCCATGGCATTCATTTCCTTTTGCACTAGCTGCAGCCTCTGGGCCAACCTCACGGGCAGCCCCACGTAAAGCGCGTTTCAATAGTCCTGTCGAGCTTACCAGTGCATGGATCACCGTGGTGGCCAGACTATCCGTGCCTCTTCCCTTTCCAGTCCTGTTGTCTGCCCCTCCCTCATCTGCTCTGAAGCATACCTGGAATCCCACTGTCCACAGCAGGAGAGCGTGCAAAAGGACCACAAGAACATCTAGTCCATCATCTCATTTCCAACAGTGGTCAGCTAGGTTCTTTCAGGAAGCCCACCAGCAGAACATTGCCCTCCCCTGCTCTTGCCCTCTCAGCAAGCAGAATTCAGTGGCATGCAACTTCTGAAGCTCTGGAGGATCCATAAAGCCACCATGACTAGTAGCCATTGATAGCCCTATCCTGCATAAATTTGTCTATTCCCCTTTTAAAGCCATCTAAGCTAGTAACCACTGCTAGTTCCTGTGGCAATGACTTCAATACATTCATTATGGATTGTATGAAGTAGTGTACTTTTTTTCGTCTATCCTGAATCTACTGCCAATCAATTTCATTGGGTGAGCCTGAGTTTTAGTATTATGAAAGAGGAAGAAAAAGTTCCCTCTACCCATCTTTTCCACACCATACATAATTTGTTTAAACCTCCATCATATCCCTCCTTAGATATCTTTCTAAACTAAAAATCACTCAAATGATAGAATTTTACTATAAGTCTTTTTACCTATGATTTAATTATGTTATAACATTTGATCTTTGAACTTTAATTATTGGTTTGGTTCACATTGTATTTATATTAATTTGCAATGAATAAATAAATTAATTAAAAGCCTTCTAAATGCTTTAGCCTTTCCTTGTAGGAAAGCTGCTTCAATCCTCTTCTCATTTTGGTTGTGCTTTTCTGCACTTTTTCTAATTTTATGATGGCCTTTTTAAGAAGGGTCACACTGCTGTTTTATATAAAGATATTATGATACCAGCTGTTCTATTTTCAGTCCCCATCCTTATCATCCCTACCATGGAATTTGCCTTTTCCCCTGCCTCAGCCCACTGTTGGTATTTTCACTGTGGTATCCACCACAGCCCCAAGATCTCTTTCCTGGTTAGTCACCACCAGTTCAGATCCCAACCGTGTGTATATAAAGTTGGAATTTTTCCCCATGTGCATTACATACATTGAGGGTGCAATCCTATGCATGTTTAGACAGAAAAAAGGCCTACAACTCCAGCATGCCCCAGCCAGCATAGTTGACTGGAGCATGCTGGGAGTTGTAGGCCTTTTTTCTGTCAGGATTGCGCCCTGAATCTCTTTTGCCATTTTATTGTCCATCCAGTGTGTACAGATTCTTTTGGAGCTCTTCCTAATCTTTTTTGTTTTCCCCTTCCTGAATAATTTGGTGTCATCTGCCTACTAGGCTCACCGCTCACCCCTGAAACCAAATCAATTAGGAACAGGTTAAATAGCACTGGTTCCCAATACAGACCCATTGCTCACTTCCCTCCATTGCAAGAATTTCTGTGCTTCCTGCTCTTCAACCAGTTATCAGTCCATAAGAGGACCCATCTTTAGAGCGGGTATTTATTTATTTATTTATTATATTTATACCCCACCTTTTTTCCTGAAAGGAACCCAAGGCGGCTTGCATAATCTTCCTCCTCCTCCTCTCCATCTTATCCTCACAACAACCCTGTGAGGTAGGTTAGGCTGAGAGTCAGTGACTGGCCCAAAGTCACCCAGTGAGTTTCATGGCCGAGCGGGGACTAGAACCCGGATCTCCCAAGCCCCAGTCCAACACTCTCACCACTACGCCACACTGGTTCTCACACTGGATGTGGAAATCCTGAGGTTCCCAGTGGGTTCAGCAATCTTCCAGGCCTCAATTTAGGCCATAAAACACCTAAAAGAGCTGCTGCCACTTGATAACTTGGGTATCAAGACCCCTTTTATCAAATATAAAATTGTAATCTGACCCCAAAATACTTGTGGGCATCCATAGAGATACTTAGTAAAGAACCACCACCCCATTCTAGGGAAAATTCAAAATTCCCAAATAGCATGAGGCTGAGCAGGGGTGCGTAGTAGGGCTGGAGAATTGAATTAAGGCCAGTAGACACAGGCTCCTGATATAAAAAGGTAAAACTAGTTTTTAATAAGGAATCAGTTTACAGGCATTTGAAGGATGGAAAAATAAAACAAAAGGATTCAAAAAGCAAGCATCTTCAGTGCATCATACACATCTAGTTCGATGCTATAGCACAGTCTTAGGTTTGCAGGAAAAGTAGGTTCGAAGACTTAAACCATCCTTAAAGCCAAGATGGGAGCTTTCTTCATTCCATAGTCCTCTGAGATTTGCTATTCCCAGAAGAACGAAACCAGTTAAATGAAGGTGAGCTCAGTCTTCCAGAGGGAGGGGTCTGAACGGCTGAGCAACTTAGCTCTTGAGATATATTGGAAGAGCTCCTCAGGAAAGACAAAGCTGCATAGGAAAAGGATAAACCTGTGGAACAGGCTATCACCTGAGCTAGGGTGGCCAATTACGCATCACCCCAAAAGAGGAAATGCATCACTAAAAAAGAAGACACTAACTTGCATAACATTTGCACATGCCAATTTGTATGTATAGGTACAAATTTAGAAATAGTAACTATAATTCAAATAGAAATACAGTACATCTTATTATAGCGGGGAAGACTGACCAAGGCGACCTGCACCTGTGTTTCTGCTGTTTGCTGTCCGGGTGCTAACTGGTGAGGGGCAACTTATGGGTCCGCCGGCTCCCCCTTCTTGTGGTTCTTTATCTTTCAACTGCACTTGGACTGGACAGCCTTTCAAACAGAAGGCACCTTCAAATAGAGGACTGTCCTCTGTAAAAGAGGCCTCCTGGTCACCCTGCCTGTAGCCACAGGAAGATGAGCATCTGGCTAAGTCATCAGAGTGTTTATAAAACACTTCGGGTGCAATCCAAAAGGCCTACAGTTTCCAGCATGCCCCAGCCAGCTATAGTTTTTTGTTGTTTTTTTAAAGATGAAGTTGGAGTTCTCCACACCATCTTCTTATCCCATGACTATTAAGTTTTCTCAGACTGTCTTTGGTGAGGGACTTGGTAAAGTCCAAGCCTGCAGTGACTACTGGATCATCTCTAACCACAAAGGGAAGGAACAGATTAGGAAACCTGCAACTGCTTTGTCTTCTCTGGCATCATAGGATGTAAAGGTATATATCCAATGTCCAGGTTGCAAGGTGGCAACCTTGCAATATCCCCTGTAAGCCCAGCTCCTGGCTTCTGTGCCAGGCCGTGCAGCCTTCCTTATAGAGCTGTTTAGCCCCTTGCCTGCCAGATTCCAGGACTCTGTATGACCCATGGCCAATCACATTCGTGAGCTTTTTGCCCTTTTAGGGTCCCTCGCTGGGTCAGGCATCCATCCAGCTGAATGCAATTGAGTTTCAACACTTACACCATCAATGTCAGTGAAGCCAGGTGAGGAAGATAGAGTTGCCACTTTCTGTTTGAAATATAGGGGGGGGGGTACATTTCTATTTTCAAGCATTCACCAAACATCCTGGCACTTAAGAGCTGAATGCCTCCTAGCATTTGCAGAATTCTTTTCACTCAAAGGACAAGGGTGCCTAAAAAGCAGCTATGAGCAAATGTCCCCTGCCTATGTACAGAGTACCTTTCTTTTGAGAACAGAAGATTTCTTAACCTGTCCAGATGTACTGTGGAATCTGGTGTCCTATACCTCACACTCAGCCTATTTAGGGTGGCAATATTCCAATAAATACTGCACTGCAGTAACACCCTTCATGGCAGGCACTTCATTCATTCATTCATTCATTCCATTTCTATCCTGCCCTTCCTCCAAGGGGCTTGGAGTACATTGTTCCCCCTGCCCCATTTTATCCTCACAACAACGCTGTGTGGTAGGTCAGGATAACCAAGAAAGAGTGGCCTAAGGTTGGCTTTGTGGCTGAGTGGGGATTTGAACCTGGATCTCCTTGATCCTTCTCAGAAACACTAACCACGGACTCTTATATCTCAGAAAATGCACCTGGGAAAAAAGATGCCAGCCATGTTCGAGATCCTCCTATTGAAGAGCTGAGCTCCAAGTGGTGTCACAGGGCACATGCATTTGCATCCACAAAGCACAGCCTTCATGGCATATTTATTTATTATTTATTTATTTATTTATTTATTATATTTATACCCCACCTTTTTTCCTGCAAGGAACCCAAGGCGGCTTACATAATCCTCCTCCTCTCCATTCTATCCTCACAACAACCCTGTGAGGTAGGTGAGGCAGAGAGTCAGTGACTGGCCCAAAGTCTCCCAGTGAGTTTCATGGCCGAGCGGGGAATAGAACCCGGATCCCCTGAGTCCCAGTCCAACACTCACCACTACGCCATGCATGCGGCTGCGCGCGCTATACTACAAAATGCAGCCGCCACCAATGTGATGCCTTAGTACACAGGTGCGTGCTATGTTAGCACATGCATATGCACTAACAGCAAGAATGGCTTAGCTGGAATATTTCTGGCTTTGCGTCCTTCGGTTCTAGCAACAATCCTACGCCTGCATAATAAGGCAGTGACTGCTCAGTTCTTTGCACATTTATTCAGAAGAAGGCCCCACTGGGTTCAGTGGGATTTACTCCCTAGTAAGTGTGTTTAGGATTGCAGCCTGAGCCACTGGATGGTCTCCAACATGTGATTTATCCTAAGGAGAACTTCAAGCGATCCAGAGCAATTACCACAGATTCCTTCAGGAAGTCTGCTTTATGCTTTGAGGACCAAGGGCTTAGGGAGAAGGTGAATCACTTTCCAAATATTTTCAAATGATGTCCCAATCCAATATAACATATTTTATATGGTACTGGTCTGTTCATTGGATAACCTGATACATACATGCTTCACTTGTTTGTTCCTATGATAAAATATCATTAAAACTGCAGAGAGAGTAATAGTCATAATTAAACCCTTTCCATCTGAGCTAAGCTGGCTAACGCAGTCTTTGCCCTCATTGTCCGGCATTCTCTGTAATTTTACCGTGGCTCCAAAATGCATGGAATCCCTTCCAAAAAGGCTTTTAATTTTAATCCTCTGTGACAGACCTCACTGCATGTTTGTTTGATAAAAGAACTGGGCAGTGGGGAGAGAGATGAAGATGCCCTGTGACTAGAAGAGAGAGTGGGTTTGTTGTTAAGGCCTTTAAACTATCTGTCTAGAAAGTCTGCATGATGCGAGCTATTGATTTACCCCCAACACACACAATTCATCTATTGGCTTCAAAGTTATGTAAGCAACAGGAAAGAGAGGAACTATCCCAAGATATACATACAACAGCTCACATATATACATTTATTGTGTGGGCTCTTGTCCTGTCCCAAGAATCAAAAGTGAAATATTTTGCAAATTAGTAGTATGCAGCTGTCCGTGGGGCACAATCCCTTGAAGGGCTGTGATAGAACCATTGCTTGTGGTGCACATGCTCATTTCTTTTGTTCCGTTGTTGTCTTTGATCAAACAAGTATGGCAGGTTTTTGAAGCAGTACAAAACCCTGCAAAACTTATTTAAACAGACATTATAGTGGGACAGGGGGGAAATAGTATACTGCCTTCAGTGTCCCCCCAGAATCATCCAAGATGCACTGGTGAATGTTGACAGGCACCTAAATGTGATTGTCAGCATTCACATATATCTCTGAAAAATAGGGGAATACATTTCTGTTTTCAAGCATTCACAAAATTCATCTGGAATTGTCAGTATTCATATAGGAATGTCACAGTCACCACATTTTGGACATTCACAAATGCATGAACACACACACACACACACACACACAGTGACTGAAATCCAAAATTCAGGAAGAACTGCTAACTTACAGTGAATAAATAAATCTCCCTGTAGGTTTGTAATGATCTCTTCTCCCATTGAAATACAGCTTCTTCTTCAATTTACAGCAGTGGATGTGAAGGGTGGAAAGTGGCTAATCAGTGAAGAGAATAATCAATTCTAGTAAATTATAGGGAACAGCTGTAAGAGATTTATATAGAGTGTTTCAGAGTAACACACATATACCATCTTTCTGATATTGAGAATCTATGTGTCATCCGTGTACAAATAAAGATAAATATATCCCCAGGTAGTTGACATTTTGTTGCAGTTGCAGGGGGGGGTGTACTCATCCGGTAATTTAAGCACTGGCTTCTCAGAAGTGATTTATGAATCTGAGTGGCCTGATTGGCGGTACACAGCTTGAGAAGTCTTAACAGAACCCCATTTTCAGAGTTCATTCATCCTTTAAAAAAACACCCCAAAACAGGATGCATAAGGAGTTTCATGTTACCTCTCTATACTTAAAAGCATCCAGTGCCTTTTAACCAGGGAATCCTATAGGTCTAAGAATATGTTTTAATGTTTTTCTTTTTAACATTTATTAAATTATAGGCACTCTGAAAGTGGTTTACAATAAATTAATCCAACACTTAAAAACCACCTCAAGAAATATCAAATTACAGGGAAGGTGCCCTGAGTTCCACCGCCTGGCCCCTGCCAAGGCCCAAAGTACCGCCCCCCCCGCCCCACCATCCAGGGTTGCTCTTCTTTCTCTCCTCCCTCCGCTTCCTTCCCTCCTGGATCACTTCCTTCCTTCAGTGGCCATCCTCTGTCCCTCTGCACAGGCTTCCCCCCTCTGCTTAGGGTTGGGAGGCTGCATCATGCTAGATAACAGGCTAAGCCACCATTTTTCCAAGTCTCAGGGCTTGGCCAAGCTCTCAGCCCATGGACCCCCACTTTTGGCCAGGCCACCATGGTGCAGATCCCTTTTATGGTCAAATGGCTGGCCTGGCCTTGCTCACCCTTATTTAATGTTTTTAAATAAGTATATTTAGAAAGAATATTCAGAATTCTGTTATCAGGATTGTAAACAGATAGTGTATTGGTTGGGAAATTACTTAGAATCTAGCACCTGACTGGCAGAAGTAATAAAACCCATTCACTTGGTATAAGGCTAATATGTTGATAGTGTGAAGCAGGGTCATAGCACTGGTCCCACACCGCCAATGCCCACACGTTCTCCTTAAACATCAGCAAAGAGGCATCTACACCAGAGTACCTGAATGCTTGTAGGCACGCCACAGATCAGGATCCCTGATCATGTAGGGGCCCTGATTGCATGGAGTGCCTACACATATTCAGCTACTCGCACATACACTGCAGATGTTCTGGATGAATGTGCAGATGTTCGTGGGAAAGCCAGTAGCATGGCCCCATTCCCCCTTATTTGTATGCTAGCCCTACACATGAGTAATAGTCCTGCACTCAGCAGAAAAGTGGGGCGGGGAAAGGAAACATGCATTTTCAGTTGAGAAGACTCAGCTGGAGAGGAATCAGAAGTTGGGATCTTGGAGAGGAATAAAAATGGGAGAGGAAAAAAAAGTAAAGAAAGATGAAGATGAAGGCTATAGGAGAAAAGGGATTTTATGTTTAAGAAAACAATTTAATCGCTGAAACGGTTACAGTTAAGATTATAGCAATAGTGGAACAAAAGCTGCTGCCATTACTTGAACAGAGAAATATATGTATATTAACTGACAGTTCTAAGGCTGACATTGCTGAGATAGGTATTATTAATTATTAACATTTAGATGTTTTCTTTATTTAATATATTTCTCTCTCTGCCCCCTCCCAAGAATAAATTGTTTCATTTTAAAGAAACCCTGGTAGAGTATCTTGCTATCCATTCACACCTAATACCCACCTACCCCCAAAGGAGACATGAAGTAAGTTATTCTTTAACATAGAACTTTGCTGGCAGACTTGGTGAGATAGAAACTATATACTCAGAGGCACAGTTTTAAAAAAATTCTGAGGTGTGCCAGCAAAACCTATGAAGAGATAGTTGGCAAGGTACGGGACAGTGGAATGCCCTACCTGGATTACTTACCTGGGTAATGCTGCTTTCCATTTCTCCACAGCAGGTAACAGAATTTTCATTTGTATTATGATTGGCCAGCCATACCATCTATGATCTACTGGTGCTTAAAACTAGCTTAAAATGTGTGTTAAGCCTTTGAGAACTGGGATTCCATACCTCTCCCCCAGTTGCCCAGCATGTGGGTCTACTTGGCCAGTGGTGCTACAAGGCTACAAATGAACTTAAACTGTTCTGCTTTCACTATTCTCAGTGTGCACTTTCTTGTTGCTGGGGAGGATTCTGGAGTCCAAATGTTGAGAATCAGGACAATCAGGGCGCTGTAGGTACAGGGGAACAGTGCCTGGCTGTCAACTACTCTACCCTCTCCCTATTGTCATGGAACTGCTCACCTGGGGGCAAATCTTTGGCACTAACCAGCACCTCTCTACCACACCATTAGATATCCCTGCTGTTTCTCTGGAAGAGGAGTTGATTCTAACACAACAGAACTGAGGAACTATAGACTAGGGGAAGTGACAGAAAGGCCACACAATCTGTAGCCCTCTTTGGTCATTGCCATCCATCCATAGGGCTAAATTCATGGACTGGGAGCAAAACCTCACCTCCTGGCCCCAACCCGAATGTCACTTGCCCCACAACCCTACCCCCTGGACATCCACACATTTATATGGATGTCCATACAGGCAGGAACGATGCAGGGCTGTTTGGCGCCCTAGGCCAAATTATATTTAGCGCCCCCCCTCTCGTGCCGGGGGGGGCTCCGGAGCAAAGCAGCCCTGCTCTGCAACCCCCCCGCGCCGCTGCCGCCGCCGCCACCACCACCCCCTTATCTACCTTCCCCCCCCCCCCCGCTGCTGGCTGCTGGCTGCTGGCTGCTGCCGCCGCCTCCTCCTCCAACGCGACGGGACCCCCACACTTTTTTTTTTTTGCCGGGGAAACCAGGGCAACAGGGCTGTTTAAGCCCTGTTGCCCTGGTTCCTCCCGCCAAAACAACACCGGCGGGGCTCCGGAAATGGCACGAAGGTAGGTAGGTGGCTGGTGGGCGGGCACGCGGGCGGGCGCGGGCGGGCGCGGGCGGGCGCGGGCGGGCGGGCGCGCGCGGGGGGGGAGGTGCAGTGGCGCGGCGGCGGGCGGGCGGGCGGGGAGGTGCGGCGGAGGCGGCAGGCGGGGCAGGAGCGCGCCGGCGGCGAGGAAGGAGCACAGCATTTCTGCGCCCTCTTCCGCCATGCGCCCTAGGCAGCCGCCTGGGTCTGCCTAGCGGTAGCGCCGGCCCTGCATACAGGGGAAGCCTTCATGTGAAGACTTCCATGCAATTGGGGAACTGGTGAATATTCAACATTCTCAGCAGGGACTATTCAACATCAGAATCTGCATGGCTGATTTTTGTGAGCAAATTTGTTCCAGCTTTGTACCTGTGTTTGAGTGGAGAGATGTCTAAATGAGTGACTGAGAGAGTGCATTGATTTATGGTGGATCTCACTGATCAGTTTAAAATAGTTCCCCATACCATGACACATGTGAAGAAAAGAGCCTTTGGGGGCTCACACACACACACACACACACACACACACACACGCACGCACGCACACGCCTCCTCATGTGTAAACCAAGTGGGGCCAGTTGAGGGGGCTAGGAGGAAATGAAAGGTACATAAAGCATCGGATGAAATGAATGGCGCCTAGATGCCTAGAGAAGTTGGCCTAGGGCTTTCATATGTAAATAGTTCAGGCCCAGTAAGCCATGAGTCATGAGTTCCCTTCCCCCTGCCTGGCCAGGTGAAGTGCATTATGATTGGCTAAGAGGCAGCAGAGCTACAGGGAAGAGGGGAGGGGGGGAAAGGCATATTTCCCAAAGCGTGGGTTTTGGTCTTTGTTCTACCCGGCTGTGGTAATGGCGGTAAGCCAAGGACCCCAGGCAGCTCCTGGTGAAATTAGCTGGATTGAGGGCTCTAGTAAAGGCAAGCCTTGTGGGAGTTTTACCCATCTCGGACCTTCAGGTAGGTGTGGTAATCTCCCTCGGGCAGCGAGGCTGTGCTAGATTTAACCCTTGAAGAGAACACCCTCAGGTAACAGGTGTGTGCCTGAGAGATATTAAAGAATCAGGTTTTATTGTTTTGTAGCTCTATTTCTGTGTACTAAAGTGTCTCTCTCTTTATTTTGTGTGCTTCTCTCATTTCCCTAATCTTGTTGTAAAATGCTACCAGAATAAACCTTGTCGTGGTTTTACCCCACATGGGTTTTGTAGTTACTCTGCTTGGTTCCGTATCTAAATCCAGGTTACAGAATTAAAGGCGAGTCCCTGAACAGAGATCCAAGTAGGATTGCAGACAGCTGAGGCTGGCAATCTGGTACCTTGAGATCTCTGGGGGTCTTGGTTCCTTTGGAGTAGGAAAGGGTGGGGGTGTGGCGGGCCAGCCAGCCCCCCCTTCCTCCACAACACATTTATTCCATTTTTAAAAAAGTTATTTAACAATAGCATACCTTACCTTCTCAAAGAATTCACTATCACTGCATTTAGATGCATACATTACAAACCAAACACTTTCTATACATCTACTGATGGAGTATCAAACCCATACCGTTACCATGTACTTTCCAGAAGTTAATATAATAGCTCCATATTACCTGGAAAATATTAGCTTGAACTCGGGTCCCTCTCAGTTTAGAAAGCAATTGTATGCTTTCAACAGAGCACTCCAAAATTGGAGCACTCTGTTCCTTCTTATGCCCTATCAGTTCAAGAGGGATGTGGGGCTTATAGTACCTTTCTTCTATCCACGAACAGAAGAAAAGTAATTCCCTCCCATGGCTGGCAATAGGAGGGAAACATTTAGACATGCTCTTGAGCACATCTAAATGTTTCCTGGAGAAGGGGGAGTGGTTGCAAGCTCAGAGAGCATAGAATCTCTTGGATCCTCAGCTGCTCCCTCCCCAGCCACCAGAATGCCCCCAAACACGCATTTCTCCTCCCCTATGTGGTTAGAGTTCCAACCTCATAGAAGGATTCATCACGGAAACCTCCATGGTAGCCGGGTGGAGCCAAAATGAGGGCTACGACACGGGGGAAACCCTTCTGAGATCGGAGCTCCATCTACGGCAGTGTTCTCCAACCTTGGGTCCCCAGATGTTTTTGGCCTACAACTCCCAGCATGCCCCATCCAGCTGGGAGTTGTAGGCCAAAAACATCTGGGGACCCAAGGTTGGAGAACACTGATCTACAGCCTCGGAGGAGTTTTCCCACACAATCCTATGGCCCCTGGGACACTGTCTAGGGGCCATAGGTGTCTGGATTGGCCCAAGCACTGCTATGGGTCCTTTAGTTTTAAAGTCAGAATCTAATTTAGAAGTGGTTCGGGATGGTTTTAAGATCCAATTCAGTCATAGAATTGGCTGAGGCCTCAGAGAGCTTTCCCTCGGCCTGGCTTCTTATCTGAGGGAGGGGAGGGCTGGTGGTTGAGCTTGCTTGGGCTGTGGAATGTCAGAATGGCGGGAGCGTCTCTCTTCTCTTCCTGGCTTTCGAGGGAGGGGAGTTGAAGCTCTCCTGGCCAGCTGCAAAGTATGACCTTGAATGACATGCATACAGCTAAGAAAGTAAATAGCCTCTCACTGGTGAGAACCAGACAGGCAAAGGGAGGAGATGAGTTAAGGGAGGAGGGGTTTGCAAACCTGTCTCCTTGGTAACGGAGGCTGTCTAAAGAGGGCAGAACAGACATACCCTGTTAGGTGTAATATTAGCTTATAAGCTAGAGGTCCTGTCAGTTAGATTCATCAAGGATCTCCTGTGGCCCCCACCCTTGCACTTAAGCAAGTGCAAAAGGTTCAGTGCTTTGCTAGGAACACTCTCGTCTTTACTGCCCCAAATTCTCTCTGTTTAGACTTACCTTTCTCTCCCCCCCCCCCTTTACCTCACTGTTTCTCCCCCTTCCTAGCCTCTAGCTCAGTGTTCTCCAACCTTGGGTCCCCAGATGTTTTTGGCCTACAACTCCCAGCATGCTCCAGCCAACTGTATTTTTCGCTCCATAACATGCACCTGGCCATAACACACACTTAGATTTTAGAAGAAGAAAACAGGAAAAAATAATAATGTGCGATGTTTAGTCCTTCAGATAAAAAAAAAAATGTTGTGATCTTAGATGTATACACTGCTACTGGCTTTTACTTTGGTTTTATTTTGTTTTAAACATTTAGAGGTTCTTATATTGCATTTTATTAAATTGTTGTACCGTATTTTATGGTTTTAAGTTTTGTGAACTGTCCAGAAAGTTGTTCAGTTCGTATTTCAGTGCACTTACCTAGACACAAATTAGTCTGAGTAGAAGGGCAATATTGGACCTTCCTCCCCACCCTAGCTGCTGCCCTCGCTGCTAGTACGGTAAGCACCTTTCGATGGCAGTGGGGCGATGGCGGGGGAGGTGGGCCGATGGCGGGGCCGATGGCGATGGCAGCGGGGCGATGGCGGGGGAGGCAGTGGGGCAATGGAGGCGGCAGCGGGGCGATGGCCCTGCACCTGCCCGCCCGCGTCCCTGCTGCGGGGGTGGGGGTGCCGCCGGAGCAGCTGAGAGGCGGGGAATCAGCTGTTGCCGGCGGCGCCGGCAGCATGATGGCGGCAGCAGGGTGATGGCGGGGCGATGGCTGCGGTGGCGGGGCGATGGCGGTGGCGGGGTGATGGCGGGGCGGGGTGATGGCGGGGCGGGGTGATGGCGGGGCGGCGCGATGGCCCTGCTCCCGCCTGCCCGCGTCCCTGCTGCCGGGGGGGGCGCCGCAGCTGCCACTGCCGGAGCAGCTGAGAAGCGGGGAATCAGCTGTTCCCCGGGGAATCAGCTGTTCCCGGCGGCTGCGGCGGCGTGATGGCGGCGGTGGAGGGGCGATGGCGGGGCGATGGCGGCGGGGGCGGGGCGATGGCGGGGGCGATGGCGGCAGCGGGGCGATGGCCCTGCACCTGCCCGCCCGCGTCCCTGCTGCCGGGGAGGCGCCGCAGCCGCCGCTGCCGGAGCAGCTGAGAGGTGGGGAATCAGCTATTCCCAGGGAATCAGCTGTGAAGCAGCAGAGGGAGGTATGAAAAAAAAATACATTAAAAAAAAAATTGTTTACACAATATTTTTACAGTATTCACTCCATAACACGCACAGACATTTCCCCCTATTTGGGGGGGGGGGGGAGTGCGTGTTATGGAGCGAAAAATACGGTACCACCGTCTGAGCCAGTCGAAGCACTATTCGCTTGGTCTCTCCATCCAATCTAGACCCTTGCCTATTTGAATTTTGTTTTGTTTAGAACCTGCCACGGAATATGATGCTGGAAACAACATCTCTATTACCTGGCCCATTTTCATGTTTGGACCTAACCTTTCTTTGATACCTGGGATTTTCAAGACACCTGGGTTTTCAGCCTGCCTGGGATCTAGGGGAGGAGAGGCCCTGAAAAGGAGTAACTCTACTACAGCCTAGGAATGCCACCAGCTTGCTAGTATCTTGAAACCTGGACTTAGTTTGCTTGAGAGCATGGACCAGAGAGGCCATGAAAGGACATGTCTCTATTGCCCAGTACCCTCATTCTCTCACTAGCATGGGCTTACCAGAACCCTAGATCTTTGTTCTGCCTTGACACATGTCCCACTGAGATTCTGACATAGACTCTATTGTTGGACTGATCTCTGCCTATGTGTGTGTGTATTCTAGTTTGTAACTAGCTGTTGAACCATGTCTTGAATTGCCTAGAATGTTACCTTGCCTGGATTTATCATGACCTTGCCTTTATTCTATACCGTAGAAGTCCCAACTTGGATCGTTAAATTGATCTCTGACACGATTATAGTTAAAGGACTTTGGAGTGTTTGTTTTTTGAACTAAGCCTTTGACCTATAGCAGTTCATAGAGCTATAAGATTTCTGAAGAGTGTAACCATAAGCCTTTTCCCATGAGATTTGCTGCAATAAAAAGTCTCATTGATTTTGGTGTCCTGTGTCACAATGCCTGAAGTATTGGGCCCACAACAATGTTAGGGTTGTTCTCTTAATGTACTACATAGGTTTTTCCCATAACAACCAGGTTCCATAAATTAATGAGCCAATTTTTGACCCCAGAGTTATTGGTTCTGTCCATACATAAGCAATACAAGTTTTCACCGAGGTTAGTAAATATTATACTAAGTCCTGAACTTTCAACTGTGAAATTCCTTGGATATTAACCAAAAATAATACCTCTAGTGCATCAGATAACACAAAGCCTATCATTACATTGATAATGCCCAAATTTTCCACCCTAATTATTTTTTTGCTGTATTTTTTATCATGTTTTGTATGAAAAAATGCACTCAAAGCAGCAATAAGTTTTAATTATGGGCACTCCCACCACATATGGATAGAAGTTCCTTTTGTACCACAATGTTTCCAACATGACCCCGTACTGACACCAGCTTTTATTTTAATCCTCCAGGGGTAAGGTAGCACCTTGAAATTATTTTAAAATATGCTTCTCTTAATGTGGTACAAACAGAAAAGTACAATCCTTACTTCCAACAGTTCTCATTCAAAACAACACCTCTTTCTCCCATTGCCTTATATATTGTATCTCTTTATATTGCATCTCAAGTAATATTTCATGGATTGTGGATACATTTCCTGTTTTAGCAGGTTTCAATGAAAAAATTTTGTTCAAATTCCATTCATGTTCTGACTGATGATGCAGTTTGTTCCACAAATGGTGTCCGACCTAAAGGTATTGGAACAGTGATACCTTCTGCCCTTCTTCATCCACCAGTAACATTTGGTATTCTATATATCAACTGCACAGGCCATTTCTGCAGACCAGGGGTTGACCAGGGCTCTGACAGAAGAGCCAGGCATATCAGCTGGAAAACCTCCTGGAGTCCTCTGGAAACCCTCTGGATCCATTAGCCTCTGGGGGCGGACCAACTTAATAGGTCCCCCACCCTTGCAGGGGAGAAAAGCTGCTGTAAGTTTAAACCTCAACAGAAGGTGATCTGACTATGACAAAGGGGCCAATTCAAAATTCCCCAGCTTCAGATCACCATGGCCAGCTAAAAAAAAACAAACACCAAGTCTAGAGTGTGTCCTGCTACATGTGCCAGGCCAATGACATGTTGGGACAATCCCATGGTTGTCATGGAGGCCATAAACCCAGACAGGGTGCCATCAGCATGGATGTTGATGTCCCCCAGAACCAGCAGCCTGGTTGACCTCAGCATCACATCCAAGACCACCTCCACCAGCTCAGGTAGGGAGACTGCTGGGCAGTACACCAGCAGAATCCCCAATCTGTCCTGCTGGCCCAACACAAGATGCAAACACTCCAGACTAGTAGTCAGAGACAGAGGGAGCCTAGAGAGAGTGAGAATTCCTATAGACCACAGCAACGCTCCCTCCTTGGCCCTCAAGTCTACCCTGATGCTGAACCAAGTACCCCAGTGGACACAACTGGGAGAGACTAACTCCTTGCTACTAACCCACTCAGCTCTCAGTTATATGTGCCAGATTGGCTGCCTCATCTACTATTTTTTGGAGATTCACAAGTGTCCACCCTATTGGCAAATGAAATGTATGCAAATATGCTCCATGCCAGGCCAAATATCAGCCTTTAGTATTTATACCAGACCTGGCCAATCCAGATGCTTAATACTGCTTGCCAATTGCAGGGGCTGATATTGTACACCTGTATTTCCTTCTGTGCCTGAAGAGGGCTCTGAGCACAAATGGTCCCAGGTGAAACCTCAGGTGAAGAGGTTCCTAGATCAAACTGCAGAATCCCTGACAGCTTCAATGAAAACACAAGCTTAAAACTTGTCAGAAAAGCCTCAAAATTATGTTGGCACATAGCTCAAAATTTGATACAAGAGAATGCAGTGAGTCTATACAGGAAGGAAGATATATAGAAGGAAATATTTTCCACTATCAGCTTTTTTTCCCCCCTGCTGGGAAATGCAGTATTTCTACACAAGATTTTTTCATTTATATTTTTGCAGTAGCCGAAGTATTCTGACATAACTTCCCCAAGCAGCACAATTTATAACATCCAGAATCTCTTCCAGGAAACATGAGACAAGGCCTCACTTAATTCTAAATAAAAGGTCTTTTGGTGATGATGCAGTTAAGGGAAGTAAGTTATAAATGTAGCTACACTTTGACAGTAAACTTATATTCATTTCAGAAGATCAGAAGTTATGAGCTGAGTTACAAGATGAGCTTCAGGGCGATAAAAAAGCTAGAAGTGATTGCTCATGCTGACACAGTTTTTGAGCTTTTGAAAATGTGTATATCAGAGAATTTTAGAGAAAAAAGGATTTCAGTGTGTCACAAAGAAATTGCTTCAGATTCTTTTTTAAGACAATTTCCTCATGATGATTTTTCAAAATCCAAGAAAAAAATATTAATGTGTACTTAGACTAGAAAAGAGAGATTTGTCTATTGTGTGTACAGATCCATGCACATTTATAAGCAAGGAAGTTGTAAAAACAAAAGTTGCTTAAAACTGTGGCCCAGTTTACACATATGGTAAGCCAGAATCTCTTTGAAATTTTGGCTTAAAATGCACAAGCAAGCATGCTGGTGCACACTGCTTGATCACTCCTGCTTGGGTCCTCCTGCCATTGGGAGCAGCTAAAGAAGCCAGGGGCTCTCCATCCGTGGTTTGTTTAGTGTGATGATCAAAGTCTGGCTTTTTCCTCCTCTAACAAGTGAGAGTCACAAGCCAGGGTTTGTTGCTGGCACATTCATTGAGCAAGTATGCCAATCTAAAATGTCCCTCTTGCAATGTGAACCAAATTTTGTTTTGCACTATTTTGGATCTGGGTAGACAAGTATGAGGGAGCTCCATAAATTCATAACAATATAGTGACAGAGTACCGGCAAGGCGAGAAAAGCATAGGACATTCTGAATAAGCCACAACAATTATTACAGTTTGAGAAATGGGACATACTCATGAAATTAAAATGATACATTTGTCATATGATAAAAAAAATTTAGAGTTGCAAGAGCAGCTCTATAGTTAAGGTGACTGGCTTTTCAATATTTTACCATTGTAAAGTCTAAAAAGTCTGTAGTGCTCTTTTGCACTTCCCATTAATGTCAATAGGGCTTGTGCCCCAAATAGAGAGACAGATAGAAAATGAAATAACCAATCCTGAGACTTGGGGTGGATCTACACTAGGCATTTTTACCAGCATTGTAATGCCTGATTCACTGGCATGTCACATGATGCTCACCCTAAACTGTCCTCCTCCTGCTATTTCTTCCATTATAGCCCAGATTTCTTCAGACCAGTTATATCATGACTTTTTGATATGTTGCAGCCCCCCCCACCCGGTGTGTGTGTGTGTACGTGCGCGCGCGCTAAACTTGCAATACTGTTCTGGGGCCAGGAGGAGTGGCTTCAGTGGGTGGGGGGAGATGAGGAAGTGTCCTATTGGGCTTCAGCGAAACAGCAGCAACTCTGAGAAGGAGATCCTTCAGTTGCTTTCCCGCCTCCCTCGCGCGCGCCCCATGGCTTCGCTCTCTCTCTAATTTGCCCACTGAACTGGAGAGTAAATGCAATACTACTTGCCCCCTCCCCTCCCCTTTGAAAAAAATAAAGTGTGGAATGTCCCCTTTGTCCCCTTGCCTCAAAGAACAACTAGCTGAAAACGAGCCAAAATGCACGTCTACTCAGAAATAAATTGCATTATCTTCAATAGCCTTACTCAGAAGTAAATCACATTGATTTCAATGGTGCTTACTTTTGGTAAAGTCAGCACAGGAGAGGGGCTGCACTTGCTTTTGGGAACTGCTTTTGGGTGGACAGGAATGGGGGTACTAATCCCACTGGCTTCACCCCATGGGAGGTGGGAGGATGGCAGCAGCACCACAGCCTCCCCCTCATCTCTTCCCATCCCCTTCTCCTTCTCCATAATTTTTGGTGAGGGGGCAGGAGCAGGAGGAGCTGTCATTTTTTTTACCTTTTAAAAAAAGATCTCCGCTCCTTCGCACCTGCACATAGATGAAAAAACTTTTTTTTAAAGGGCACCTGCACACATCACCTTTCAAACTCCTCCTATGTCTCCCGCAATTGCATTTGTATGTGACACAAGATGATGTTTTCAACACAGTGGAAACTGTGCTGTATTCATAAACATGTGCCCCAACAGCAGTAAATGCGTTTTGCATAAATACCAAGACAGAGCACCCTGATTAACAGAAGAGGCTCTAGTGTAGATCCACTCTTGGCAATCTCTTACATACACACACACACACCCTGGCTTGATTCATAGATCATTCTTCTTTACACACACACACACACACACACACACACACCTTTGTTCACATTTTATTGCTTTCCCTGAACATAGGGCTACAGTTCCCAAGCAGCTCACATTTACTAAGCAAGTGTAACAGCCTAAACTGTCCTTTTTGCAACTTGAGCCAAATTCTCTACTGCAGTATTTTGGATCTGGAAACCTAAATGGCATGTTTGTTGCACTGTTCAACTCTCTTACCTAAATAATCATAATTCCTTCTAATACTGAACTTGGGTGATTTGGTGCCTATCAGCTTGGAAACAAAGTAGGGCCCATCCAAAACTAAGGTAGTGGCTTCATCATACCTCAAGAACTCCCTAGATTAAGTCAAAACAAAAAGGATTTTTTAAAAAAAACAAAAAAACACCCCAAATTGGGTACATTTACAAGGCACTTGAAAATCAATTGTTTTAAAGGTGGACAGCCCACCTGAAGCATGGAGAGAAGAGGTGGAGAGAAAAAGGGGATTAGCATTGGATTTGGAGACAAGTACCAGGTATGTGTGTCATTTGAGGAGCAAAAGTGAGGTAAGCCAATTTTACCCTGCAGCAGAAAAAATTACACTGATCTCTGGTTGTAGGTACCTCTGGATGCAACCTAGCATGTTCCAATCTGTTCTCCAGTTATACTAATAAAGAATTTTGCAGTGATGGATCCAATATCTTTCACTGAAGAAAGTTACCAACACTGCTTGGTTGTTCCTGAGAGATTAGAATTTGTCTTTCACTAAACAGCACTTGGTGTAAGTAAAATAACATTAGGCCTGACCTAACGGCACAGGGCAATATAATCAAAATAAACTTTGGTCAGTCTGCCAGGCATCAATATTTTTATTCGTGAAGCTGACCTAACAGAATGCCGATCTCAATGAAAATCAACGTTAGGGCATGACTTCCTTGAATCAGTCCCAACCACAGTATTTGTGTTGGACAGCTCCAACAAAGAGAGCAGTCATTTAGATGGATGGGATTCAGGAATGGGGCCCAGAAACAACATTCCATTTGGTTGCAGACCACGTCACGATTATGAGGGCCAACTAAACCAATGGGGTGGGGGTCGGGATCAGATAAAAGAAAGCTATTTTGTCATAACCCAAGAGCTAGGAAACGTTTTGATCACGAAAGACACCATAAGCTCAGAATATTGCTTTAGACTGCTCTAGGGTGGTGGTTTTCAAATGACTGACCTTTGGGAACACTTTCCATATTGTCTCATTTGCCACAGAATTCTTACATGTTGCAGAGGATTACAAGGCATGATCTTCTAGACTGCACATTGACTTTGAGATCATGCTGAGTACAGCCAATGTCTGTAGGGCAGGGCTCTCCAACCTTGGGTCCCCAGATGCTGCTGGCTTACAGCTCCCAGCATACCCAGCCAGCATGGCTAATGGCAAGGGATTCTGGGAGCTGTAGTCCAGCAACATCTGGGGACCCAAGGTTGGAGAGCCCTGCTGTAGCGCCTCACCTTCACTGCACATGAAATGAAAATGTACTTCAGAAAACACCCAAGATTCCCCTGCAGCTGCACGTTGCAGGGAAGATATCTAGTGGTGTGTAAGCTATCTTTCAGGAAAGCTCGTCTGCCATTATTGATTTTCTCATTGAAGAAACCATGATAAGCCTCTATGGAACCCTATGGTTCCCCAGAACACTCTTTGAAGACAAAAGTTCTAGAAAAGTATGCCCTTTTCAAGTCCAGCTCTAAGAATCTGACTTTGTTTGGGCCAGTCACGGTCTCTCAGCCCAACCTACCTCACAGGGTTGTTGTGAGGATAAAATGGAGAGGAGGAGGATTATGTAAGCCGCCTTGGGTTCTTTGCAGGAAAAAAGGCGGGGTATAAATATAATAAATAAATAAATAAATCTGGGAGCAGTTTACCAAGCTCTGACTTGACAGACAGGTATAATTCTTTCTGATGTTTATTCACATAAGTGAGGGCTAAAGCGCGGATTACATTTGCCAGGAAGACATAACCAAAAATACCCCCATGTTGGTGGCTGATCTTCCTCCCCGTGATAACATTTGTAAGTTGTCTCCATCAGATTTTGGTCATCGTGTTTTGAATCCCCCCCCCATGCCCCCCTCCATGGGTACTGGGAACATGGAGCAGCGGGTTGGAGACTCACAAAATGCTTGCCCCGACTCACACAATAAGGAGTTCCACATGTTCTGGCAGGGAGTGGGTCAGTAATCGCATGGATGTCATTTTCAGTGGCATCCCCATGATAGGTCTAACCTGTATTCCAGCTCGAACATTCAGGGGTGAAATGTGTAATATTAGAAGTTATCCTGGAAGGAGTTTGACCCTTAAAAATTAGGATGAAAATAGAGATGTGAGGAAACCCCTCCCATGGAGTTTTTGGCTTTTCTGCCTTATATTCTTGGATATTCATGGAAAGTCTGCAGAGTATCTCAGATATCCTTGCTTTTAGGAGCTAAAATCCACCTCTGACAAAGTAAAGAATGATTAATGGGCCTTTTATGCAACATGTGGCTCAGTTAGGAGAGCACTTTTGTATGCCAAAAATATCATCTGGGCAGCAACTTGCAACTGCAACTGCAGTGCAGGCTGCAGGAGCCATATGAACTCAACTGCAACTACATTGCCTCAAGCCAATCCCAAAACAAGCAACCCAAGTCACTTGTAATTTTGATTGTATACTACTGGCCTGCTAGGAGAGCACACTGTCGACATAGCAATCCAGAGTGCAAGGGCTTTTTCACTGGATCGCTAGGAACACCCTAGAGCAGGGCTCTCCAACCTTGGGTCCCCATATGTTGCTGGACCACAGGTCCCAGAATCCCTTGCCATTAGCCATGCTGGCTGGGTTTGCTGGGAGCTGTAAGCCAGCAACATCAGGGGACCCAAGGTTGGAGAGCCCTGCTCTAAAGCTTATTTCATAAAGGGGGTGTGTGTTAGGTTGCTGAGTACTTTGGCAGTAATCTTGAAAACCTGTCATGTTACACTGATAGTAAAAAAACCAAAAACAAATACCTACCGAAATTTCAAAGCAAATGGAAGCTCCCAGGCTATTGTCACAGCATAATCTGCTTTAAAGCAAGCTGTTTCAAAGACCCTGTTAAAATTTAGAAAGCTATTCCACCAGGTGGCGACAGGTATCTATAATTCAGCAAAGTTTCATATTTTAAAATATTACTTAGAGATTTATTAGCATCTCCCATTCTATTATCAGACACAAATTGATGGGAACAATCCAGTACAAATTTCTCCTAGTCCTGCACAAGATCCATTGAAATGAATGTACTCACGTAGCACTTCCATTCATTTCAATGGAGCTTGTGCAGGAGGATTTCTTACTGGATTCGTGTGACCTGTTTTCATATGCTACGTAAGTGGGCACATGTGCATAAGAGACTTTCCTTACCTGACATTTTACTTTCTTTGACCTACGAACATGGCTCAGAAATCAGAACCGTCCTTATTTTTCCTGTTTACGGTTGATTTTTATTTTTTGGTCTACCAATCCCCAAGGGCTTAGGCAAGTAGCAATTAAAGTATCAAAATTAGGGTTGCAAGCTTTATTAATCAACATTAATCAACAAATGCTTTAGGGCACAATCCAGTGTGAAGATCTTTGGCATAAGCCTAGCTGAAATTAGTGACAGGTGGACCCCTCCCCCATGTCCAATTTGTAATTGCTCAATTTAAATGGAATTAATTAAAAGAACATTTGCTTTTGGGTGGGGGTTTATAATACATTGCCACAGCTTCTGGCCTCATGGCACTGGGCATGTGATGGGGCTTGGAATCCCACCCAGCATGGATGGGGGACGTCCATGCCATCATAAACGCACACTTAACAATACTTACTGGAGGCAGAGCATGCCAGAGAGGGTCTCGTCCAGGCTGGGAAGGCCTCAGGCGTCAGTAAGGCCTCAGATGCTGCTGCAGTATCCAAGGCCTTACTGAAGCCTGAGGCCTCCCTGGCCTAAACAGGGCCCTCTGTGCCAGCCTTCCCCAACCTGGTGCCCAGCAGGAGTTTTAGACTTCAAATCCCATCAGCCTCAGCCAGCATGGCCAATGACCAGCTACGCTGGCTGGGGCATGCTGGGAGTTGTAGGCCAAAAACATCTGGGGACCCAAGGTTGGAGAACACTGGCCTAAAAGATGAAGTGATTCGTAACTGTTGCATTTTTAAAATGTCAATGTGAGGGATAAGGAAGTATTCCGTCCCCTAATATCTAGAAATCTGATTTGATCACTCTTTTGGCTTCTTAGCTTAATATTTTTCCTACATACATTCAAACCTATTTACTATCTTCACAGCCATAAAGGGGACAAGAAGGTTACTTTTACAACAAACGAAATCTGAGATTCCTAGGAAACTAAATTCTGTGTCCAGTAATACACTATATGATTTTTCTGTACTAGTGCAGAATCACACAGTGCACAGTGTTGTACAGTAAGAGCCATAGCACCCGAACAGCACAAACCTATAATATGTCTACTCAGAAGTAAGCCCCACTGACTTGAATGGAAGTTTCTTCCAGGTAAATGTGTATTAGGATTGCAGTGTAACAGTGCAATCCTATATATGTCTACTCTGAAGCAAGTCCCATTGAGTTCACCGGGGCTTACTGTGGGTAGAGGATAGCAGCCTTAATCTCTGATCTTGTAACTTACTTCAGTATCTGATTTATCCAAACTAAGTATTCTCATAAATCTCACTCAAGAGACTTTTCTGTAGCTCTACTTTATTTTTATTTCATTTTTGCCTACCAAACCTTCAAGGCACAGAAGCTAGTATTAAAGCAAACATGATCCTCTATTTTATAGTCTTGTTCTCAGATTGGAGAGGATGATATCTTCTGAAATCTCAGTAAATGATTTAAAACTTTCTTTCTGGTGTGTTTCAGAAAGCCAAAGTCATTCCTGCCCCCTAATTTATCACCAAAGCAAGGCTGACGTTAATTGCATTCTGTTATTACAAGCAGGGGTCATGTGTGTATTTCATAATAGAGTGTGTTATCTCTTATTTTATAGATATTCCATGCAGGCTAAACAACATTAAGAACACTGAGGTCAAAGCCCAGTCACTTAGAAAGAATAAAGGGAGAGGTTTACAACACAACGGGTGAAAGTAATTTATAAAAGAAACAAATGCTTTTCTTCTAAGATTGCACCAATGGAAACCAGAATAGTATGCCAATACGGAGGAATTGGAGCTTCCTAAAAAATATAGCTCTGGTTCACAAATTCCCACAGGCCAGGATTCAGTTCACACATGGTGTGCAAACGGCATAATCCCTTTCTTACTCCCCTCGCCCGCCCCGCCTGCAGATGACATCTACAGCACAATCCTATGCAGGTCTACTTGGAAGTAAGTGCCACTGAGTTCACTTTCTAAAAAATGTATTAATTAAAATATTTATAAACTGCCTTTGTGCCCTCTCAGGGCCTGCAAAGGGTGTGCGTAACAAAACATTAAAATATACTACAGTAAGAAACCAAGGTAAGAACAGAGCTGTCTTTAAAACAACTCAGAACGTGGGATCAATCAACCCCATATTGAAAACCATTCAATGATGAATGGCACAAAAAAAAACTTTTTCACTGGCCATTTAAAATTGAACAAGGGCGGGGCCAGTCTAGCATCCCTAGAAGGAGTTCCGTAGCTAGGGTGCTGCTGCAGAAAAGACCTTGGCCCATGTTCCCACCAACCGAACCTCTCTTGGCAGTAAGACATACAAGAGGGCTTCCCATGAAGATACTACAGGCAGGTGCATACTGGAGGAGGCTTATTATTCCCAGATAAGTGTGTTTAAGGGCATCTGTTGTGCTCTCATGATTCCTCACCCACGGTAGTTTGCAGGTGCTTTACACAATGTCGTCATCCTCCAGGGCCTCTCCCGTGCTTTCCAAGCATTTCTGCCGCTTTTTTTTAGAACGAGGAAAATGAGCTATTAAAGGGCTATCATGATATGAAACACTACAAGGTGGCCGTGCATTTTCGCAATTCCGCTATACCACCACAGTGCCACCTTGTAGTTGTTTAATGAAACGTATAGAAAGGAAGAGAAAGAAAAACCCAAGAAAAAAACACACATGTAAAGGAGCCATCTTAATCCCACAAAGAATCTGGAAGCAGAAGCCTCAGTAAAGTGGCAAGTTAAAAGCCTCATGTAGAGAAGACTGCAGCTGTGATAATCTAGACAGGGTTATAAAATCTATATACAGTCATGCCTTGGATTGAGAGCATAATTCGTTCCGGAAACGTGCTTGTAATCCAAAACACTCTTATATCAAAACGAAATCCCCGAAAAAAAATTTGTACAGAGATTTTTAATTTAAGCTGTACTACAGTACTTGTATTGCAAGACGTCGCTTGTATATCAAGTAAAAAAAAATTTAAATAAATATTTTAAAATTTGCTTGTCTTGCAAAACGCTCTCAAACCAAGTTACTCTCAAACCAAGGTATTACTGTATATAAAAGAAGGTGTCCTGACTGACTGACTGACTGACTGACTGACTGACTCATCAACGCGACAACGCCCAGCTCAAACCGTTTAATCTAGGAACGTGAAATTTTGAAGGGACATTGCTTTTATGACGTAGACCCCCACTAAAGTAGGATTTTGGGAAATTCCGTCCCTAAGGGGGTAAAAAGGGGGGGGAATCGCCCCACTCTCATATCTGCAGTTCTGCAAATAGGCCTCATCTCATAATTGCTGCAGGAGCCATCTTGCTGCAGGAGTCAATAGCAGCAATTATGCAAATAGCACATATGACACTTAGAATGTTCGTATGAATTCCTGCAGGGACCAATAGGGCTGAGTATGCAAATCTCCCCTAGGCCATTTAGAATGTTCTCTGAGGGGGTGAAAAGGGAGGGAAACTTTTTACATGACAGGGATGAAAAGGGAGGGAAACTTTTTACATGACTGACTGTTGTATGTGGGGCATCGTCGCATAGGCTCCATCACATTTAGACGGATCTACCCCAAACTTGGCATGCTCACTCTTCATCACCTGTAGCTGTAGACTCTCAGGATTAACCTGATTTTTCTTTAAGAACAGATATTTCTGTCACAAAAGATTTCTGCTGCCAGCACCCAGCCTAAACGTTACACTTTCAGTCAGAGACACTGCATCTTTTCCATACATGTTTCTTTTAAAAACAATTATACCAAATCTTAAAATCCACGCGAGCGCAGCTGCGGGCAACAGTTAGTTCTATATAAAGATCATTCTTCTGAACCATGATGTAGACATCGAATCATAGAAAAGTAGAGTTGGAAGGGGCCTATAAGGCCATCGAGTATACCATCTAATGGGAGAACTGGGTACAGATCATCTGTAGCTGGTTATGAGTGAGTCTGTACTGGTCTTTCATAGTTTACATGTTAGTGAAGTGGATCATGGTAGACGTATGTAAAGTGAGTAAATAATTCATGAAACTGCAAGGATTTCTAATCTTCAATGTTTCAGAACAGAGTTTAAGTATATGATAGTTTATCCATCCACACAGAAGAAGGGAAGTATTGAGTTAAGCCTTTAAAATCAGCATATTTTCTGTCAATTGTGAAACCTGAGAGAAAGATTTCTTAGATTGAGAATGATCTTGAAAACAGGACCGATAGGATCTGGCCCAGCGCACCACTGGTACCGCATGTTATGCAAAGTTCTAGTCAGACAAGTGATAATTCATTTTATTCATTTCATTTATTATATTTATACCCCACCTTTTTTCCCTGCAAGGAACCCAAGGCGGCTTACATAATCCTCATCCTCCTCTCCATTTATTGTATTTCTAGATCGCCCATCTAGCCGGTAACCCAGCTACTCTGGGTGATGTACAATGTAAAATGAAACAAAAAAGAATAAAATACATTTAAAACAGTATAAAATTTTTAAATCCTAACCCACCCCATATTCCTGCCTGAAAAGCCATGTTTTTAATGAACAGCAGAAGCTCATCAAGGAGGGGGCATGGCAGAGGTCACTGGGGAGAGAGTTCCACAGTTTGGGGGCCGCCAGCCACAGAAAAGGCCCTCTTCCTAGTCCCCAGCAGTTATTCACGTGAAGGGCTCCATGCACAGATGGAGCAGCAGGGCCACACTGCCGGCCCTGCCCAGTGGTGCACTAGGGCAGGGCCTGGGGGGGGGGCACATGACCTCCCAGGAAGTGGCAGACCCCGTGGGCAGTGGCAAACAGGCCTGGCATCAGAAACTGAGCTGGGCCAATGTTGGCCGGCCGCAACACCTTTATTATTTTTGAAACCATTTTCTGGTCTGGGGGTGGCCAGTTGGGCATGTACATGCTCCTTTTATTTATTTATTTTTACTTTAAATATATATTATCCCTTTCTCCAACAAAACAGGGCTTATTCTGAGGGAATATTCCATTTGCTCTGTCACATCAGGAATGTACAAGTAGTTGTACAGCATGGAATGGCAGTATGGCGGAAAAGTGACATGCTCATTGTGTGCCTCACGACTGAAGGGACACCCTTGGCTGTCTAAAAGGGGCCCCTCTGCAACCATGAAGTCCAGGGGCTAAAGTTAGCTAGCTGCACCACTGGCACTGCCCCCAATGTCGCATGGCTCCCTGCTCCATGACATCCACCTGTTCAGTGTGGCCATCTGCAATGGGAAAGCCGACATCCTTAGAGCTCTGGGCACATGGGCTTCCATGCTGCAGGCATCTGCCACAGCGTGCTGGCACTGGGCTGGGCTAGCCAGCATGCACAATGTTGGGGGTGGCCACATTTGAAGTGTGTGGACCCCTTTCACGTGGGTGACATGTGGAAGGGGCTATAGGGTACTTAGGAAGCATAGAGAAACAGATTTTAATCTGATCTTAATCAAAACAGAAAAGTAATTGGAACACATGGTGGCTCTGCATTTTTCAAGGAATGCCTTGGTATCAAGAGAAACAACATCTAGATGGTGTGACAGTAACAATGGGTATAAAAGGAGAGCTTTAGACACAATCCTAGCTTACTCCCAGACCCTATGAGGGAAAGACCATGGTTGAAAAGGTATTACAACCACAATCTTCTTATAGGGTTGTTATGGTCAGGCCTGGAGTGGCCCACTCAGGCAGACCATACTGACTCCATCTTACCCAGGGCCAAGAGGAAGAAACCTCCATTTCCCAATCAGTGCATGTCTCTCTGCTAAAGGCCACATCACCTGGACACTGGGGTTGAGATACAAACGATCTGGCTGAGGTCATCTCAAGGCCGAGCACCTCCACTCAGCACAGACAATAAAAAACCATTGACTGGTCCGATCGCTCAGATGTTCAAACAAAGCAGAATCTTCCAGAACCCATCTCTGGGCTGAGGATGAGCAATGAGTAGAGGATCAGCCAGACAACACATGATTCTTTGGGGGAATCTCCACCCAGGAAGGTGGGGGGACACCAAAAGAGATATACTGAACTAGAACAGGAAGTTCCAGGTCTTGTCTTCTGGTGAGGGGCTTGGTGCAGGACTCCCAGAAAGAGAGGGGGCCTAGGCACACGCGCAAGAGGAATTGCACCACTGAAACCAAGGATCTGCAAAGGACCAGGTAGGCTGCTTTACAATAGGGAAATTGTGTTAGGCTAGGCTATGTTTCCTATAGAGTCCTATACGTTAAAATCGGCATTTACACAAATTGCGTAAATTACGCAAATTGTGTAGTATACTACGCTATGTACTCTACGTAAACGACGTAGCGCCGGGGAACCCATTCTTAAGTATGGGTTGTCTGTAAGTTGGACATTCTTAACTCGGGGACTGCCTGTACTTGCTTACTTAATTGGAATCTTAAGGCTGTTGGTTACTTTTTGCTTTGAAACTGACTCCTTTTCCATTCTGTACTTTTGTTTGAATCCTTAATAAATCTTTTACCCTGTTTTCACCCCAGCCCAGCCTGTGTCTTTTGGGGGTGAAGTGGAGGTAGGCTCACAAGGGGCGCATCCAGGGCCGGATTAAGAGCATTATGGGCCTGGTGCTGAGGATTTTGGTGAGCCTTTTTATGGAAATAAATAAAATGAAGACGCAATGTTATATTAAAACAAATTAAATATTTTAATTACCATTAAAGTGCCAAAACTCCGGGTACCGCCCCAAAGTTAGGGCCGCACTCTCCATCTCTCTCTTCCTGCTGTCCCGAGAGAAAAGTGCCACGCACCTGCTTCCGGTCCTCCTGTCCACTGCTTTGCCACCCAGTCGTGGAAACGGCAGTGAGGGTGAAGGGGGGGGGCAATCCATCAATGCCAATATGGAGGGGCTGCGTGCGGCTCAGTGGTGGCACCCCTGGTTTGCATGCAGAAGGCCCCCAGTTCAATCCCCCCTCCCCGGCAGCATCTCCGGGGGGGGGAGCTAGGAAAGGGTCCAGCCTGAAACCGGGGGGGGGGGGCAGCCGCTGCCGCCAGTCTGTGTTGACAGTGCTGGGCCAAAGGGACCAAACGGAATGTATTATAAATAAATAAGACTCTTCCCCCCCCCCTTTTGCTGCAACAGGCTAACAAGGCTGCCGCCCTTCTGGAAATGAGCCACTTTGTCCAGTTTGTACCCAGAGGGGTTAAACGGTGCAGGGGGTGGGGGGGGGGAGAGCAGGGTCTTTGGGTCCATTTTCAATGTTCTGCTACAGCTGGTATTGGGTAGTTGAATCCATGTTAGAAATAGGAAACCAAAGAGGCAAAGCTGACTCGACGAGTCCCTATTAAAATCAATGGGTGGTTTTTCCCAACAAAACAAGGCTACTTCAGATGTGTAGCTTAAATAAATTCTAGGCACAAGTGTGCCTTTTTATTTCAAAACTCTGCAACTGATTTTGACAAGAACAGACCAGGCAGACAAACTCAAAATAACCAGGCAGGCAGAGGAGGCAGGGAACCCCAAAGCAGGCAGGCAGAGGCGTTTGTGTTGGACAATTCAAACTGTGGAACTGGTTAAGAAGAGACCAGGCAGGCAGAGGAGGCTGAACCCATTTTCACCCCACCTCAGTTCACGCATCCACTGGAAGCCACACCCACCCACTCCAGGTCCACCTCGCTTCTTTTTACTGCAGAACAAACAGTCCCCTGCTACCTTTGGGGGGGGGGAGGGTCTGTGTCATGAAATGGAGCAAGTTACCTCGCACAAAATGGAGCAAGTTACCTCGCACAAAATGGAGCACGTTACCCCCTAACTCCTGAAGGAGCACTAAAGGTGGATTCCCACAAATTAAGGAATTGGGGTGGGGGGGAACAATAAAGCATGGCTGGGAAAGCATGGCCCTGCAGAAGTTGTTGACCTCTAACTCCCATCAGCCCCAGCCAGCATGGCCAATGGTCAGGGCTGATGGGAATTGTAGTCCAACTCCATCTGGAGGACAGCACATCCCCCACACTTGCTATAAAAGAAACTGAGGGAGGAATAGGACTTTCCCCCCTTTTTTGTTCAGAGGGGAGGTCATTTTGTAACCCCACAAAAGATGGGGGTCTTGTTGGGGGGCACAGAAGGGGAAGCAAAGAGAACACATGTTTCTTTTGTTTAAGCAATGCAAGGAAGAATTGCCTGTCTGGGTCGGAAGAGGGGTTTTGACCTCTCTCCCCTGCCCTGGCAGTTGAAAATGGCTCAACCCCAACAGGTTTAGGAACTGCCCCTTTGGCAGCGTAGCTCTTGGCTTCTCCAGGTGAGGGCAACAGCGAGTGACCCCAAACAGGTATAACCACCACGGGGGGGGGGGGGAGAGACAGGCCCTCACTCTTACATTCTTAAACACACCCCCCCAATATAATAAGTTGTAGCTGAAAAACAGACCAGACCAAACTGATTATTATAAAGGGGCAAAACATAAAGGCATGTCAGGAAACCGAGAACTGGACCGGGGGGGCGGGTGTGGGGAGGGCATACGACCCACAGATGTTCAGTTATGAGGGCGGGTGAGTGGTGGTAATCGTAATCTCCCCCTGCTCGATTCCCCCATTCGCAGTAACGCTCTTATAGAACAATTGCATATGATGGGCGCTGCGTTGGGGGGAGGGGGAGAAACTCACCTGCTTTGAGACACACACACACCCCTCCCCCCGTGTTGTTTCGCCAGCTATCAGCACCCCCTTCTGCTACAGCCCTTGGGGCACAGACGGGGCATCTCGCAGGTCCCCGGCGGGAAGAGCCGCCGCCGCCGCTGCCACGCCGCCGCCGCAAGGGAGCCGCTGCCTGGCGTCTCGACGCAAGGGCAAGTGCGGCAGCGGCAGCAGGCGGCGGCGCGGCTCGGGCGAGTGGGCGCTGCCGGGCCAGCCCTCCCAACTCTGATGGAAACTCCAGAAGCTGTTTTGGCAAGAAGATCCGTCCGCTCGCCCCTCTTCCAGCGCGTTTATTCTTGGAACTGGGCGAGAGCCCCTCCTCCTTCGCCTAGTCTCTCCCCCCCACCCTCTCTTTCCCCGTTATATATTCCCCCCGCGGGCGATACGGGGAATGTGAGAGGTGTGCGTCGTCCCTTGAAGAATCGAGGAGCAGCCCTGCGTGGGAAGGGGGGGAGTGATCCTCGCCTTTGGAGAGGAGGGGGCGAAACCGCGCCTTTCTCCGCTCGCGCGCGGGCCTGTGGGCCTATTTTGTGGTAGGGGCCTGGAGCTGCAGCTCCAATAGCCCCTATCTTAATCCGGCCCTGGGCGCATCACGTCTTTGGTCACGCTAAGGCTGGTCTAAGGACCAGGTTGCACGCAACGTACAAGGCAAGGCCTGTAATATAGGTGGTGTTCCAGACCTGCTGCCAGACCTGCGCCCGTAGCCAGGTGCCCTCAGACACCAGGTCACCGCAAAGACTAAACATTATTTTCAAGAAGGAATTCATACTCTACTCATAACAGATGGTTTTGAATGGTTAAAACAGCATGTTGATTATCTCCATATTATCTTGTTCAGATTCAAGAAAACTGGTTATCACTTTCTTTAATATCTAGGAATATTGTGGGCTGGAACTCCCAATGTAGGAATGATGATTTCTTACATATAACATTTGTCTTTAAGGAACATGGGTGGCTAAGACAATAAATGGAATGTTACTACTTGGATATTATGTGGGGTCTTTACCTGTGATTAGTTTAAGAAGGATGTTCTAATACTACTATTCTATAGTTTTACTGTAATTTGTATTTTTTTCATATATTAATGTTGATTATTGGTTTTATGTTTGTAACTTTTACAGAGAAGCACGGTGCAAATCATCATCCTCTAGTCTGAACAGGGTGCACCACACAAGCACCTGGCTGGGTGGAGACCCAACTACTTCATGTTTTGGGGAGATGCAAGCCAGGCCTCCATGCATCTGTTTCAAGAAGTCCAGGAAAGATGTAAAACACATGCTGTATTTTTCAGTGGAAGGGCAGGAGGAAAAAAATCTTAAATAAATAAAAATATGCATGTTCGGGGCATAATTGCCCATCTGAAGTCTGAACACAAGCTCAACCCCTGCACCCATTTTAAAGAAGCAGAAAGGAAGATGTAAAATATATCACAATGTGATATCTGAAGTAAGACTTCTCAAATATTATGCTTTATTGGATTATTTTTTTTAAAGGTCTACATTAGCAAACTGTGCTGTTCTGAAATTTGTTCCTGTAACTCCTAGCTGATGTCCTAGGACAGCGTGTGAATACTTTATGGCAAGAGTTCAGGTACTGTAAGTCTGCGTATCTCCTTTGTTCTATTCAATCTGCTGAAATTCCTTCCATTCTGCATTTTCCTAAATCGAGTTATTTCATGACAAATCTGGGTTGCAGGGTTCCCAGTATTCTAACCCTCTGCCAAGTGGGATGCACAGTATTCAAATATTAGTTCAAAGGCAGAGATCCGCTCTCTAGCATGGTTTCCAGGGAGTGTTGAAACTGCATTTGGTTTGCTGAAGTACTTGTAGCCAATGGCTTTGCCTCAGGCAATACCATCTTGATCATGAGTATTCAAAGCAAGGATTTTCCCCCTTAATTAAAGTGTTCCTAAGACAAATGTGCCAAGCAACTGCAATGAATGATGGTAGAAGAGAGAACAGAAAATGGTCTACGGAAGAAAAGAGACTGGAGTCACCTGGTATGCACTTACTTAATTACCCCGTCCCTATGAAACGTTCTGAACACAGTCCTCCAGGAAGTGCCACTGTACAGCTCCCCACTCATTTCAGTGGGGTTTACACAGGCAAGCATCCCACTGCATTGTGCCCTACCTCAAAAAAAGGGGGGGGAGAATGTTTTAACCAATTAAAGGATTTTAGTTGATCACCTGACTTTAACCAATTAATTAATTCGTTACATCTAAATAAATGTATGTACATATAACCCAATCCCAAATAGGTGACTTTTTCAGATATTAAAGATAACTAGCAATTTAATAAACAAAAGCTCTCTATCACTATTAGAAGGAAAAACCATTTTAATGTATTATTTTCCATTCTTTGCTGCACTAACACCCCAGAACCAAAATAGCTTAACAAAATTAATTAGTATGCCCTTAACTTGCATTGATTAAAATTGTCCTCCCCAATCAGTCAACTAAAACTTTAGCTGATTAATCTACCACTAAAAACAATTTAAGTTTGCAGCCCTAATAATAATCACTTATCCTGAATCCTAAGATCATCCACACTCTTCCTTCAACAGTAGACAAAATTACCATGTAAACTTCCAGTCAACTATACCAGTGTGAACCCTGTGGTGTCCAACACTGACAAGGTTTGTCCCACATGATCCCATCAGCCCCATATGGTTTCCATATTTGTACGTCAGGCACCAGAGAACATGAACCAGGAGTCCTGTGGGTCAGGACTGATCCCCTCTCTATATGCACCTCCATGGCTGGTAGCCAGTGGAAGATATTACAAGCTGTTCTAGATATTACTAAAGCCCAGGATCCTCCTAGCCTTGGGAATCAGGTAATCTTAGAGAGCCAATCCTATGCCACTGCCTCCTATAGCACTCCCAGATCTGCTGCATTCTACACTTTGGACAGCTTATTGCTAAGGAAGGACACAGGACATCAAGTCTCTGTGACCACCCCTCTCTCCCTATTCTCCACTCCAGGTCTTTGCACTTGGACTTAAGTGAATGCCTTATAGTAGATCTTCATTGAGAAGTCCACCTTTCCTTCTGTCATGGGTGGGCACCTCAAACATAGTGAGAGGTCTCTTTTAACATGAGAAATAATATTGAGTTCTCAAATAGGGAGTAGCTGTCATAGAACTCTCACAGATTGTAGTCCATACGTTTTCAACATGCCGCCTAGTCTCACTAGTGAAAATATAGCATTTCAGTGTTTTCAGTAAACTTCCTGCCTTTATGAGAAGTCAGTGTTGTTCATTAGCATAGCTTTAATGAGATGGTACACAGTGCTATGCTAATATTCGTTGTATAATAATTTACATTAAGTCTTCCTGCTAAATACATATTGTTTCCATCAGTGAACAAACAGCTTATCCAAATGTCCAGATAATTTGAGCAACATGTTGTGGTTCCGGCATAATGCGACAAAGCAGGCAGTCACAGATGAGTGAGCAATATGCCAATAAAATGGAAAGAAATAAATTAGTATCATGGTAACACATGTGTATTCACAATTAATAAATTCCACTCCATCAGCCCATGATTTAATTATGCATTATGTATAGAGGTACCATTAATCATTCATGGATACTGTTAACTAAATGGTTATTTGCAAAGCATGTGATGCACATATTTACATTACATTCTCAAACTAGAGTGGGGAAATGTCTTGGCAGTGTTTTTAAAAGTTTTTTGTTTTTTTTTAAGATAAAAGATGAGAAATTGTACCCTAAATTAGAAAACGACATTTTCAGTCACAGAAAACCAAAGCAGGACACACACTTTGATCCATGCTAACTGTGTGTGCAGGGTCTCCTTAGGCTACTGACCTGGACTCAGGGAGGCTTTTCACCAAGCCGCAAAGGTGCGATTTCTGTTGTCATATTAAATGCACCATGGCCTTGGGGTGCATTATTGCAGCTCCCTTGTATAGCAACTCCTTTCCAGGGGCAGAGCTGCACTGGGGAGACTCCTACTTTCACCTAGCGCTTAATACAAGGTGAACTTAAAAATCTCTCTAGAGCAGCATTTGTCAGAGAAACTACCCTATTAGTTGCAGCAGTGATGGCATTTACTGCAGCGATGCCATCCCACTGGCCTGAGTCAGGTGTACTTTGAAACCTCTGCAAATAAAGCAGTGCTTTGTAAGGCGTTCCTAGGTAAATTGATGATGAATTGCTGAAAAGTTGGAGAAGTACGGTACTTGGGACAATCTGAACATGAAAATTATATGTCAACATTTTCCCTTTCAGTAGTTTTGCTAGTCTTGAAACATAATGTGAAGGACCAGCACCCGGGTCCTATGCGTGAGTTCGGTGCTTAACGGGTTAACCGGCACTGAGTTACAGCCCGTACAAGCAAGTGAAACCGACTAGGAGGTTTGCGTACACAAGAGGAAACTAGAGCCCTTTAAATGACCAAATAAGGCTTTATTTATTTACACAAGATACAGAGCGGAACTAACAGCTTTCTAGGAATACTATAATGTCAACACAACCTGAGGTGACCTCTACGTTTATCAATGAAACAGGCTCCCAGGCTAGTGCATTGGGATTAGTCAGTTACCTTAGACTAAAGACTTTACACTAGTCAATTTCAGCCTGGCTCCCGGTTGGCCGATCCGGGGATGAGAACAGCTTACTCCAGCCGCCGCTTGGAGGATGAACCTTGTTCCAAAGCACCCTGTGTTCCCAACAACCCCTCACAGAAAGGGAGAGGGGTTTTCTACCCGAGTTTCCCGCTCTCCCCACCCTCCAGGTCAGGTGGGGGCTTATGCCTGCCCCTTCATATCAGGTGGGCTTATTCCTGCCCGGGAAGAAGGTGACGTACTGGGTACTTTACAGCTCTTTGAGACTGCCCTGATAGTTTGATGGTCTTGATGGTCCTTTCTTGGGTTTTGTGGAATTCAACCGAGACTCTCCATTGTTGGGGATGCCGGTCTGTCTGGCTGCTTCCCTGTAACTCAATCCCCCCTCCTCGCCCCCCTCCCCTGGATGGAGGCTGTGTGTGTGTGTGTGTGTGTGTGTGTGTGCATGCATACTCGTGTAAGGCTTTCTCCACACATAATAATAATATGATTGTATTTAACAGAATTTTGAACATTCTAGGTTTTCATTTTTGAATACTCCTGCCCCCTGGCTGAGTTAATGTTATCTGCCTGGAGGATATTTTCAATGTTATACTTTTCAAAATTCATGTAATTCATACTGTTATGTAATGGAGCTCTGGAGGGAAGAGGTGCATATCAGTTGAGAGCGCCACATTCTTGGTGCTGGGCTTCCTCTCAGACCTTACACAGAGGGGAAAGAGGTTAAACAGCTAGGTGGCTAGTTAGATCCAGATGCTTTTGAATGAAACTGATTTTCTGGATCCATTTCAGTCAGGGTTTAGGTCTGACATTGGCACAGAAACTGTTCTGGTTGCCCTGTGGGATTTTCATAGATTTCATAAATCATAGAGTTGGAAGGAGCCTACAAGGCTATCGAGTCCAACCCCCTGCTCAGTGCAGGAAACTAAAGGAGGGGTCTCCCATCCAAGTAATAACCAGGCCTGACCCTGCTTAGCTTTCCACACTCAGATAAGCTGAGCCAGCGTAAGCCACAGTGCTGTGCTAGAAAAGAGACAGGGGGAATGCAACCCTGTTAATTCTCTTGGCCCTCTGTGTAGCTATTAATACCATCGACCATGATATCCTTCCAGAAAGGTTGTCTGAATTGGGAGTGGGTGGGATGACTCTGCTCATATATGGACAGTGGTTCTGCTCATATCTGGACAACCACTTCCAGAAGGTGGTGCTGGAGGAGTTTTGATTGACCCCTTTGCATTTATATTATGTGGTCATACAAGGATCCTTCTTGTCCCCCATGCTGTTTAATATTTACATTGGGGTGAGCAACCTGTGGCTCTCCAGACGTTTTGGCCTACAACTCCCCTCATCCCAAGCCAGCATAGCCAGTGGTGAGGGATGATGGGAGTTGTTGGCTAAAACATCTGGAAAGCCATATGTTGCCCACCCCTGGCCTGTACGAAACAGCTGTGAGATCATTTGGAGGTTTATAGTATGGTGTCATCACTATGCTGATGACACACAACTCTATTTTTCTTTTTCACAGGACCCAGGTCAGTGCCTGGCCATGGTAATGGACTGGATGAGGGCCATTAAACTGAGATCAATTCAGATAAGATGGAGGTACTGTTGCTAGTGGTGTTCAGTCAGTTCTGGATAGGGTTGCATTCCCCTGTAAGGATCAGGTTTTTAGTGTTGGGGTGCTTGTAGATCCAGCTTTGTCCTTGGTCGCATGGAGCACCTTTTACCAGTTGTAAGCAAGCACAAGTTGTGACAGTGTACATCACCACTGATCATGGGGCATGTCAGTTAAGACATCAGCCTTAGCTTCCAGTTTCCTGGCTTTGTGGAGCTTGAGCCAACATGAATAGCCTTAACTCTGGTCTTAAACCAACAGGTTGGTTTTTTTTTATCATTGAATTCTTTTCCGGCTCAAGTTAAAAACCAAGCCAGAAAAGAATTCAAGGCTTGCGATATTCACCCTGTATTGGAGGTGAGTTTTACAAGCCTCTGAGAGGTGTATTTTGATAGTGGAGATACAGTCTCGGTGACCATTTAGTGCCACAGTGCAAAAAAAGTTTTCCCCTTCTGGATCAGCACAAAAGATGTTGCCAGATGAATATCTGGAGAAAGCTCTCTAGTCCTGATACCAGTTCAGAAGCATGAGATCTTTGGCTCAGTGCAGTGTTCTCCAACCTTGGGTCCCCAGATTATTTTGGCCTACAACTCCCAGCATACCCCAGCCAGCATAGCATGCTGGGAGTTGTAGGCCAAAAACATCGGGGACCCAAGGTTGGAGAACACTGAGGATGTCTTGAAGCAAAAGAGTGATGTGTCTCAGCCAATTAGAGCAGGGAAAAAACCAGAGGAAACGGCTTGACAGTTTCTGGCTGGCCCCAGTCCACAAACATTACACCAAGTCTGATCTAGAAAATCACTTTAATAAAAAGGCTACTTGATGCTCCTGAACTAGTTCGGTTTCATGAAATATTCAAACGCAGCCATCAAAAGAGGGAACATCTCTTTGAAAGGTATATGGTAAAATGACATGGCATTAATACTGCACTCTTCTTCTATTGCTTTCCCATCACTGGCTTTGGTCTCTGTGTTCTTGTTGGGAGCCCATCTCCTCAGAGGCATCTGCATAACATGGAGGAAGAGGCCGGCTGGCCCTCAAGCTTGGATTGGTAACATTTGCCAATGACAGCAAATTGCTCTGGTCAGTGAACATTTGTCAGCTGACCAATTACACCAGTTACAGGGGAGAGAAACACTGGAGGGTTACTCAGCACAGTGGCTGATAAAACTGAACCTGCAGAAAGTAAAAATTAATGCATATTGTCAAAACGACCTAAACTTCTCACGACAACCAGCACAATTCTCTTAAGAAAGGCCTTGGCCTTCCTTGAGCATTAACTACAGTTATTCCCCCACTGCTCAACCAGAATTACAGGAACATGGTGTAAGATGTCTGCTTTCATCTTCACTGGGATAGAAAAAGTAAGTGATGTTTCAAGGACACAGAGACCTACATTCCCCCTCCAGCTTACTACGTTAATTTCAGGTTGAAACACACATTTGCCAAAACGCTAATTCCAGAATAGGCCTGAAAATTTTGCAAGAGAGGGTTGTATCCAATGTTAGACCTACTTTGAGAAGACCCATTGAAATGAATGGGACTTAGGCTAACATTGGATATAACCCAGAGAATTCAAATTTTAAGTCGCGTCTGAAACTGGAGCCAAAATTTGGCCCTTATGCCTTTGTCTTACCAGGACAGTTAGAACATATACACCCACACATCAAATTAATTTAAAAATACAGGTATATTAATTGTTGCGTAAGAATAACCTGGTTTTAAAACGATATCCAAAAAGAATAGAAAGCAGCATGTTAAAGCCTATGATAATCTCTTAAAACTGTATCTGTGTGTGTCCTCCGTCAAACAAACTGGGCATGAACCAGCCACACATAAGCATTTCTAGACCCCATTTATTTAAATGGGAGAGATAAAAGCACATGTTTTTATCCCATTGAAGATGATGGGGTTTTAAAGAGCTTGGCTCAGGCTGGATTGTGCCCATTGAGTTACAGCCTGCTTTTCTATATAAAAGCATAGACCAGGAAGAAAAGATATGAATGTGAGGCATCATAAATAGCCACCTTCACATGATTCTTGTACAAAGGGGGCATCACATGAGTGAGGAACAGGGCCACACTCCTGAACCCAACACCAGCATCAGGCATGCTGACCAGGGGTGGGGAACTTTTTCTTGCAATTTTCTGTTATATCCCTCATAGATAATCTGGGGGGGGGGCATGCCAGCAGTGGGCGGGGCCAAAGGCGGTGGTGGGCAGGACCAGAATCCATGTCAGTCCTTGCCTACCTGCTGGCTAACATGTTGCTCGGGAAGGACAGGCTGAGCCGACCTACTTCCTTGAGAGTGTGGTGCCCAATCCAACGGCTTGAGTCATGCTTTGAGGCCCCTGCCACCTGACACAGGGAACAGGAAACGGAGCACCGAAAGTGGCTGGGCGGGAGGGTACTGCGGGACCTACAACAGCCAGAAATTGATCTGACAAAATCAAACCCCAAACAAATTCTTTTTTCAAAAAAGTTTTATTTTAATTATTATAAACTACATACAAGGCTATAAAAACAAAAACATACAACTACAATGAATCATAAGGTGCACACACCCCCACCCGCCTAGGGACCAACTAATATACTTCCATCCCCTTAATCAATTGAATTCCACATTCCAAAATGTGAAGGACTGCCAACCGGTCCTTTACTCAAGACCAGAGATCAAAGGTGCAAAACTGCCAGCCTTAGCTCTGCCATCTTGACCTGATTCTCTCAGGGCCTTGCCCTGGGTCTATACACTGGATTTAGCACTGAACCACAGAGGAACCACGCACACCGTGTGGGGTAAAACCAGGAAAGTTTATTTAAGGTAAACAGATTACAGTAAAAGGTGGGGAATGAGGGAAGAGGGAGAAAGGTGGGGAGACACTTTGGTATATACACAGTAGAGCTACAAAATAACAAAAGCTAGTTCTTTTACTATATAAATACCCAGGCCCTTACTCCTTTACCTGGGGGTTGGTCTTCTCAGAGTTTGCCTTAGCAAAATCCTACTCCCGCGAAAGTGTGCAGACAACAACACCCAAAAGCCACAGCAGCAGTATAGATTCTTCCCCCCACCCCTCCTTTCAGTAGCCCAGGTGTCTTTATCCAATCAGGATGAACTTCATCTGGGCCAGGCAGGGGAGGGGTGGCTCTTTGCCACATTTGCATGCAAATAGCTGTAGCATCAGCCATCAAAGTCATGGGAGACTCTGCCGTGTCAGGAGCCATCAGAGAAACTATGTACATTTTGCATTTCCCAGCCCCCAACTGGGATTATACTTGTTTACACTCGTGGAGGTGTGTGTGTGTGTGTGTGTGTGTGGTGCAGGAAACTCTTGACGCTTTTTCTCCACACAAAAATATAGCATGTCCTGACAAGGCACACTCCCCTTCCCCTTTATTAATACATAGTCTAATAATCGATTCCATATATCCATAAAATTATTATTCCTTAACTGTCCCTTTTTGCATTTGATACTACAACTTAGTTTATCATTTAGGGCTATATCCCAAACTTCCTTATACTAATCAGTTATTAGGAATACATGTTGTACTTTCCATTTCCTCACTATCATTAACCTAGCCACAGTTAACAAGTTTACAATTAGTTCCTTTGTATTCTGGCCAAACAATTTCTTATATCCTTCAGCAGGGACTGGTGAGTTCCAGGGTCCATCCCTCCAGTAAGACTGCAAAAGACTCAAAGGGGTGAAGCTCTAGCAGCAAACATTGATCTGAGAGAGCCAAGAATGACTCTGAAGACTATAACACTGAAAGCATTATAGTGCCACTACACAAACATTATGGCAGGAAAGGCTCACTAATGCAGTGAGTAATGATAGCTAATATGGAGATGATTTGACTGACAATTTCTTTTGATGTGGAGTCAAATCTAGGACTAGAAGCACATTTCAGAGCCATATAAATTTAATTCATGGTTGCACATAACCAGCCGATTTAAAAATAAAATGTGATTAAAGTAGGGGGTTTTTTAATTACATGAAAGGAATTTGTTATTTGAGTGGGAGATAAGTTGCACCATGAAGTTGAAACCCACAAGCTATCAGACACCTGAAAACCAGTTGCAGTACAAGGGGTTTGCTCTGTAGAAAAGTGGTCACCATGATCAGGTCATCCAGACGTATCGGTTGGCTTCATAACTGACTTGTGCTGACCGAGCCACTAATTGGATTTCATCATGGCAATCACACAAAGTCAAGGGGTTGGATCCAGACATAGCCATAGTTTAAATTAACCAGGACTAACTTAAGTCCCATTGATTTCAATGGGTCTATGACTAAATCTGGATCCAACCCATGATTGATTGAGGGCACACTCCTATGCACCTTTAGACAGAAAAAAAAAAGTTGTCCTGCAATTCCCAGCATGCACCAGACAGACTAGCTAGGACATACTGGGAGTTGTAGAACCTTTTCAGCAAACAAGTCAGTCTAAAAGCTAACGCCTGCCTGAATAAAAATGCCTTTGCCTGCCAGCAGAAGGACAACAGAAACTGAGCTACCCCCTTTGCTGATGATCTGGGATGAAGACCACTTGAGAGACACATCATGCCATAGTCTCCGTCCCCCCCCCCACACACACACACACCTTTGCGATCTCCTGTTGTATAGGCACTCTTGGGAAACCTGACATCTCCACAATCTCTCCCTTCCTTCCCCCTGCCCCAATATTTTCCCATGGAGACTGTCAGGCCCCTGCCCATGGGCAAAGTGCTATAGCAGTAAGTATGTGAGGGGAGGGGGGAGTGTGAGAGGAATGTGGAATGTTGAGATGTCTGCTGATTGGCTGAGAGAGTGAGAAGGGGTGTGTGACAGCCTGTGATGTAAACAGTGGGTGGTGCTGTTCAGGAGGGGTCGCAGAGGGGGGTCTAGGGAAAGAGGGGGAGAGAGAGAAAGAAAGGGGGGAGAGAGGGTTTTTTTGTGAGCTGTGGACTGTGGAGGGGAGTCTGAGGGAGGTCTGGAGAGAGAGGGAGAGGGAGTTTTCGACATTTAGAACCTATTAACATGATCTGTTTCCCTACCCTTGATTGTAAATAAACATGTTCCCTTTTTAAAAACTTAAAAGGAGTGGTCTGACTTGGTAATCCTGAAGGGGGTTGGTGGCAGCGCAGGAGATCAAAAGAGTGTGGATTTGGGGGGTCTGACAGGTGGTGGTGAGCTGGCGAAGGGCGTCACAGAGACCTACCACGAAAATAGATCTCACAGAGAGCAAAAAGGGTCATTTGCTGTTATGGTTAAACTTTAAAGACCAGCACTGGAGTGTCACACTTGCAATTTGGATTTACAAACAACTATGCTGGAATCCTTTACGTCTAGCAATAAGCTTTCTCCTGTGCACCAAAAATAAATCGGTTCATCCAATTAGTGATAAATTATCTAGACTTAACTTCATTAATGAGCAGTGATTCCCCCCCCCCCCCGACCCAAGAGGCTAGGAAGCCAGAAAATATATCCTATCCAACCAGGCTACTATGGATGCAATGGTCACAGAACAGGGGATCCCGCTTAGTTCTGTCTTCAAAGTAATCATATTTCATTCATTCATTCATTCATTCATAGTATTTTTACCCTGCTCCTCAGCCAAAATGGCTCCCAAAGCAGCTTACATGCAATCAGTAAAATAAGACAGTCTTATTTTACTGCCAGAGGCTCGCGGGGCCTTACCGGGTCCGGGGCTCCCTCGGCGTGCGGCCTTGAGCCCGCCGCACCGGCTGTGCTGGTCCCGTCGCATCACTTCCGGCTAATAACTTGAACTTTGGCATCCCCAATCCAATTTACGAAGTCTACAATTGTTCAAAATTTCAAACTGATCAGATACAAAGTTAAAAAGAGCTGAAAATTAACACATTTGTACTTTTCACTCCAAGCCAGCAGCTCAGCATATCATATATTTCTTTCTTTCAAATTCTGGGGGAAAGAAGGGATGTACTTTATTCAGGCTTGTGGAGGAGGTGTGCCTTTCCTCGGTTTGCTGAAATTCTGAGCAGTGGTTTAAAAGTCATTAAGGTTTTTCAGCCCCATTTGTTTATCTTTGCTGTAGTTGTCATAATTAACAGCATATTTTTTAACAGTTGTCTATTAACAGCATATTTTAACAGTGTTTTAATATTTTTGTATGGGAATTGCTTAGAGATTTTACTATATTAAGTGGCGTACAAGAATTATTAATAAATAAACAAATGAATAAATAAATAATAAATGGTCAGGCCCTGGCCTCAGAAGAGCTTACAATATTGACAGTGGGTGTGTGGAAAAACACAGAAGGTAGGAAGGGAGGAGAGGCAAAGCCAATGGGAATGAATGCCCTTACACGGACTTAAGTTTCATTTTGGCTGGCAGTGAGGACTAGGAGATTAGCTATTTAAACATACACATGTCTACTCAGAAGTGATTCCTATTGAGTTCAATGAGACTCAGGGCTTCTCTACATGAGGCATTTAACCCTGCGCTTTACTGAGGCTGCTTCTGCAGGAAGAAGAGCATCCTTTTACATGAGCCCCCCCCCCGGGGGGGGTTCTCCTTTCTGCCTTTCTGTATGTTCCTGTATGTTCCATCAAACAACACAAGGTGGCGCTGTGGTATAGAGCAGAATTGCGAATGTACTGAGGCTTGGGACCGCAAATCATGGCAGCATCCAGGATAATACTGCGCTCTCCTCGCTCTAAAAAAAAAAGGTGCAAAAATGGCTGGAAAACACAGGAGAGGCCCTGGAGGATGACGGCGTTGTGTAAAAGACCCGCAAACTTCCGTGAGGGATCACGAGTGCACAATAAATGCTTCATGTAGAGAAAGCCCATTACTCCAAGGTAAATGTGTTAATTGAAGGCTAAGCCAAGGACTTTATTTATTTATTATGATATTTATACCCTGCATTTTTTCCTGCAAGGAACCCAAGGCAGCTTACATAATACTCCTCCTCCTCCTCCTCTCCATTTTATCCTCACAACAACCCTGTGAGGTAGGTTAGGCTGAGAGTCAGTGACTGGCCCAAAGTCACCCAGTGAGTTTCATGACCGAGCGGGGACTAGAACCAGGATCTCCCGAGTCCCAGTCCAACACTCTAACCACTACACCACACTGGCTCTCTTCTTTATAAAAAGAAAAGAAAAGAAGTTGTTTTTGAGCTGGGGACAGAAGGAAGAGAAGGGGTGGCAATATTCCAGGCATAAGAGGCAGCGAGAGAAGGATTGGTGGAATCATATATGTGAGAGATAGATTCTTGGGTAGCCGAGGATGGCCAAGTTGGATGAGCAAAGGTCACGGACAATGCAGCGCTTGTACACAGCTCCCATTTTCATCATTTCAGTGGAGCCTGCACAGGAGAAAATGCCTGGCAGATTGTCCCCAGCCCCAGTGTTAAGCAGTGGAAGGGGGAAAGCCCCAACACCAACCACGCTGAAAGGCCTACATGGGGCAGTTTGGTTTCCAGTGTGGCCTCCAACGTTTGAGCCCCCTCAAACATGAAAAATGCTAATCGTGTCCCATTTTCCATGTTAAAAATGAGTAGCCAGGCTATTTAAGGAAGTTCAAATGTCAACTTCAATGCAAAGTTTTAGACACAGGGACTGACAGGATTGTGCCCTATGAGTTTATATCCACATTCCAGCGCAAGTAAACTTGCCACATTATCATAGGTAGATTAACTGACTTTTCCTACAACAGAACAACTGTTTAAGGAGGAGCTAGATCTCTAAGAAACAGCTTTTTAAGCCTCTGATCTGCTTTTTTCTCTTCATGCCAGTTTCAGGCTGGTACTCCACAATTCCCATGGGAGTCCCCCGAGTCTGCTGATATCTCCCTCTTATGTTGGGATGGTGCTGTTTTGGCTACATAAGCGACAGCACTCAGATCATTGAATCAGAATATATATACCGGGCGGTAACGCTGCAGCCTGTTGATATTGCAGTGGAGACCAGGCAGAAACCTTTTCTACACCATTTGTGAGTTTAGAATATTTCTGGCTGCCTTATTGTTGCAAAAGGTCAGATCTCAAAAGTGAGGTGGCATTCCCAATGCATTGTAAGGATCAAACCGGACCTTTCTAGTTTGGATCACTGGATTGTCTCAGCTCCACCAGTTCTTCAGTAAGGAAACCTGGTTGACTGGGCTGTTTGACAAGCCACCTGAGAAGTTCAGGAAGGTCCAGCATATTCCTCCACCACCCACCCTCAGATCAACTGAGATATATAGTCTGAGAACTATAATAAAAGGTTCCAGCCTAGAGATGCAGTGAGGCATAGTCGCTAAGAGGATGAGCCGTGAATTGGGACATCCTGTTTTATCGCTCAGCCATGAACTCACTAGCCAACCTCAGTCTCCACCTGCAATATGGGTGTGATAATAACATTGATCTGCCTTCGAAAGAAAGTGCCCAGTTTGGATTATAATACTTTTAGAACTATTGTAGAGGCACCTGTGTGTGTGTGTGTGTGTGTGTGTGTGTGAGAGAGAGAGAGAGAGAGAGAGAGAGAGAGAGAGAGAGAGTGATTTTTAAGTCCTCTAATTTTAACTTTTGAACATAAAACAGTTTATCTTTCCATTGAAATCCATTTGAACAGGGGCCAATATCTTAATTGTCCATTGTCACTAGAACTGGTCAAAGGCATTTTGCTGTCCCAAGGAGCTATTCCTCATGACCTCAACTTCTCACTACAACTCTTAAAGGTGCAGGAGCCCTGTCTGGCTTTCGTAGATCCAATAGAGTTGGAAGGAGCCTACAAGGCTATGAGTCCAACCCCCTGCTGAATGCAGGAAACTAGAGGAGGGGTCTCCCATCCAAGTAATAACCAGGCCTGACCCTGCTTAGCTTTCCACGCTCAGACAAGCTGAGCCAACGTAAGCCACAGGCCTGTATTTCAACTAGTGACCCTAGGCCTAGGTGCCAGGCGCAGCCCAAGTCCTTGATGCTCAAAGCAGAACATGCAAATGGCATCTCACTCACTAGTTTACATGGAGCAGGATCCACGGGGAATTTTCCTTGTGCAAGGCACAGGCACAATCTGTTTTGGTTTTTGTCTGTGCAAAAACCCGTTGAAATGAATGAGAGCTGTGAAAGAGCTCAGCATGTGGCGCCTGCAGAAATGCCGTTGTGAAATCTGTCCCATGGGTTAAGTCTGCCTGCCTCCCATTCTGCCACTGTTAAGGTCAGCACTGACCTTTGCCATGGAGCTTCACTTATCCCTTCTTTAAATGGTAGCAGCAGCAGCAGCAGCAGCAGCTGAGAAGGGCAATGAAAATGAATGGGGTGTTAAAAGATGTTAAAAGAGATTTAAAAGAAAGGGTTGTGGGGGGGTTTTGCACCCTAAACATTATGGCACTCAGCACTGAATTTGATCGTGCTTTCAGATGGCCCCTCTTGGCATTGGCAGAGGGTAGAGCAGAGTTTCCTTAACTTCTGATAGCTGACTATGTCCACACTTTGGGTCTGAATTAGAATTGGAAGCACATTCCCCAAAGAATTGTCCAAAGATCCCACCCCTGGGAAGGAGGCGATTCCAGAACACTGACTCATACAGAGATGCAACAGGCAGTCTTCTATGAAGGGGGGGCGGATTCTGCTGCTTCTTTGTCCTGGGAGAGAACTGAATAATCCAATTATAGTGGATGCAGATGGGTGTGTGTGTGGAATCACTATTCCCAGTGGAGGCTAGAGGGAAGGAGGCAAGGCCACAGCAGAGACTCAGAAGGTAGCCTCTCCAGAACACTGAGCTCACGGGAACCATTATTGATTCAATAAATGCGTGTCTCAGGGCAGACCAGCAGCCTGTTTCTTGAGAGACAATTGGGGAATGGCTGTTCTCTTTTCAAACCGACTTCCTTGGCAGTATGTACGTTTTGGGTACTACTGTCTGAATTCTTCATGTGCTGCCTGTCTGCTGTACAGTGTGGCGTAGTGGTGAGAGTGCTGGACTGGGACTCGGGAGATCCGGGTTCTAGTCCCCATTCGGCCATGAAGCTCACTGGGTGACTTTGGGGCAGTCACTGACTCTCAGCCTAACCTACTTCACAGGGTTGTTGTGATGAGAAAAATGGAGAGGGGGAGGAGGATTGTGTAAGCTGCCTTGGGTTCCTTGCAGGAAAAAAGGCGGGGTATAAATATAATAAATAAATAAATACAGATGACATCATTTGCTCTGTGATGTCCTGTGGGCATCTCCCTCCTCATCCCATGTGGTTGCTTGCATTTACTACCCTCTTTCAGAAAGAAATCCAGCAGATCAGGAAGATGTGCACAATGTTTTATTCCATGGGGTAGCATTCAGACATGCAAACCCCCACCTTTAGTGATACGGTCCAGGAACTGCACGACTTCTTAATTTTAGAGAAAGTACAAACTGGGCCTACACCGAAACATCTTTGGATGAAAGCTCCAATGGAAGTAAAAAGCATCTTTAATATTTACTTATATGATATCTACATACATCTGGCATAGTAACTGGACAAATATCTTTTGAATCATACCACACTGTGTCCAGATAATTTGCTGCGTTGCAATAACATGCCTGCCGCAACCCCCGCCTCACACAAAGTCTTCGGCCTGAACTCCTACAATCCACATTGTCCCGAGTGGGTTAACTGGCAGGGGCCACCCAGAACTCTTCTTTGTCATTATTTCTTCAGTCAAAGAAGCTCTCTTGTTTTAACATGTGAAAAATGGATGCAATTTAAGAAAATTAGACATTTAGCTTGCATAATGAACAACCCTGATTATTTTTTTTTATCAATTTGCAGCTCTATTTGCCGCGATGTGACAAGTTTAAATGGCATTCAAGTAGCTTTTCATGTAAGGTGTCACTCTGTTTTCTTACTAATGCCTGAGCAAGTGCCTTGCCTATTGTCAGGTTGTTAATTCTGTATTATTAAGTACTCAGGAGCTTCTTCCTTGAAAGGGCTGTCAGTCACCCATGTAGAATGGGTGAGCTTTAGAAACCTGAACACGTGAGGTGTTCTGTACTCCCTTTCAACCGGCTGAAAATCCAAATTCCAAAAGCAGTTACTTTTTCTGCAGCTCAGTTTCCCTTTGTCAACCTGTAAAAATGCGCGTAGGGGGCGGGGCAGCCGAAGGAAGGAGAAGCCATGACAGTGACCGAAATCTGCAATGCCCATTCATGAAGCGGGAAGCAAGATCATCTTCCAATATTATTTTGAGGGACAAACTCTCAAGCTGTTTGGTACTAAGGAGAGTGGAGGCTTTTGGATTTGGCTTGTTATCAGCCATGGTGGAAGGAGAAAAAATGTCTTGCGGTTCTAGTTGCTCACATCGCTTTACTTTTCAGCCATGGCCATTGAGCATCACCTTCTGCCATCTCCAGACAAACCTTACCTTTAAAAGAACATGATGCATGGAGTAAGATAATAGATGTACTCATAAATAATGTCTCTGAGCATGTGCAAAGTGCCTTCCTCCTCAACACTCAGCAATTGCAGCCAGCGATTCTAAGTCTGTCCCCATATGCTTAGAACGGAGGGGCAGTGTTTCCTTGCATAGTAGATAGTAGAGCCCCCACAAGGCCTGAGTCCTGGCATCTCTTCTGAGGCATTCAGCATTGCCCTGGCCTCCATCCTGAGAACGTAGTCCAACAATTTAAAAACTTGTAAACCCATGCCACTGCTAAACCTTTGGGGGGGGGGGTACTCCATACCTAATCATACCCTCTCACTTTCATGTCAGGAGTTAATAATATAATTCTTTGTGTTTACCTAGTACTTTAGAGAGTTCACAGTGCTTTACACACATTATCTTTGATCATGAACCTATATTATACTTTTATAAGTCCTCAGTTTGGATCTCTTCGCATGATGAGCCACCCCATCTGCAATAATGTGATAATAATGCTAACCTACCTGGCCAGGTTGCTCTAGGGTGGCTGCAATAATGCAGGTGAAACACACCCCCAGCCCTCTAAAGCTTTGGTCTTCACCTGGTCACACTCCAATCAAAAGTAGATTGCACCAGCAGCGCTGCTACCATGGTTTTCTTTTTTGTTTGTTGTGTCTTGTCTGAGAAGGAGGAGTAGAAAAAGAGGGGTGAAGATCAATAGAGGGAGGGAAGGGGAAAGGTGAACATGTGTGAGAACAAATTAAAAGTGATTCCACGTTGCAAGTCACTGTTAAAGGGAGGGTGCGTCCCACGTCTGCTCTAAAGGCATATACCGGTACCGTAAATGTTAACCATAGTTAATAATGTTCATCATATACCCATAAGGTGGCAGCACTGGGCCATATGAAACTTGCCTTCCAAAAACGAAACCTTCCACAATGTGAAGTTTTCCTTTGTTGGACTTCGGACTGGAAGGCTGGTTTTCAGCAAGGCACCGTCTCCTCCCCCCTTCCCCCCTGCACTTGATACAGTTCCGAAAGTGCTGAGGTGTTTGGCTTTACGTTCAGAACCTCAGATGTGCCTCTTTGCTCTTTGCCTTCAAAGGAGCAGCCCAGCACTCTGCTGACGGGCAATAGTGATTTCTAAGTGGTGCCACTTTGCATTTTAAGGCTGTGCAATGCTGGTGCTTTCTCCTACTTGAGAATGTTCTCTCATTCCCTTAATGCAGTTTTGCATTGTACAAATTGCTACTACATAAACAACTCTATAAATCTCAAGGTGCCAAAGGCTTTGCTGTATATTCCTTGGCCCGGCATTACTTGGCCAGCACAGGACTGAAATCATGCATCTCAATGAACATGAGCACACTCTTTTTTTAACTCTAGAATATTGATGATGCTTCAGCAATCCACTGAGACATGCTGGCTAAACATGTGGTTTGGGAACCAAAATGGACTCCGCAAAGCATATTAAATGATAACAAATAGCCCTGGCTAGGGTGAATCCTGGGTTAAATACGCTGGAGAATTAGGATATATCTGGACTACAGACTTAAAGTGGTTTAATAGTAGCCATTCCCTCTCCACAGGGAACCCTAGGAATTGTAATTCTATACAGAAATGATTAAGGCTCTCTAGCAAATAATTGTCCGCACCCTCACCACACTACAATTCCCAGGATTCTTTGGGGTGAAACCATGACAGGTGGGTGGATCCATGCTGGAACCTGGGAAGATGTTTCTTTCTACCTCCTCTCTGCCAGGCTCACCATTAGATGCAGCGGAACATAGCTGAGGAGGGCCCCAATTCTAGTCCCAGTTGCTTCTTACAGTTCCACATAGGTAATACAAATACCATCTCCCCTTTGCCTGCTCCCAGACAGGCACCAAAAGATGCACATACCCATCACAAAGAAACCATTCTGACACAGTTGCTGTTCATTTCAGGAATCCTTTTGCAAGAGAACTGCCTGGTGGATTGCGCCTTATGTTAACTTGTGGAAGGTGGTACCATTTGGGGATATACCTCTCTGTCATTTAAAAAAAAAAAAAAATTAAGGCGAGAAAAGCATTTTAGCACAAATTAAAAGAGGGGTTTAAAAGGGGGGCCATAAAATGGCACCCACAGCAAAGGTTATAATGAATGTGTGCTAAGCTGTGATAGTTTCACTTTCCTGACACATCACCAATCCTGTCAAATCCCTGCCCTTTTGAGAAGGTGGAAGAGCAGCATCTACTAAAAGTATCTACACCTGTGGAGATTGTGCTACTTCCCCATTCTTCTGAAAAAAAAGTCAGACTTTTTGCAGTCTGAGAAAAGTCAGATGAACCACAGGGAAAATACAGGATGACAATGATTGGATGATGCCATCCTGTAGATGCCCTGTAAAAAAACAAATGAACAAAGCATGGCAACACCACACTAAACACCCAACGTGGAAGCACCCTGGGCCAGTGGGCCAGCCCTGACACGCAGCATGGTGAAGCAACCTGCTCCAGGCAATATCATGAAGGGAGCATAGATGAAGGCAGGAATTAGAGTCTGAATGGTGCAGCAAGACTTTAGGGTGTTGACTCGAGGGGTGGGGTGGCATATAGGCTCTCTTTCAGCCAGCAAAACGTGTTGGGCTGGCACTACATGGAAGCAAAGAGGATATCAAGCACCCTTTGTCCCTCACCCTGCTGTCAACTCTCCCTTCAGCTCCGGGCAGAGCTGCAGGAGGGCCTTCCTGCTTGGCCTCTCCCTTTTATCTGGAGCTCGCAGGCTGTGGCCACTTCCTGGTTCCCTTTCCCTACTCACCAGTAGTCGCCACTTCTCAGGAAAGCATCCCACAATTCTCTTTTTGGCATGTCAGATGCACAGATGCTCAACTCCTGTGAACCTGTCAGCTTCCACTCCTGTCCCAACAGGGCAGCTCGCCTATGAAAGAGTCAAGATTTGTTGTCATAATTTTAAAAAATTAAAATTACTGTTGGAAAAAATGTACTAACAGAATAAGAAAACAGCGGGAACACAACAGAGGAACAGAATTACACCTCATTGTTAAAACAGTCGACATCTGACTGCAATATTTGCAAAAAGCAACTACTTTAACAGTGAAACCCCAATTGCTCACACTGGCTCAGCTTGTCTGAGTGTGGAAAACTAAGCAGGGTCAGGCCTGGTTATTACTTGGATGGGAGACCCCTCCTCTAGTTTCCTGCATTGAGCAGGGGGTTGGACTATATGGCCTTCCCTTCCAACTCTATGATCCTATGACCTTTTATGTTGAATTGGCCAAACATTATGTGATGTAAATATTGGGCTATGTGTTTTATCTCTAATGTCTTTATAAATAGGGCAAGCAAATAATGAAGGAGGTCTGTCACCACCTGACCAATAGATATAATCCCCTAAACTCCTCCTGTCTTTTCCCGAAGCAAACATCCTATACGCTGAAGGTATCCATTAGAATCTTTGCTTTTGCAGCCGTGCTTGCAATGGCTCTAAAAGCATGCTCTTTAAAGACAACGAGCTCACACAAACAAATTACAGCTTGTTAAATAGTCCCTGGCTACGCCAAGAGAAAGGCAGAGCTGCAGATCAGGTTGTCGATCCAAGACGGTTATGTTAGAGAACCAGACAGTGAACTGAAATGATAACTTCCCGTTAATAGACTTATAGGCAGCCCAGATACTTGACCCATCCACCAGCAAGTGAAAAGCATCATTCTGCCGTCTTTCCCATCTGAGCTCAGATGGGTGGGAGCAGAAAGGTTACAGCTGCCAAAACAGCCTTCTGCTGTCCAAAAGGGTCCATTTGGTTGCTTGTCAACAGAGCAGATGTGAAAACTAGTCTCTTACTTTCAGCAATGACCTCTTCCAAGGGCAGCAAGAGCTTATCAAAGGGCATTCCACTCTTTTACATACACACACACACACACACCTGTGTCCTGTCAGTAATTGTCACTCTACATTCTGTGGCTACAACATGCTCAGTCCTCCTTAGGCTGCTGGGAGGGGGGCAGAGGCTCCCTTAGATGGTGGTGGTGGTGGTGGTGGTTGTTTTAACGATTTTTTGTAGTTCTGTAAACCTGAAGAGTTCCCCCAAGCATGCTGATGCCTCCCTCTTGTTTCTCAATGGCCCTGTTTGGGCTGCAACCTGTCAGCAATCACCACCTGTGTTCGCTATTGAAGGGAGTCATGCTGGTAAGCACAAAGGAACCACACTGAAAACAGAAATCGTTCCAAATAGGGCTGAGCCACACACCCAGCCATGTTCATCATCCCTCCCCCTCTTTGAATGATGAATGCAGCCCCCTCTCCTCTGCTTTACTTGAGAACTAAAAAAAAGTAGCACTGCTGTCCTATTCCACACGTCCCCCCAACACACAGCAATACTAAGAGTATCCTCAACAAATTAAATGTATTTGGGCCATCATGGGAACCTTAGGTGTATACAGCACTGCTGAAGGACATTTTCTATCATGCCCCACAGCTCTGCAGAGCTCACTGTCTACTTCTTCTGCTGAAATATATGAAAGCAAAGAGGGAAGGAAAGGTAATTGTCTGTGTTTGGGAAACCTACAAACTTTGAACTTGGAAAGAGCCCTCTAAATCCCCTGGGAATTGCAGAATAGAATGCTACTGTTTCCCCCTGATTTAAGCAGCCATCAGTGCCTTGTGACATTGTTGGCAGGGCTCCTATTCCACCCACATCTCAGGCCTATTTGCATGCACCCCCTCACTAAGGGAAGGGGCAGATGTGTCGCCATGCTTAATTGGCCCGGAAGCAAATGAATTTGGACAGACAGACAGCTGAACACAACGATCAACACAGCAACTAACTGGAAACTCAACTGTGTGACAGTGATGGACATTGAGGAGCAGGGAGAAAGAGGAAGGTCCAAAGGGATGGAGAGAAGGAGGGGGGAAAGGCCAAAGGAAATAGAGCTGGGGCAAAACCAGGTGGGAAGAGAAGGCATGGCTGCCACTAACCCCGCTTTACCTAAAGCAGTGTTCTTCAACCTTGGATCCCCAGATGTTTTTGGCCTACAACTCCCAGCATGCCCCAGCCAGCTACGCTGGCTGGGGCATGCTGGGAGTTGTAGGCCAAAAAGATCTGGGGACCCAAGGTTGGAGAACACTGACCTAAAGCCACGTTTCTACACACATTCCTGCCATTTGGTGGGCATCTCACGAGTAACCATTAAGCAGCAAAACGTTCATTTGTGAATTTGGCTGCCGCTTGGCTCAAAAGAAGAAGAGAGGGACTAACCCCATTTAGTTACAGGGGAAATGGCCTCTCTGCCTTGATCCAAACCAATAGTGCTAATTGTCCAAAACGGCATTTTAGCAGGAAGGTATACGGGCACACAGTAAAAACCTCGCTTCCTCCTGCGAGACAGGAGACCAGCTGCATGCTTCTCCACCTCCTGGCACACTTTCCCCAATTCTCTGGCTCTTGCCGCTGTTGCTTTGGTGAAATAAAAGACCCAAGACAAAAGGGCTCGCAGCATCAGCACTCCTGCTGTCAGCTGGGCCTTGTTTGGGTGTATGTAAGTATCCCAGCTTGGTGATAACATTTCTTTACAACACGCTTCAAAAAGCTTACTTAGGGCTGTAATGGTTTTACAACACTGAAAGTCTAATGAGCCAGAGGCATATTTGAACCCATGAAGCTGTCTTGAACAGTCAGACCGTTAGCACATCTAGCCCAGTGCAGTCTAGTCTGGCTGGCAGCAGCTCTCCGAAATTGCCAGGGACGGGGCGGGGGGGTGTCCTTCCCAGCCCTACTACTTGAGATCCTTTTAGCTAGAGGTCCCAGAAACTGAACCAGGGACCTTGTGCTTGTGCAATGTGAAGCATATGCCCTGCGTCTGAGCTCCGGCAGGGGTGGGGAAGCTGTGGCCCTCCAGATGTTGTTGGATTAGGACTCCCTGACAATTGGCCTGACAGGACTTGGGAGTCCAACAACATCTGGAGGGCCACAGCTTCCCCGCCTATGGCCACTCTAAAAGCTTTTGTACGCAAGGCATTTATCGTGGTCTCATCACTCATGGTTGTTTACAGGTTCTTTGGACGACATCATGACCCTCCAGTTTTGCTTCTCTGTCTAACCAGTTCTTTCAGCTAGTTGTTTTTGTTTGTTTGTTTGTTTGTTTGTTTTAGAGCAGGGGAAATGCAGCATTTAATTGTGAAAGAGAAAGAAAGCGTGACTTCCTCTTCAGTATTTGCACTCTTCCACTATCCCACAGTGCCACCTAGAGCTATGTAGTGGAAAAGCAAGAAACTGAAAGGAGATGCAGCAGATTAACAGCATTGTGTAGAAAAGCTGTAAGAAAGGTGCTGCTAGTTCAATATTCTGAACTTCTTTAAAAAGCCAAAACAGCTACAAAAGTTACTTGGGCCCAATCATCCTACAAGAACAGCTCAACTGAACACAATGAAATATTGAGAATAGCCAGGTTTGTGATCTGATCTGTGCCATCACAGACCAATTCATTAGAACATGAAACACAGAGGGAGGATGGAAATATGCACTTGACAAGGCAGTAGGCCATTTTTTCTGAGGAGAAAAGGCCTACAACTGTCAGCATGTTCCAGCCAGCTATGCTGGGAGCCTTTTTTTCTGACTAAACTTGCATAGGATTGTGCCTTTAATCCATTTTTCAAAAATGAAAATACTCCCCTTCCTGCAAAGCCTGTGACTGAACAGTTTAACCTTCCCAGGCTTCAGAGTAACCGTAATTAGAAAGCTCCATTCTGTAGCGTGAAACAGCAGAATAAGAATTCATTCAAAACTTCAGCAGTGTCACGCAAAGTCTAAGAATATAAGAGAATATAGTTTCTTCTCATATTTAAAAAGCTAAGAGAAGCACTTATGGTTTTGTACTTTGAATTTCCAGGTGTATCATTTGCACTATGCGTAACCATCCCTTTAAAAAAATGAGGAACATTGAGCGTAAGCTACTCATTAATCTGGGGGAGGGGTGTCAAACCTCTTCCAGCCTGAGGGCCAAATTTTGTTTCGGATTAGCTCTCAGGTGCCACCTTCCAGTGGTGAGCAGGAGCAGAGCCAAAAGGGACAGGGCCAAAGGCAAAGGGGCCAAGCCAAAAATACCACCATATCGCAGCTTAAAGCTCTTCCTGCCAGTAGGTAAGCCTTTTAGAAGGGGGGGGGGCTCTAGAAAAGCTGGGAAACCACCAAACCATTGGTGGTTGGGGGAGAGGGGGCACGGTCATCAGAGGAACCCCCGTGGGCCAGGCCTCAGGGTTCTGCACCCCTGCATTAATCTCTGACTTGAAGCCTCACTTGACTACCCAGCGAAGATGAGATGAAGTAGCCATTGTGAAGATGGGACTTGTAGTAGCTGAGACTTTAGAAGAAACCCTGTTAGATGTCCCTTCCCCCCCCCCCATTGCTGTTTAGCTAACAGATTTTTACTGTAGTCTTTTGGAATGTACTGGGAGGCTGGTTGGGAGCACCTGGGAGATAAGGGTGAGCTGCAGAGCTGAGAAGCAAGGTCAGGCGTTAATTGGGATGAAGTCATGAGAAAGTGTCTACAGCTGAGAAAGGGTGGGGGCCCCTCCTTCGACAGTTAGGAAGACAGGATTGGTGAACGCTGGGTGGGAAAATGGACCCTGGTGACAATAAAGGAGCTAGGGGAAAAGGCTTCAGGGTTCTTCCTTTGGGGCGTGGATGCTGGGAAGTTCCATCTGGGCAGGTATGCCACTCTGACAGGGTAGCTAGGAAAAGCTAGGCCTGGTTTGACTTGCTTTGTTCCTGCAGACTCTTGGGGTTTGTTTTTATGTTCTTTTAGAGTCCCTTTTTATTCCCATTCCCTTTTCCTCACAACAACTACCTCACCCCTTTTCCCTTACCTTCTTTTAGCCCTTTCTTATAAGGGATTATTTTACTTATATTGGACACTTGGAGACCCTACACTGACTAATTTGTTATTTTTACTTTTTAATAAAGTCTCCAACTTAATCTTGGCGTGTGTTCCTTTCTAAAGGTTGGGGCTGCTACACCGGTTTGGTGTATGGGACCTTGGGAGGTGTGTGCCAGTCCAGGGAACGTTGGGACTGTGGCCTGCCCTGCAGGGTTGGGGTAAGATCAGCCTCCTTCACAGCCATTGCTTATGAAAGCCCATGCTTTTTCAACTAAAGTCATTTCAGTTCGGCTTAAAAGTGCAACTGGAGTCTTTCCGTGTGGATTTTTAAAACCAAAAGTGTGTGACAGTTCAGGGGCACCTCTCAACCTTGCCGAGGCCCCCAGACTCAGGAGCAGGGTTCCTGACAGGGGAAAGAAGGCGGTGGCAGCAGGCCAAGCAAATAGGGGAGTGATCCGGAAAGCCGCAGCCCTGCCATGGAGGAGACCGACAGCCACTTCCCACGCCTGAGTGGCCCAGGGGTGGGGTGGGAGTGCGGTAATCCCTCCGTGGCAGACCGGAACAATCTCCCTGACTCTGGCCTTCCTTCGCCATAAGCACAACATGAATATCCATTATACTTTTGGAATGGGCAGCAGAAGAATGGTTTTACTGTTCCGTGGATCCAACGGCACAACAACGCAGTGGGCACATTTGTCTGTGCAAGCCCCATGGAAGTGAATGGGAGCTGCACAAGAGCAGGGACATGTTCTTGCACAATTCTCATTCATTTCGTTGAGGCTTGTGCAGGAGAACTTGCTCACTGGCTCCTGCTTCGGGGCTCTGGAAAACACACACATCTGTAATACACTTAGGAGTATCAAAGTGACGTATGCAGAGTTGATCGAAGGCAAACGGGCTCATTTTACAGCCTGCAGGGAAAACAACCCATCATATATTCTCCCAATGACAAACAACTGAGAAAGTAATTGAGAGCCGTGCAGAAACCAATGTCGTTACCTCAGCATTATTGATTTTTGTCAGACATCTTAATCTAGCATATGACAAATCTTTGGCCATTGCAGGAAGATCGAGCTTTCAAGGAAAAATGGTATTTATAAAAGAAGTTTATGATCCAAGTTAGAGGATCCTTTTGAAGCCAGGCCCATGCTATAAATGAAGAGAGGAAACAGGACTCTTCCATCAAACTTCCTTTCTATTCTGCTTCTTGAAGAAAAACAATGGGGGACAACTTGGGTGATTCAAGTATTTGTTGCGACACAGAAGGGGGGGAAATCAGGGTTATTAAAACCCACTGCCCCATTCAACTAATAAATGTCAAATTTTACCAATGCAAATCTCTTCTACACAGTCTATGCCTGGAACAAGACTTTACAGCGAGGCATTGGTCATGCTGACTGGGCATGATGGGAGTTGCAGTCCAACACATCTGAGGGCAGCAGCTTGGGGAAGGCTGGGTTAGCGTGCTGGGCTAGGACTGGGGAGACCTGGCTTCAAATCCCTACTTAACTATAAAGTTCAGTGGGTAGGATATCATATACACTGGATTTAGCACTGAACCACAGAGGAACCACACACACCGTGTGGGGTAGAACCAGGATGTTTATTTAAGGTAAACCGATTACAATAAAAGGTGGGGAATGAGGGAAGGGGAAAAGGTGGGGAGACACTTTGGTATACACAAGTACAGCTACAAAACAACAAAACTAGTTCCTTTACTATATAAACACCCAGGCACTTACTCTTTGCCTGGGGGGTTGGCCTTCTCTTCTTAGGGCTGCCTCAGCAAAAGCCCTACTCCACGATCCTTCACGTCCAGACAACTCAAACCAGAAGCCACAGGTGGCAGTATCAATTCCCCCCCACCCCTCCTAGCTTGGCTGTCCTTGGCCAATCAGGATGAATTTCATCTGGGCCAAGCAGGGGAGGGGTGGCTCCTTGATCATGACTAGAGTGCTTGGGGAAACATTTGCATGTGAATGCACCTGGGAGACTCTGGGGCGACAGGGGCCATCAGAGGAAGCTATGTACATTTGCATGAGGTTCACAGCCTCCAGCTGGGTTTACACTTGTTTACACAGTGTGTGCTTTTCTTCTTCTTCATCATCATCATCATCATCATCTTAAAAAGCACCAAAACGCAATTGCCCGAAGCAGCAGCCTGCTCGGAGGTGCAGAGGTGCACAGGAACATTTACGAAACAAACAAAAAATTAACAAGCTTCCGGGGAAGAAGGCGAACCGCCACTCAACAAACATGATGCCGCATTCCCCCCACCCCTCAAAAACTATTGGCTATCTCCGTTGATGACACTTTCGTGGCCACACCTCGAACGGGCAACGACGCTGCCAGTTTAGCACACACACTGGCTGCGTACTTCCGACAGTGAACTTCAATAACAGGAAAAAAAAAACATGCTAAACCTAGTCTGGGAAATTCTGGAAGAAACAAAGACCAATTATGCAGGACTAGTGCAACCGGCACTGAAAAGTGCATGCGTCGTGTGCCCCGCAAGTCACAGCAGCGATACAATACTGCAATAAACCTTAGGTGTGGATCCAGTCCAGAGCTGATGAAGAACTGTAGGCTAAAAACATGTTCATTCCGCAGCTGTGGTAAGTGGGCTCCACTCAGTTTTGTTTTACACACACTTAATTTCAGCCAGTATGACTGCACTGTGAAAACTTAATACGAGAAGATGAAAAAAAAAGAATATCAAGAAATACTTGCACTGTAACACTTAGATGGCAATTAATGTACTCTTTATTTTATGGCTTCTGCTGAATGGAATGAAACACTATTGCAACCTGCACTATATTTCCATGTCTACAAAACAGGCAGGTTATTTTGTAACCAGTGTATGCGCTCTGTTCCCTGTCAGAGGAAGACAGATTATATGAGAAAGCCCAAAGAGGTGCAGGTGTCTGGGGCTTCAGCAAAGGGTCAGTTCTTGACCAAATTAATCTGTACAGGGCTCGGGCTCTATTTACACATGGATTCCACTATACTATAAGATGCCAAACAATGATTGCATATACAAAAGCCTTCCTATGCTCTTTCTTTTCGTCACCAGCATAAGCAACAAAAAGGCCAAGGCACGATTATGTGCATGAAGAGACAGGCTTGATTCTCGGTGGCTCCCATTAAGTTCTATGGGATTATATTCTGCAGTTTGCAATTTGGAGGGAGGGCAAAACCTGCAGCGTGTTCCAGGAAGGGTCACCAGGAGCAGGTTTAGCCCCACCACCTGAACTGCATCCTGGAGTATGCACCTTTCCCTTCTCCCACAATGGTTGCCCTCCCCTCTGACGGAAGAAAGCAAAGCACGACTTTTGGAGGCACCATTATAGTGGGGGCAAATCCTGTTCCCCTCTGCTCCCGACACTGGGCAACCTACAGGACCTCCTGCAGGAGGTGGCACCTTGTAATTTTGTGTGGCCAGCGGGGGCGGGGACACAACTTCAAGCTGGGATATCTTGCTTTGTAATTATTGTAATGCCTCACTAAATAATGCACTTTAGAGCATTTGGAACACTTATCCCCATCAGCATCGGTCTAGCATGTTCAAATGTTCAAAGTGCTTCGGATGCATATCTTGTTCCAGTCCTTACAACTGCCCTGTAAGGTAAGCCAGTATTATTATCACCTGTATTGCAGATATGGGGTGGGGTGGGTTGCGTGCGAGTAACTGAGACAGAGTAGCCTGAATTCATAACAGAGGCGAGATTCAAACTGGTGTCTTTTAACCACCATGTCACACCATTTCTCACAACAACCTAGTCTCTTCACTACTATGCAATACAGTAATACCTTGGATTGCAAGTAACTTGGTTTGAGAGCGTTTTGCAAGACAAACAAAATGTTTTTAAAAAATTTTACTTGATACACAAGCAAGGTCTTGCAAGACAAGTAGTGTAGGGATGTAACCACTCGCCTCGAGCGGGCATAGTGGGCCGAAATCGGCCCCGCTCACACCCGCCAGAGACTCGCTTTGATATCAGAGTGTTTTGGATTACAAGCACGGTTCCGGAATGAATTATGCTCTCAATCCAAGGTATTACTGTACTAGCTTTCAGAATAAAATACACAGAAAATTTGGGAGAATATTCTCATGAGCCATAAAAGCAATTACGCCAAGTATTAGAAATAAAAGCACATGCTAGTATGTCTGTGTGCGCCCTCACTCGTTCTCTCTAGTGGTTACTCATAGTTACCACTAGATGGAGCCAGATAGTTACAAATCTGATTTATGATATCCTGGAGCAACCCATTCTCTCAGAAACCCTACAACCAGAGAAGGACAGATCCACTCTGCAGTTATTTTGACTGATGCAAACTAAATGTAAGGCAGTTATGGAATACTTTTTGCATATGCCAGTCATGCACTCCCAAAGTAAGCTTGACAACATACACTAATCTATTTCCTACAACTATCTTAGCATAAAGACAACATATAAATATAGTGTATCTGAGTATTGCTGGATATCACAACTTGTGGACCGGGTGCCTTGATATATGCTCTGTGATAACCTCCAGGTTGGATTAATATACATGCACTTTGTGTGGGGCTGTCTTTTCAAAGTTTCAGAAACCACAACTGACGCAGAATGCAATGGCTGGGTTCTTGAGCCCTGTTAGCCAGATTGAGCATATCTCACCTATGGGGGGGGGGGGGAGAGAAAACCCCTGCACTGGTTGCAACTTGTGAGGGTTTTTTTTTTTCTGGGCCCAATCCAGACTGCTGGTGTTGATCTTTGAAGCCCTCCTGTGCCCTTAATAGTTGTGCAGAAAGAATTTCAGCAAGTGCAGCTTTTCTCAAGTCTTTGTACATATGATAAACTGGATTCACAGGCAGCCCTTTCCTACACAACTACCAATTCTCTCCTCCTTCGCATCTGGCCACCCTCTTTTGTGAATATATGCTTTGCAGGATATCTCATTTGAACACCTTTAGACATAGCTCTGCACAGCTACATGGAAAGGAAAGAGAAAGAAATACAATGTAGCAAAAATGATATACAAAGTAGCAAAGTGGAGGAACATGAAAAACCTGGAGTGCAGCTGGTTCATCAACAGCCTAGCCCAGTGGTTCTCAACCTTTTTTGCCCCATGTACCCTCTTCACCATGTCAGAGAATGTCAAAAAAAAAAAACCCTTTCCAAGATTGTCTGACTTGATCTGTGCCATACAATAAGGTGTGGTGTCCTGTAGATTATGTACCATCTGTAGAACTGTAATTTGTAGAAAGATCAGTGTGCCAACAGTTTGAGTCTGTGGTCCCAATTCCCCCCCCCCGAAACCTTAAAATTCCCCCCTGGGTGGAATTCCCCCCTGGTTGAGAGCCCCAGGCCTAGTTTCATTGCTCTGTTTACTATCCCACCCCACCCCCCACTACTCAGAATTCTTGACCGCTCCTTGGGTGGCGTGGCACCTGCACCCATAAACAGCTTCATGATGGGCAGAAAATCAACAAGGGGCGCTTTTTTTCAGCAGAGAGATCTATAATAAGGGGGAAAGCTTTGCCTACAAAATTTCTGCGTGCCATACAAGCTTAAAGGCACAGAAACCCTTCCAGACCCTGGGTCCATACTGTCGACGCGGACTGGCAGCGAGGGTTTCAGGCAGGCCTCTTTCCTAGCCCTACTGGAGATGCAGAACATTCAACCTGGGACCTTTGGCATGGAAAGCAGGTGCTCAAACACTGGGCTACGGCCCCTCCTTTAGACACAAAGATTACAGCTCAAAGCAGAGATCTCCTAATACTTTCCAGCGACCAGCGTAAGCGCACAATCTGTTTGTCCCCAACTTCTGGCAGCAGGGATTGCACCAGGCTGGGCTGGGCTGGGGTGCAGCAGCGGCCTTTTAGGGTTCCCTGCAGCTGCGCGCGAGAAGGTCCTCCGAGCCATCGGCCCTGCCCACATTGGTTGTTGCAGCAGCAGCAGCAGCGGCCGGATCACCCAACCAGGAGGGACCCACTCGCAGAAATAACAAGGCAGGCTGGTATGTTTAAAGGGAAGCACGGCCACACTTCCCGCCCACCCCCTCTCCGAATTACAGTTTGGAGCCACGTTTCTCTCTTAGGCACACACACACACCCAAGGTTTGCTTTAAGAAGGTGTGAGCGGAAGACGGATCGGCCCGCCGTGTTTCCGCAGGCTCACTGGCGTGGGAGTGCCTCCAGTCCTGACTGGGAGGGGGCAGGTCCGCGACCCACGCAGGCCTGCCGTGATTGGAGGCATTTCCCGCGGAAGCGGCAAGCGCCGGCCGCCTCCGCGGGCGACTGCATCATGTTCCTGCGGCTCTTTCGCCTCCGGCGGAATGCTGCCGGCAGTCCCCTCGGAACTCCGAGGGTGCCGAGCCCGACTCCCCGCTGGCTGGCTGGCTGGCTGGCTGGCGGGGCTCTTCGAAGTCGGCTGCGAAACGCGGCCAGCATGAAACGGCGCCGCCGGTGCAGCGACCTGGAGTCCGGCCCCGCCCCTCCACGCCACGCCACGTGACCGGGTCGCTGTCCCCGGCCTTGCACTGCGCTGCACTGCACGTGACCCCCGAGGGATCCCGTGCTTGCGCTGCGCCGTGGAAGTTGCGAGAGCAGAGCCACAGAGCCGCTTCCTGGGTGGATTTCTTTCCTTCCTTCCTTGCGGCGGGGCTCTAGGCTAATATTATACAACATGGCCGTTTTCAGTGTCTCCAAAGAAGCAGCGTGGGGGGCAGCCGCGTTGGGGGCAGCCGTTGCCGTCGGATTCTTAGCAGGTAAGGTTAAACTTGCGGCGCTTTTGCGCATCCCCGAGAGACTCCTGAATCTGAGCGACGCGGCCGGTGCCCGTCTCTCCTTGGAAGCAAGCAAGGACGCGGGGGCGGCCCTGGGGCAGGCAGTGCGCGGGCAACTGCCCAGATGCCTTTTGCCCACGGGCAATTCCCTTCCTAGTGCCGAGGGTAAGAGAGTTTGGGGCGGCGGGGCGCGCGCTTGCTGGAGCTAACTCGCATCGCTCCGGAAGGTACAGCGGTGGAAATCCAGCTCATTCGTATTTAGAGGGCACTATGGAAAGTTCATTCTTAGAACTCGCTTCTTTTTAAAACAAAAAAACCAAAAAAAACAAGAAACCTTTAGAAGCTATAATGATGAGAACGGTGAGGAGATGCAAAGCAGCCTGGGCTCCTGTACCTTTTAATAAAACGGTGTCGGAGTAGGAATTCCAACAGGTGCAGTTTTTGTGTTGTTTTTTTTATCAACCGTGCGTGACGAGCTGCACCTACTGGACTTTCTGCTCCTTCGAATCTGGCCCCTGCAGGGCTTAGCGAGGGCAAAGTGAATCATTTTTCCCCCTCATTGCCACATGGATGGTCCTGAGCCAACTAGTGGGGGAGCAGAGCAGGGCTGCGTACCTCCACAGGCGCGGGTGCGGTTCTGCGTACCCAGCAGAATCCTGTGGTGTGCAGAAAAATAGTGCCCTGTGAGAACCAAGGGCTGCGCTGGTATGCTGCCCTCATAAAGGCAGAGCGCTGGTGACAGCCCTCTGGGGGCTCAGTGGCAGGAGGGCAACCGAAGCCCTATTTGGGAGGATGGGTGCATTTGGGCACCCACCCACCCACCCCGCTTCAGCTTCCTCCAGAATTCTCCCATGCAGCTGGAAGTAGAAATACCTCACTCGTTTGGGGTTACACACCCAGGCCCAGCCTACAGGCCTGTGGCTCATGCTGGCTCAGCTTGTCTGAGTGTGGAAAGCTAAGCAGGGTCAAGCCTGGTTATTACTTGGAAGGGAGACCCCTCCTCTAGTTTCCTGCATTGAGCAGGGGGTTGGACTCGATAGCCTTGTAGGCTCCTTCCAACTCTATGAAATCCTATGCAGGGCCGGTGCTACCATTAGGCCAACTAGGCAGATGCCTAGGGCGCAGGGCTAAAGGGGGTGCCAGAAATAGGGAGGGAGGGCTCAAGTGGGAAGGGGGGGTGCTAAATATCTGATCTTGCCTAGGGCACCAAACTGCCTTGCACCAGCCCTGATCCTATGTGCACTTTAGTGGGGTGGGGGGAGGGAAAAGAACCAGTGTTCCCTTCCCCTCCCCTGCTCTAAAGCACTCGGGTACAGGGCTGGGAGCCAGGCCCAGCAGTGCAGAATGCCGCCCCCAAACGGGACTACTGAAGTACCAGTGCTATTCTGGACTGGGGCGTGCGGACTAGGCCAGCTCCTCCCAACCTGGTGCTCTCTAGATGTGTTGGACTGCACTGCCCATTGTCCCCAGCCAGCAGAGGTGTAGCCCAACACGTGGAGGGCGCCAGGTTGGGGAAGGCTGGGCTAGCAGTCTGCCTTAACCATATAGTGCCACAGCACTCCCACTTGGGCTCACGCCAGCCCCCCAGGCAAGAGTGTGATTGTGCAACACAGTGCTCCGGTTCAGAGCCGGCTGCACAGCGAGCCCTGAATAGTGAGCCCTCTGTAGCAAGCCTGCTCAGGGCCGAACAGAGTGTGGAGCAGGAGCCCCGTAGCACAATTTCACAATAGCACTACGGCACTGTCTCTAGGGTTCGCTACCCAACAGGAGCGCTGCAGTTCTGTACCACTCAGATTGCATTTAGATTGAGATGGAAAGTTGTTTTGTCTCATGGGTGTGTTGATTCCCTTTTTGAAAGGCAGAAGATTTAATTCAGAGTTCGCTTTCGGCACTCCCAAAAGTGCTTACAATCTTCTAGGGAAAGGGTGCCTGTTACAGCAGTATGTCCTGGATCACTCCTTACGGGAGCACCCTGCTCTAAAGAAGCTGAGACTGGTTAGTATGCATTTTTACTAGGTCTGACTTGAGCGCTTATGACTTTCCTGTTAGAATCCACTTTGGAATTCAGACACCCCAAAAATGAATCTTGTCTTCTCTGTTTAAGGGGACCATGTGCCCTCTATACATGAGAGAACAAGAATAGACATCCCAGAATATCATAAAATGTGTCTCTCCCCCTGCCTGCCCGTCCCTATTGCTTTACTTGATCTGAAGCCAAGATCTTTACTCAGTTCTTTACTCAAGCATTGGCTTGAGTAAAGCTTTTGGACTCTTGTGAAATTTATTATTTAAAAGACTTATTAGCCCCCTTTTCAGCCAAGGTTCTTGGAGCACCTTACAAAATAAAACCATAAAACACAAATCAATATCAAGCAATAAAAACAAATTGCAGACAGGGCAGTTAAAATCCCAGCATAAAAAACAAAATGAAAGGCCTGGCCAGGTAAAAAGATGTGCACTGAAAATAAAATTATGCCTAGAGAACCTCCCTCAGAAAGGAATTCCAAAGACTGGGTGCCACAACTGAAAAGGCCCTGCCTTTGGTAACTACCAGCCTGCCTTCAGGGAGGTGGGGGATGTTAGAGCAGGGCTATGGAGGCTGATCTTAATGACTGGGCAAGTTCATGTGGGAGTCAGCAGTCCTCTAGGTATCCTGGTCCGCAGCTGTTTTGGGCTTTATAGGCTAAGACCAGCACTTTGAATTCCACGTGAAAACAGACTGGTAGCCTGCATAGTTTTCCCAAAGCAAGTAGGATATGTTCCATATGTGTGGTTGCAGTTAATAAACATGTGCATTATTTGCACCACTGAGCAGCCTGCAAAGGCAGGCCCACATAAAACTCATTGCAATAGTATAGACACGATGTGACCAGTGCCTGGATCACTGTGACCGGGTGATCTCTGCAAGGAGGGGCTGGTGCTGAGGCCACTCAGGCTGCCCCCAAAGATATGGCCACACCTATCAGCATCCCATACTGTGAGCCTGATCCTTCAAGTGGAGTGAACACCACTTCCAGTCCAGACAAACCGTCTAGCCCAGGGTTCTCCAACCTTGGGTCCCCAGATGCTTTTGGCCTACAACTCCCAGCATGCCCCAGCCAGAGAACCCTGGGCAGCTTATCTAGACCGAGCCTCAACCCTTTTGCCCCCATCCAGGGCAGCTGCATTCCAGATGAGAAGGTGTTGAGACACAACCGTAGGAGACTTTTTCTTTTCAGTTCACAACACCATCGCATCAGAACCGAAGCTACTCAGTCAGTCCTCAGTTCATTTGGCGGGGAGGGGGGGAGCTACAGGGCCCTTAACGAAATCCACCCCAAGACCCTCCATGATTTTAACCATTTTATCCCCCACCCCAACTTCTAAGCTAGAGGGACTGAGACCTCCCTGCTTCCTGTAATTTGAATACTGTGCCTAGTTCTCCCTGAGGTAGTAAACCTGTTCCTGGGCTGCACTAGTTCAGATTGCAAATGGAGGCTCACATGATCGAATGCTCTTCGATGTGAAGAAAATTGCCTCCACATATGAAGCTGGGTGTTGGAGAGAGGTCCCAAGCTAGCTTCCCCCCAATGTGCTAGCCGTGTATGTGCAGGAATTCTGTTTTTCCTTCATGAGAGAGCGCTGCATCCTGTCAGCCTCGACCTGTCCCCTGAAGTGGTACTGCTCAAGCTTACCATCTCGGTGAGTTGCAGGCCCTGGAAAACGTACCCTAAACTCTCCTTCCCCGAGGCTGCAGTTCTAAACACACTTACAAAGGAGTAAGCCCTCTTTCAGTACCATATACTCAAAGTGGCTGACTATTAGTAAGAACAAGTAAAGCTTAAAAATGTCTGGGCAGAGTTTGGTGACATCTCAGACACTTGAAGTGGGCGGAGGCTGGCTTCTGAGGGATCAGAGGACCACGGCGGAGCGTCCTGCACACTCCTGCTCCTGACTAGCACCCGGCAGACCTGGCATTCTCTGGGAACGCCCCTCCAGCGCTGTGCAGCTCCGTGCCTTGAAGCCGTTTTGCCTTTCGTCCACTGAGCCGGAGATCCATGCGGAACAGTAAAGGCAGGCAGGGGAGGCAGCCACAGGCCTCCTGCTCCTACCCGGACATGGCCCTGTTGCTGCTTTCTGTGCCACTTGCAATTGCTGCCACCGCGTGATTCAGAGTCAGTGCTCTTCCTTCCGCTGTTCTGAAGGGTCCTTTTTAGAGACCTGTTGGGAAAGACCGCCTATTTAGCAAAAGCAGTTTTCCAGCAGGGAGGCTGAGGCTCCAATCCCATACGTGTCTGCTTGGCAGTAGTAAGCCCCACTACGTTCAGTGAGACTTATTCTCTGGTAAGTGTGTGTAGGATTGCAGCCTGAACAATCCATAGCAAAAGTGCTGAGAGACAAGTGGACTATTCACAGGAGGTTAAGGCCTGTCTGGGCAAGGACAGACTGGAAGAAGTTCCAGCGTCATCGCTTTCTGTGGTCAGGGGTACTGGTGATTGCCAAGGCGTAATCTAAGCCTGCAATTGGACCATGGACCAGCCTGGTCTTGGCTCTGGAACATGCAGTGTGACCATAGTTCTGAGTACATGCAGAATCACCACCACCACTGACGAACTTCAAGGCTTACAGATCTGGACTTTGAGAACGGAGTGCAACTTGAAACATACAGACTTTATTTTCTAGATTACATCAGACCATCCTGCTAAAAGGATGATGGTGAGTTGTGATCAGGCCCAGCTTATGGCAAACCTGGCAAGGCTTATCAGAGCGAAGAAGGTAATTGAAATAGGTAAGTGAGTCTGGGCAGGTGCACACGTCACGCTAAGCCACCCTGCGGATAAGCCCCCGTGGGTTGGCTGTTCGCTGGACAACCCACGGTACTCCCGGCAGACGATCAGGCTTGCTGCGGCTTGTTCTCCCTCTCATTCCCCCTCAATCCTCCCAAGTGCTGCCTCTGGCATGTATCCCAGGTGCTTTGTGGCCGAACTCCTCATTGTCTCATCAGCACCCTTTCTGCAATTGGTCCACTGGGGTTGCTGGCTACTGAGGGAAACCCTTTTGCCAGCCTTTTTTGTTTCCCCTGGGGACTTCCACTGCTGTGCTAGTCTGCCTCTCTGATATTTAGCCGTGCATCCCCGTATTCCCCTCTTCCACTTTGGCACTTACATTGCTAGCTAGCAAACACCTTAAAAAAAAAAAAAAAAGGCTGCTTCACGTAACTCTAAAGCAGTGTTCTCCAACCTTGGGTCCCCAGATGTTTTTGGCCTACACGGACCCCAAGGTTGGAGAACACTGCTCTAAAGTAAGCACACCCACTCCCGAAGTAAGCACACCTGCTGGGGAAGCACCTTTTCTGCAGCTGCGTTTGGCTGCCCTGCTTCCTGCTTGTCGCTTCCCTTGTTGCCAGTTGTCACATCTTGACCTGGGTTCCAGAGCAGTGACCAGGATCGGGAAACGTACACAAACGTCACGGCAAAGCAGTAACACAGAGGGGGAAATTGCAGAAATGTAAAGGCTGCTGTCAGCTGAGACAAGATGAGGGAGGAAGGCAGCAGCACACGTGAGATCGTGAGGAGCGGCAGGGACTTTTTGCTGCTCTGGCCGGGAGGCGCTCTAACCGTTCCTGACCACCCACCAAAAAATCGCCCTGCCGGGTTTGGACAACACAACAAGCCCCATGGGGTATCAGCAACCCTAAAACAAGCCATGGGTTCTTAGGGTGGCTTGCTCATGAAAAAATATTCCACCCTGCAGAAACCATGCTGGCTGATCACTCCTGGTGGGTTGTTGTGTCATGCGAACCAGGTCTCTGTCTGCATATGCATGGGCGCTAGGAATATGTGTTAGCTCAATCCCATAATACACTACAGAATCTGTGGGTCAGGTGGCCCTTGTTTGCTAATCATGTGGGAAGGAGAAGGGGTCTCCCATCCAGTGTGGAACTAGTGCCCAGCGCCACCTCCCCTCACTTTCCAGCCTCTGTTCCTTCGCACCTACATGTTACTTGGCTCCACAGTGTTTTAAACATCTGAATCCTTTACTTCTTTCCACACTGTGGGTTAGATCCAAGATCTGCTATCTGTTGAAGGAAGGGCTCCACTGGCAAGAAGGTGCCTTGCCTGATTTTGGGGGATTTCCTTCCCCAATTCACACACACCACAACTCACCCCATTCAGCAGGGCCCCCGACCCTCTGCATAGCATGGGGGGGGCTGCCATTGTGGGCTGGGGGGGAGAGTGCTTTGATCCAACCCCATAAATTAAGGCAGAAGAATAAATACTCCAGATTCTTTAAGGAATATTCTTAAGTAATAAGTTAACTCTGTGACTAGCCTTTTTCGCTGTAGATTTGGGAACCTGTGTCTGATATCTTCTGTCGGTTGTTCCCAACCAGCCCCGTGCCTCGGCACTACTTAGCTTTGCTCACACCCTATGAAGATGCAAGACAGAGCTGGCCACGGGCAAAGTGTTGAATGCAGAGCGAGCCTCTGGCATTAAGCAGGTTGTGACCTTTGGGCCAACCACTTCTGAGACGTTTGTTTTTAAAGAGGAGGCCCCTGAATCTCACTGCTGCCTGTGCTAAGGCATCTTTGGCTGATTTCTCAGGGCTGCTGAGCTGCTGCAGAGGTCAGATTGCTCAGCAAATACAAGGGTGAATGCTATAAATACATAAGCACCAAATAATGGCATTGAAGGGCTAACTCCATGGGTGACTGCCATTCTAAGCTGCTTATGGATAGGGCACGGTGGGGCCAAATGAGAAGGAAGCAAAGTTGAGGCAGACGTGTGGCGTAGTGGTGAGAGTGTTGGACTGGGACTCGGGAGATCCGGGGTCTAGTCCCCGCTTGGCCATGAAACTCACTGGGTGACTTTGGGCCACTCACTGACTCTCGGCCTAACCTACCTCACAGGGTTGTTGTGAGGATAAAATGGAGAGGAGGAGGAGGAGGATTATGTAAGCCGCCTTGGGTTCCTTACAGGAAAAAAGGTGGGGTATAAAATTAATTAATTAATTAAACACAACTTGTATGCCAGCTGCCCCAGGTCTGCTGGGGTATAAATATAATATAATTAATTAATTAATTAATTAATTAAACACAACTTGCATGCCAGCTGCCCCAGGTCTGGTCCTCTCTGCCAAGACCAACACCAGGTTTGATGCACCTGCTTGGGTGCTGTGAAGAGCCACATCTTCTTGCCGGCCATCAGGAAATTGCCCTGCTTCTCCCTCCCTCCCGTGTACACATGCATGGTTTATTCTTCCAGTGATGCCAATAATAATAATAATTAGAGGGGAGAGAAAATGCTATGTCCAAAAATCAAAATATTGAACGTCCCTCCAGATTTGTAGCTCCTACACACCAAATTTCTCTCCTGGTTCTTCTTTAGCAGAAAAAACCCAGGTAATGAAGAGCCCTCTAGAACTGATCCTGCTCTGGATTTGCTGTTGGAATGCTCTGTGCTGGCGCATGAATAAAATTTGAGTCACCTCAGACTTCTCTTAGCTCTGGACATCCTACATCAATGCCCTATTTGCATAATAATAGCTGGGTCCTGATTGGTTCCCCAGAACCAATCAGGACCATATTTGGGACTCAGGTAAAATGAGGAAAAATCAATTTTGAAAAAGCAAGTGGAGGCTAGCATCTGCCGTGCTGGGCCTTTGCCCCACCAGACTGATGTCAACACAGTGTTTGCTCTCTGCCACTGCCTCCACATCTACATTGCTTGCTGGAGGCAGAGGAGACAATTTGCGGGGTGGGGGGATTTCTGGGTTTTGCAGAGATGTCTCATGCTCCTGTGCATGACCTGTCATTGTCCAGAGGACCAATAGATGCTTGCAGACTGCTTTTCCCACTCCCTCCATCTGTTGCCATAGAATCATAGAGTTGGAAGGGTCCTCGGAGATCATCTAGTCCAACTCCCTGCTCAATGCACTTCAGGCTCTGTCAGCATCCCTGGCAGACAGCCATCCAGCCTCTACTTCAGTACCTCCAGCAAAGGAGAAGCCGCCATCTCCCGAGGCAACCTGTTCCACTGCTGCAGCCACGTGGCCAGCAGGAGCAAGGGGAAGGCCTCTCCGGTCCTCACCCCTCTGGGAGATCTGTTTGCATGCCCACATACACCCCTCCCCCATCCTTTCCAGCAGTAGGAAGACCAGCCTGGCCCAAACTGGATTTAAATACCTGTTTTAAAACTAGCCTCATCACTGGCACTCTCATATCACATGGAAGCCTTTAAAATGGCAGATGTTCCATTCTGGGTCTGAACATGTGTCTGGTAGAAATTTAGAAGGGACTGCTCAGGGTGGCACTCTGAAGGAAAAGTGGATATGCATTCCATTAAAATATACATGCAGGAAGAGGAGCAGGATGCTCCCTGGGAAGCTGCCCTCTGGACCAGTGCAGATGTAATGCTGGTTCCCCTTAAATTGCAGTAAAGAGCCCCAGAAAGCTTGCACTCTTCTTCCATTCCATTCCCCACTCCTGTCTTACCCACAGTTAAGGATATGTCCACACATATCTTAACCATCATTATTACACTTAGTCCAGATTACCGGTAATCCAAAACCCACTTTAAAACTCTGGTTTCACAGGGCTCCGTGGGACTCCTGGCTAGCATTAACCATGAGTAAGGTTGATGGAGAGGTTTCCCTTACCTGTGGTTGAGACAGGAAAGAAGTCGCCCTCGAAGGGCTTGGAGAAGAGTGTCTCCCCCAATGGCTGCCCCCAGATTTCTTAACTATGTTGGAGAGGGAGCCATGGTTACATCTCCACTGACTCTCTTGTCTACTAGTTAATTGAGAAAGCAACTGCAGATCTTTACAAGATGACGCCAAGAGGTGATTCAAGGTGTTTCCTCTCCCACCCCAAAAATAAGTATTTAAGAACCATTGTTCAAGACATTAGCAACCAAGCTCATTCTCTCATGTTAGGAGGAGGAAGACCATGTTCATTAAGGAGGGGTTCTAAATCTCTAGAGATCTCTTCGTTGCCAAAGTCAGAACCAAATTTAATGATTTCTTGTAATTTTCATCTATTGTAGGTGTTTTTACAGGGTACAATACTTTAAACATGGCTCTAGTTGTACCAGAGGGTGGCAGAGTCATTGCCTGCGATATAAATGAGGACTTTGTCAATCTTGGAAAGCCAGTGTGGAAAGAGGTACGTGTTGGTCCTCCCAAGAACAGTGAGATCTGAGATTTGGGCTAAATCTCACATATGATCTGCTATTAGCACCCCTTGATGTTGGGCTTGTTTTGTATTTTAGCCTCAAAGTAGTTACAGGGAACTACAAATCCAGTTTTGAAGGATAGAGTTGTCTAACCTGTTTCTCCTGTGCTGTTTCCCTCCCCTAAAACTGTTAGTCCTGCAGGGGGAGAAACATAGTTAGAGAAGGGTGGTTTGGTCCTTATTCAAATATTTACTTGGGAAATAAAGTTCCAGTCCTTCCCGCCCAAGCAGTAATAAATATATCTATCTGTAACTCATATAATCATTGGCATAGTATCCAGGTTACCCATGTTCTGAAGTGTATTTACCCTCCATGTCTCCGGCCACAATTTTATTAATTGAGAATGGCATTTACACTGTGTGTGTGTGTCGGTCGTTCTGCTCAGTAAATGGTGCAGCTGTGACGCGTGTGTTTGAACTCTTGTTGCCTTTGCTCAAGTGCTTCTGTGGCAGGCTTGTTGCACTGGACACAATCCTGCCAAAGTTAAGCATGTTGAAGTCCTATTGATTTTAATGGAAGAGAAAAAAGCATGTACTGCATCCTATTGAAACCAATGCAGTTCCAAACTGCTTAACTTTGGCAGGATCATGTCCATTTTCTGAGCATTTATAGCCAATATTTTGTATCTAGGGCAGTTAATTCCTCCCCCCAACCCCATCCTCAAAGTATAGCCACTGCTGTGGTAGTTTCCACTGTGGAACATGTTTTTATGGCATGGGTGCCGAGTGGGTGTTGCCTCTGGCATGAACTGTGACAAGCAGAACAACTTTTCTGCGACTTTCTTGTATGTACGTTTTCGTAATCTGAAGACTGAGCCATTCCCATCCTGGACCATAGCAGAGCAAAAGCGCTCCTCTAGGATTTGGGATGGTTGCTATTGATTTTAAAACCAAACAAACCACAACATAAAAAGCACTGCCCTTCCCCTGTGCAATAGTGCCCCCAAATCTTCTGCTTTCTTTAATGAGGGAACAATCAGGTATAGCATTTATAAATGATCAGTAATGCCGTCTGCGCTGGCTTCTAAGAAACTAACTGATTTTTTGCAGAATTCTGCAAATTCTGTCATGTGCCTGATAGTTTGTGGCAAATCAGAAGGTTTACAAAGTTGGTTCTTCTTGGCCACAAACGATTCTATCCATTACCAAAGCTTTCTGTGAGCTAGTACCTTCTGTGGATGCTGGTTCACTGCACCAAAAAGTACATGTTGTCTTCGTAGTACTCAAATTCACAGGCCAGATAAAGTCTTCTTAACCTTAGCCTTTAAGCAGATCAAACAATATCCTGACTCCAGCAATAATAGAGAGATTCAAGATGGAAAGGCAACATTTTGGCAAGCCTCTCATCTCAAAAACAGCCAGTCACCTTTAAGGTGCCATTGATAAGGAATAACGGTTTCTCTCATTTCAGGCGGGAGTGGAGCATAAAATTGACCTAAGGATAAAACCAGCCATCCAAACACTAGGTGGGTAAATATGTATGAACATTGTAGAATATAAATATCAAGGCTACCTGGGTGACATATAGTAGGAGTCAAGTAGAAATTGTAACAAAGTGGCTCCAGCAATCTAGTGGTGAGCTGAAATGGGGGGGGGGGGTTTCCACAAAACCGTTTGCCCCTGGTGGAGGGACCCCTCTGCTCCTGTGCTTTCCATGAACTGTGTGAATGGGGTGAAAATGTTCACTTCCTTTAATGTGACACCTGCACAGCTCTGTTAGATGCTAGTGAAAGTTACTGGAGTGGAGTTTCCTAAATGTATTGAAATGTTTAGCTGCCTTTGAATTCCTTCCTGCAGACACTTTGGTTGAGCAGAACATTTCAGAACTTCACTTTAGTCAAATGTCAACTTGCCTGCAGTGGGACTGAGACTTGGAAACTTAGAGAAACATTCTTAAAACCCATTGCAGTGTTTGGCACAACCTGCCTTCGCTGTGCCATGCCATAAAGCCCCTTATGCATCTATTTCTAGATTTCTAAACATTTTTTGAAGCTTCTAAACCTCAATAGAGGAAGAACAGTTGCTCATTTACTATTCCTAGCTATATTGGGCAGTTACTCCAATCCGCATGCATTTAGTTTATTTAGAGGTAACGTTGGCTGCTTCTATATCAAACAAAGCAGCTTAAGGTGGATTAATGTGGCAAGAAGGCCAGACTTCTCTGTTGCTCCCAACGCGCTGCGCAAGGACACCTAACGTAGTGAAATGTGCAGTTTGACTTTTTTCTTCATGTGTTGTTGCATAGGATCCACAGGTCTTTATCATGCTTATCCTACTTTTCCATCAGGAAGTTCAGAATGGAGCTTGCAGACAAGCTGAGACCTGATTAGCTTCAACAGTGTAACAGCATCATGTCCATTCTCACATCCTCCCTCAAGACCGCATCTGTTGAGTGTGCATCTGATTTTCCAATACAGGCAGTCCCGGGGTTACGAACGTCTGACTTATAGACAACGCATACTTACGAACGGACCACAATAAGGCCTATTAATGTGCACAGAGCCCGACTGGGGGGTTGAAGTCTGGCGAACTCGCAGGGCTCGACCCCCCCCCCCCCGAGCTCCACTCGACCTACCTTTCCCCTGCTCGACTCGAGTTCTTGCGAGCCGAGCCGGGGAAAGCGACTTCCAGGTTCCAGTGCTACGTTTTCTATGTAGTTTGGGCAGACGAAGCACATCAGCTTTGTGTGAAAGGGGGACAGAAGGCGCCCCTTTATAGGAAGCTGAATCAGAACTGGGGAGGGGCGAAAGGAAACACACATCAGCTCCCCGCACGCACACCCCACCCGCGAAAGCAAGTCTTACCCCGAAAGGACCCATTAAACCAGCCCAGGGGGTGGTGGAAAGGCATGGGGACTCCCTGATGGAGGGCGGGAAGCGTCACCCACAACTTAGGCAGAAGGCCCTCCTGACTCCTGTCCTTCCTAGTAGGGAGGGGGTGGGAGAAGAAGATCCAGTTCCTTTGGGGAAGCAGCGAGAGAAGAACCGCAACTGGAGAGGGAAGTAGACTCCGCTGCCTCACCTCCAGCCCCTTTGGGGGACTTTCCTGGGATAACTTGGGGGGGGGGAGGCAGAGAGGAAACGTGACCTCCCATTCTCGTGGGGGAGGGCAAACTCTCCCCCCTCACTCACACACACACACAGCAGTTCAACGGGCTTGTGAGCGACGCCACCCCACATAATAAGAGCCGTATGTACCTGTTCCGACTTACGTACAAATTCGACTTAAAGACAGACTTAAGAATGGATTTTGTTCATAACCCGGGAACTGCCTGTAATTTGCACCTGGAAAAATATGACCAAGTTTCATGTAATGCCAAATCTGCTCAATAGATGCTCCTCTGCCTTTAACTGTTATTGATCACATCAGGCTCAACTGTGTTTGGGCTGTGTGCACACAGGCCACTACTCCAATGTGACTTTTCACACACCAGTTTCAGGTGGGTTCAGGGGTGGAGTGGCTACAGATAGAGCCATACGGCCTGTACGTTTTGGTTAATGCAGGAGAAGTTACGACGCCAGCTCCTCTCTTTCTTTTTTCTTTCCAAGTAGGATTAGTTTACGTCCGCGACCTTGTTCAGGCATCCAGAAATCCTAAGCCTGGAGGGGGGAGATGGGGGTCCACGCCCTAGATTCAGCCCCAGCCTCCGCTGCTGATGGGAGGTCTGAAACGAGGCTGAACACAGTCGCAGTGCTCTGCGTGATTGGGAGCCCTAACTGTGCAGGATTCCTGATCACACAGAGCACCCTAACTATGTTCGGCCAAACATGATTGCTGCCTTGCTTCAGACCTCCCCTGTCAGCGGAGGAAGGTTGGGGTTTATTTATTTATTTATTATATTTATACCCCGCCTTTTTTCCTGCAAGGAACCCAAGGCGGCTTACATAATCCTCCTCCTCCTCCTCTCCATTTTATCCTCACAACAGCCCTGTGAGGTAGGTTAGGCTGAGAGTCAGTGACTGGCCCAAAGTCACCCAGTGAGTTTCATGGCCGAGCGGGGACTAGAACCCGGATCTCCCGAGTCCCAGCCCAGCACTCTCACCACTACGCCACGCTGGGGTTGAAGCCCGAGCATCCCTTCCTCCCCTCCACACGTAGGATTTCCAGATGCCCGAAGAGGGCTTGTGTCACAGCTGTGTGCGGATAATTGAACAGTCTTATTTCCTCCACCTGAGGATCCACTCTAGTTCAGCCGGTACGGGGGAAGTTAAACAGAAGTGTTTCTCAAGAAAACTGTTCTTATTCTTATGTCTAGAGGAACTCCTGGCAAATGGTGAAGCCGGAACATTTGACTTCGTTTTCATTGATGCTGACAAAGGGAGTTACAATGATTACTATGAAAAATGTTTACGGCTCGTACGAAGAGGGGGAATAATCGCTATTGACAATGTAAGTACCACAGAAATAAATAGAAATGGTCTTGTGGCACCTTAAAGTCTTAACAGATTTATTGGGGCATAAGCTTTCGTAGACAACAGCATATTTTGTCAGATGCATGAAGTTATCTGTAGTTGACAAATTCAGATTTGTTGATTTGTCTGTAGCTGTCAGACCATCGTGAAACAAACATTTAACAAAAGATACCAGATATCCATATAAAATTAACATAAATTAACACAAACCCAGATTACACAAAATAAAGTTTAAATTCTGGATCTCTAGCTAAAACAAGTAAAATCTACACAAACCTATCTGAAATTACTCAAAACACAAAGTTTTGAATCTTCCTGATAAGGCACAGCATTCTCCTTTACAAATTTTCCCCTAACAAAGTCTCATTGACAGACCTCTCTAAAGCCTGACCAAAATACTGTTCCCTCAGCACATTATACAAAAGACAATATATAATATGTACAATATCTTCCACCTGTTTTAAGCTGCAAGGATAGTGGTACACTCAGAATATGGCCGACTCCTATCTATATGTTCCTTCTAACAGAGCTGAAGGCATCAGATTCAGCCAAGCTTTAGTAAAAGCCATCCTGTCTCTATATCTCTGCAAATCCTTTAAATAACAAGTTAGAACGAAAGGAGTATAACAGAAATTCTTATACAATGGTGCTGTTTTAGAAACTGTTTCAATGTCTCTCTGGAAGGATATATTTTTCAGTGTCTGCTTCAAAAACCTTTTGGCAAGCTCTGTCCCTAAATTCTTTATATATACTTCAGAAAAGACTAATTTCACCACTAACAATGCAACAACCCCATTCCAAGAATGATTATTCATTTCCTCAAAGGCTATCCTAAGAGGACGGACAGGCTCACTAAAGATAATTTTTAACCAGTAGTTTAACATCATTTTATATACAATTGTATGTATTGTTACTGTAGCCAGTTCTGCTCTACATAAATCAGAAAGGAGTGAAAGGGGAGCACTAGTGATGATCATAAAAAATATATTTTGAACCATCTCCAAGGTGTTTAAGTTCCCAGAAGCCCACATCTGAGCCTATAGAGAAGTTGTGGGATAAGTTTGCTATTATACAATTCCAGCACTGGTGCTATTTCTATAAAAACGTAAAATTCCCAAAGCTGCTTTTGCTACTTTCTCCTTGGTAAATTTTACATGCTGTTTCCAGCTTCTTGATTGTGAAAACACCACCCCTGTGTACTTAAAAACACATACTTGCTCAATTTCCATCCAATCTAACTTCCAACGATGTTTACAAGGTCTTTTTTTTTTTTTAAAGAACTTTGGTTTTTTTATAGTTAGGTTTCAAGCCTTCATTTTTACAATACATCAATACTGTATCATCTGCAGAAGAGTAGAAATATTTTCACCTAGTTTGGGTGGGAAATATTGAGAGCCAGACAGTTGCAAAACCCCATCATTTATATATACATTGGAAAGCAGCAGTGCCAAGATAACATCCTTGGCAGACACCCTTTGTGGTTCTGATAGAACTGGAAAGTTCCCCATGGACACCAACCCTGAATTTAAATGAGGTGTTAGTATAAAGAGCCTATATACAGTATAAGAGATGTTTATCTATTTGTAACTCCTCAAGTTTTTTTCCAAAGCCACTCTCTTGGTATAGTACCGAATGCAGAACTAAGATCGATACAGGCTACACACAGAATTTGAGTGCAATTTACAGTATGCTTTTGTATAAGATGGTATACAGGGAAGCAGTGATCAATTATAGATCTAGCAGCTTGAAAGCCAGCTTGCTCATATGTCAATAGATTATTAGTTACTACCCAGGCTTCCAGCCTAATTAGAAGATGTCTAGCATAGACATTCCCAAGAATATTGAGTAAACAAATAGGTCTATAGCTAGCTGGATTTTCCCTTCCACCCCTTTTATACATGGGAACCAGTATTGCCTCCTTCCATTCAGCTGGAACTTTTCCTGAACCAATATGTAAATAATGAGTGAGGCTGGTACTGGTGCCCACCATTCAATAAAGGCCTTTAATAAGTTGGATGAAATAAAAGAATGTCCCTGGTAAGCAGCATTTCATTTATGTTGGGTAAGGGATGCCAATCTGCTACTATGTTAGACTTTACATCTCTCACACCAATGATCATGCAAAGGGATCCATTTTGTTTTCGTAGCAAGACAATGGGAGAAACCCATTCAGATAAATCAGCAGGCTCTATGGTGTCAGCACAACTTCAATATTTCTTCCTTTAACGGTTGCTGTAATGCTACAGGGAATTTCCTCACTTTATGTTGTACAGGTATTGCATTAACTTTCATCTGAACTTTGTGCTTGAAATGCTTGGCAGCCCCCAGAGTATCCGAAAAAACATACGATAATTGGATGATAATGTTTGTACTGTATATGGTTCATTTGTAATACAGGATCCATGCTATTGGTGTCCAAAATCATGTGGAAGTCTCACTGATGATTCCACCCTTTTATAGAAACTCCCTTCTTTGCCATATACACTTTACCTTATAAGTGTAGGCCTTATACTCCAGAACATCTTTGAAATATCTGTTGGTGACAAGGGGATCTTCCATAAACCCCTGTGTTTATATCCAGAACTTCCAAGTTAAAATGTGGTTTGGAAAATATTACCTGGTATAGTGGAGCAGGGATTATGGTGTAAGGAGACTCAGAGTCAGCTAGCATTCTGAGTTTGTGTCCATTTGTTTTCTTCCACCTGACATGCGAGCCTGTGGCTCACGCTGGCTCAGCTTGTCTGAGTGTGGAAAGCTAAGCAGGGTCAGGCCTGGTTATTACTTGGATGGGAGACCCCTCCTCGAGTTTCCTGCATTGAGCAGGGGGTTGGACTCGATGGCCTTGTAGGCCCCTTCCAACTCTGTGATCTATGAATCTATGAACAATATGGAGGTATGTGATAGGTAACTTGTGATCACACCTAAAATACTGTCCTGGGGCAATTCATCCTCATCCCTATCAGAGTATACTTTTATCAGTGCATGTACAGCAGATGTACCCACAATGGTAGCAGTAGCAACCCTGTTGCCTTGTAAATTTGTTTTGCAAGGCAGAACTGAAGTGGAAGTGAAGTTTCTTGGGGGTCTTGTCGTGAACTGCCTGCACTGCAGTCCAGGGCTTGAGAAGCCGGGGGGGGGGGGGGAGAAGAGAGGGCTTTGGCACAGTGAATGTCATTTTCATCCCTTCTAGCTATTTCAGCATGCTGTAGTCAAACAAGCTTTCTTTCCATTAAAGTTTCTCTTGGAGTTTAGAAGAGGAGGTTTTCTCTTCATTTTTGTCTGTTTTTTCAGCTATGCTAGCAAAATCACAAGTAGCCTTGAGTGCATTTAATGCAGTGACATAATGATCTATTGGCTCTCCTGGTAGTTGAACCCTTGAATAAAATTTGTAACGTTCCAACAGTCACATTTACAGGAGGAGTAAAGTGATCGTCCAAAGTTTGGAAAGCCACTTCATAAGGATTTGCATCATGAGCAGTAGTAATGGAGGGTAGATTATTATAGATCTTCTGGCCCGCAGGAACCAAGCAAGGAAATAACAAGGCCTTCTGTTTGGCAGGGGCAACATCATCAGTCTGGAGAGCAGGGAGTTAATTGCAAAAATAGGCCTTCTACCGTTTCCAGGGAATGGGAGGTTTCCCTGGGGTGGGTAGGAAGAAAGGTGGAGGAGGCTGAGAGTCCGTGACTGGCCCAGTCACCCAGAGAGCTTCATGGCTGAGTAGGGACTAGAACCCAGATCTCCCATGTCTCAGTCCAACACTCTCACTACGATGCCACGTTGGCTCTTCCCCAGCACAGGCACTTCCCCAGCAGACGACACCTTCTGCTAAGGCACTTAGCTTTTAAAATAGAAGGGGAGGAGAAACAAGCAACCTCAATGTGGTCAGCCCCAGGTGGAACAAACAAACAAGCATTTGCCCCAGCAAACTCCACCCTGTGGCAGATTATACACATACACGTGGGTATGTAGGTGTTATATATAAATGTATACATGTGCGTGTGCACACACGTTTGTATAGGTACAGAGAAAAGTACTAGTAAATGATGAGGGCAAAAGACCATGAAAAATGAGACCTCAGTTAATGTCATGGCCTTTTGGCCCAGCTGGTTCCATCTGCCAGCTGAGGACAACATTTGCATTTGATGAAGTACGCTCTAGGTTGTGAAAGCTGATGCAAGAATAAATTTCTTTATTCTCATAGCAAAGAGATGGCCTTATGGGAGCTTAAAGTGTTAAAACGGGACCTCAACCTTTTGGGGCTTGTGGATGCATTTGGTAAGATGAAAAACTCTCATGGACATAGATTTCATAGATCATAGAGTTGGAAGGAGCCTACAAGGCCATCGAGTCCAACCCCCTGCTCAATGCAGGAAACTAGAGGAGGGGTCTCCCATCCAAGTAATAACCAGGCTTGACCCTGCTTAGCTTTCCACACTCAGACAAGCTGAGCCAGCATAAGCCACAGGCCTGTACATCACCACAAGTTGGCTGCTGTGGGGGTGTGGTTAGTTACAAAGGACTAGTAACTTGCCTGAGAAACAGTATGAGGCAAAGGTTGGGTTTGAGTCCCAAACAGCAAAGCACATTTGACCCCACATAGCACAAAGAAACATAAGTTTCACAGAAGTCAAACTGGTGAGCCTCACTTGTGAGTCACTTGCTTAAAAAAAATAAATACAAATTATTCCTTTGAACCCTCAGTTCTCTTCTCCAACAGAACACCCACTTCACAGAAGGCAAGCCAATTCCCCAAATCACCTTGTCAAGGTTCCACCTGTACCAGGACAGTATCAGGATGCCAATTCTCTGCCTTTTACCTCCTCTTCCCAGTAAGGTGGGATTAGGCTTTAGGCGTGGTGCAAAAGACACTCCAAACAAGTTGATGTTAACAATAACTGTTTACTTGAGTAGATTTTGGTATATTAGATTCACAATAACTTAAGGTAATTACACAAATAGAGCTGTATACTTTCAAAAAGCAGGTATAATAGAAATAAAAGAAATAATAACAGTTCTCTCTAACCTAGCTACTCTTTCACCTGTAAGCCTCAGTTAAGAGATTCCTTTCCCAGCCTAGCCCTGGCTTTTCTGCATTCTTTCAGTGATATTCAGTCTCTGCTTCTCTGTCTGTCTCTGCTTCTTGGTGCCTGCAGTTTCTCTGCTCTCTCTCCCCAATTTCGCGCACTCAATCCTGCAGCTTTTCCACACCTCTTTATATACCCTCCTACAGAACTAGAAGGTTACAATCATGTGACCTAAAACTGGGGAAATGAAACTTAACTCCATTAGGGGGAAAAGGTGACTTCTCTCAATGAGGGGGGAGACTTTTTAACTCCATGAGGTGAAAATGAAACTCACGAATGCCCCCCTCCCATCAGGAGATGTTTGGGCCTACAGGCTTCAACCTAACTCAAGCCTGTGTTGGCCTCAATCCTTCACACACCTCTAAATAAATTCCTCTAAAATTAATTTCTCCAAATTATTGGGGAAATCCCCTCATAATCAATTCCTGTTCAATTAACTCTCAAACCACTCATTTCCCCTCTGGCAAACCAACCCACCCCCCTCCAAGGACGGCCAAGACATTTTGCTGCCCCCCATCTTCCCTCCCTATCACCACACAAACATGCCATTCAGCTTCCTGGGTCACCCACCACAAATCCCCGTTTCCCTCTGGGGAATCCTCCCAAACACACACCACACCCCTTCAATTATCTACATACGCACACCTAGCTCCTCCTCCTCCGCTGCCATAGCTCAGCAGGCGCTGTCAGGAAGGGGGTTGTTTTTAAAGCATTTTTCAAGGTTGCTGGCATACTACAAAGTGTAGCCGCAGCCAAGGCTCCAAAGTCTAGAGCTCTGAAATTCAGATTTAAGCCGTCTGCAGCACAATCCTAAACATGTTCATGCAGAAGTCAGTACAACTGAGTCAAGTGAAGCTTACTCCCAACTAAGCACACATAGGATTGCTGCATCGTGCACATGAAGATCACTCACCCCATGCTGCAATTGGACTTGGGAGAAGCCTCCATTAGCTTCAATGAACTTCTGCTTGTTTCAGATTTGGTGGTATACAGGGGAAACCTCCAGTTTCAAACCCCAGCCATACATGCAAATAAATATAATTATACAAGTGTACTGTGTTAACGTGTTCTCTCGCTCTCCTCCAACCATCTTTCTTTCCCTCCCCTCCCTCTAATAGGTTCTGTTATCGGGGAATGTACTTAAACCGGGAAAAGATGACCGTAACGCCCAAGCCATGCATCAGCTGAATGAAAAGATCCTACACGATCCACGAGTGAATATAAGCATGATCCTGATGGCGGATGGGGTGACATTAGCATTTAAGTTGTAGCAGAGGAGAGACACTATAAAGAAAGTGGGTTGGGTACTGAAGAACCTCCAGTTATTGGGGATAATATATGAGGATGTATATTTTTACCTTGTCTCAGTAAAATAAATCATGTATATTTTTACCTTGTCTTGGTAAAATAAAATCATGCTATAAACTTAGATAAGAAATTGAGTGGAGTGATTCCCCCCTCCCCATTACAGTCATGGCTAATGATCACGGAAAGCACAGGAAAACTTTTGCATGTACTCAACATAAAATTTAGATTCACATACAAAGCCATACAATTCCAAATGCAAGAAGCGTCAAAATATTCAAGCCTTTTAAATGATTTTACATAAAAGGTTGGACACTTGTCTCTTTAACTTGCGAGTGGTATATGAGCTAGCCTGGCCAGCAGCAATGAAGGGGATGTAGTTTGTAATACTTACAATGGGCCTAATCCCTGTTGGGACTGTACCAGGCTGCAGAGAGGATTCCTATTTTGAAAGCACCCCATGGGGGGAGAACCCCATTCCTCCTTTGAGGTTTCTCTTTGTTTCAAGATGATCCGTTAATTCTCATGTACAGGACGTCTGCCTCTCATTTTTACGGTCCAAGGCCTTAGTCATAGAGGAGCTGGCCAAGCCAGTCCAAGCGAAAACCTGAACTTCAACAAGTGTGATCTTGCCTTTGAAGGCAGAGCACCTGCTTTGTATGCAAAAGGTCCCAGGTTCAATCCCTGGCACCTCTAGGTACGACGCAGAATGACTCTTGTCTGAAACCCTGAAGAGCTACTGCCAATCAATGTAGACCGTACTGGGCTAGATGGACCAATGGCCTGACTCCATATAAGGCAGTGTCTCATGTTCCTATGATTTGGACTGAACAACTGCTTAAATATGTGGAGAGCAGCTGGGGCATTTATTTAAACCTGCCTCCTTTCTGATCACGTATCTGCCATTAGGAAAGAACAGCAAAGCACTGCTAAACCATAGATTGATGAGCCATCTGTAAACTGACACAAAGGCCAGAAGGAAGCGTAACTGAATCAAAATTTGAGAATACATTACGCTTCCTCCCATTTACTCAAGGCCTGGATACCTCCTGAGGTCCCTGTCCTGGGTTGTCTGACATCCATCACTGCTAAATATATCTTGATCCTTTCATTGATGCTAACCGCATTTTAATCTGTGGTCCTTCCAACCAAATAACTCCAGATATCATGGTAGTTAATCAGCGTGTAGGATCCAGAAACGGTGGGGGCAATGTTTTGATAGGCGTTCTCTGTCTGCAGGTGCAAGTAATACATCTTTCCATGTCCTCCACTGTGAAAGCTAAAAGCTTATTTATGCTAGTGCGCCAGTGGACTTTTGTGATGTTCAATTGTCACTGCAAAGCCTGGTGTTTCCTAGGGTGCAAAAATGTCTGAAAGCCTCCCTCCTATTCATATTTTTGTGCACTTCCCCCCCCCCCCATTTGCAGTTGCTGTTCCCTGATCTACAGTGGCAAGGCAGGAGAGAACTCATCCCCAAAGATGAAGCAAAGGAGCCAGTGCTCCCTTCCTATGGCATGATGTGCATCCCATTGAAATTAATGTAGTGCAGAAGAACCACATTGACAATTAGATACATATCCCAGGACAAAGGCACAGCAACCTCATTATCTCAGCATTGGGGGTGCACTTCTCCTGCGCGCGCACGCGTGCGCACACACACAACATTCAGCCCATATTCAACAGTTTTGCACCTGTTTACGCTGGGATTTGTGGGGAAATGCTGAAAGTGGAGGTCACTATTCAGGAGACAAAAATGTTTGTGAACTGTGTCCCCATGTCAGCTCATACTAACTCAAACCACAAATGTAGAGTGGTTGTATAGCACTTTAATCATCAGGGTGTCACCAATGAATCCTGAAAAGTCTATACTACTGGGGGTATGCTGTACTGTAGAGTGAATTGGCACAACTCCCCATTTCTCATCATGTTTATTTCTGAAGCTATTTTCACCTGTCTTCATTCATTGCCTTATCCGAAAGGCAACAGGCTCTGTACACAACTACAGTCCAGTACACTCTTCCCTGCCCCCTCTGAATCTTCCTCCCCGAAGCCTCAATGTTGCATGCAAATTGTATGATTTCCTTCACTTCTAATAGTAAAAATTCTTAATTTGCATTTAACCCTGAGGCTTGGAGAGGCAAGTTTTCATCACAAGCCAACAAGATTTTTAAAAAAGTCATAGGGACGGAAAGCTTGCAATGAGGCTATAAAGAGATTGGACAGACAGACTAAACTTTATTGCTATATACCCATTGACCTTCACAAAAGAAAAATAGAAAGTTAACCAGACAAGCTCCAGAATAAATTATGTCCCCCCAAAAATCCTATCACACACACACACCGCCATTCTTCTAGTAGCAAGAGCTAAATTTGCCACACATTGCAGCATAAGGGTTGCCATCTCTTAACAGCAGACCAAGTTTAGCAATATCAGGAAAATAATCCCCATTGATCTTCTCAAAGCTGACTCTTGCCAAGATCCACCTTTGTTCCAGACTAACAGAGGAGAACTTGGAGAAGCAGCTGCAACTGACAGAATCATCAATTCTCGGATATTCCCAAGCTTGTTAAGGTGGAGAGACCACAGCCATCACTCTAGACCAGTGTTCTCCAACCTTGGGTCCCCAGATGTTTTTGGCCTACAACTCCCAGCATGCCCCAGCCAGCTACTGGCTGGGGCATGCTGGGAGCCCAGGTTGGAGAACACTGCTCTAGACTAAAAATCAGCAAAGGAGGACAGAGGTGACTTGAGGGGGAGGACACACACACACACACACACACACACACAGAATCCTACTGTAAATTTATGAATGCAAAAAATGAAGTAGATAGGTAGAATGACGACTGTTCATTAGACCACACCCCACTTGCTCCACCCCTTTGGCTGTAGCCCTGCCCTGCACATCCCTGAAATGCAGTCCCCGAGACCCTTCCAAGATTGGAATTCAACCATCAGGGCCAGAATGGTTCTGCACCCCTTCACTACAAAATGTGTTGGGCTGGGGATGATGAGGGAGTTGTAGGTCAAAAACACCTGGAGGGCACCAGGCTGAGGAAGGCTGCTTGAAGGGGAGTGCAGTATCAGACTGAATATCACTCATCCCGGTGGACAAACCACCCACCGACAACCTCTGTCTTGTCTGCATTGAGCTTGTCTGCCCTCATCCAGTCCAGTACAGCACCTTAGCACTGAGTCAGAACAATGAATATAACCCACCCCATGCATTGCGGGCTTGTGTTCATAATTACTACTGCTGCAAAGGCAACTATAGCTACAAAAAGCAACTCCATGCCTGCTCCACCCAAGTTTTTGTATCCTGTTGCCTTCTCAGTTCACAAGCCCAGACAGTGCCACATTTTACATCCAGCTGGATCTGAATCTAAGGTGTAACAGTTGATAATGTGCTTTTATTTGGAAGGCCCGGTCTAAAAGCAGTGCTTTAGGAAGAAGAAATGAGCAGTTGTAAAGCACACAAAAGAAGGGAATTAAGGTACAATTCTGAACAGGGTATTTTTCTTTCTTTTCCATAAGGATGAGTACATAACTAGGTGCTCTAATATTTATTCCTATTAATGGAAAGGTAAATATTACCAATCTCATTAGTTTCCCCCCTCCACTCCACCCCCGCATTGCGTTCCATATTTTAGAGGCTGATTTAAGTTCATGGAGAAACAAACATTTATCATTTCTTTTTGTTCATATTATCCTCCTGAGCTCCAAGCAAATTGTGCCTACTTACGTTTTATGATTTTTCAGATAATTAAAATATTTTATGAAGGCAACTAAAAATCCTCCCCAGAGTTAGCAGCAAGATTACTGATTGATTAGCACTTTGCTACAAGAGAGAGAGAAATAATTCTTTAAAGGTTCATAATTTTCCTTCCATTGGCGTGCTAAGCACAGCAACCTCCTACACTGTTCGGGCTCCAGGGAGAAGTTGAATACTCACAACATTTATTGCAAACACCGCTCCAGAGTTACTGAAAATAGTTCATACTTATGTCTTACTACCAATTTTGATAGTAAATTAAATGTCAAATTACTGCAAAGATTTACAATATCATGGTACTTCATTACAGTAAAACAGCCAGGGATGTTGAAGAGTCCTTGGTCTTGAGTCACGAGTCGAGTCACGAGTCTTTGGACCCGAGTCTCTAGTCTGAGTCCAAGTCCTTAGTCCAAAATGGTGATTCACGAGTCACTCCCAAAGCTGACACCACGAGTCCCTATTAAAAACAATGGGGGGGGGGGTTCCCAACAAAATAAGGCTATTTCAGATGTGTGGCTTAAATAAATTCTAGGCACAAGTGCGCCTTTTTATTTCAAAACTCTGCAACTGATTTTGGCAAGAACAGACCAGGCAGACAAACCCAAAATAACCAGACAGGCAGAGGAGGCAGGGAACCCCAAAGCAGGCAGGCAGAGGCCTTTGTCTTGTACAATTCAAACTGTGGAACTGGTTAAGAAGAGACCAGGCAGGCAGAGGAGGCAGGGAACCCCAAACAGGCAGGCAGAGGCAGCCAAACCCAAAATGTCTGAAAGGTTGCATTTTAGGGAAATGATTTTTAAAAATAAACTTGCTGTACTTCCTAAAACCTATCCATGTTGCATTTGAGGAACACGATTTTGGAACACGAGTCCTTGGCCTCGAGTCCCGAGTCGAGTCTCGAGTCCCATTAAAAATATTGGGACTCGAGTCTGAGTCGAGTCAGAGGGGGGACTCAGTCCGACTCACGAGTCGAGTCCTGGAGTCCAAGTCCCCATCCCTGAAAACAGCAAGGATAAAAATGAATGAAAAGACAGGAGATGGGGGTCTAGAGTTCAAATGCAGCAGAACGCGGCAAAATATGGGGTTGGATCCAGACTTAGTCATACTTCGTTCGAGTAGCCCCTTTGAAATCAATGAAGCTTAAGTTAGTCATGCCTAATTTAAGTCCCACTGACGTCAGCGAGTCTAAGTATGACTCTGTCTGGATCCAGTTTGTTGAATGAAGGCAGGGTAGGCTTCATGGGGCGGACTGATTTTGGCAGTGGTGAAAGAAAGAAGATTGTCACATGAAGGACCAACATAAAGTTTAGTAGGAGCACAAAAGTACCACCACAAGCTATCCTACATTTTGCCTTTGTGGTTGATGCAGTCCTCCACTTGGTTAGCTAATAGGGACACCATTTTGAAATCTCTGAGAAAAGGAGATTAGTGTTACTTAGTGTTACCCTGGCCTTCCTCCAAGGAGCTCAGAACAGCATACATGCTCCCCTCGCACACACTCTCTCTCTCTCTCTCTCTCTCTCACACACACACACACACCTTTTATCCTAACAATGGCCTTGTGAGGTAGGTTTCACTGAGATGGCTCAATTGTGCCACACTGGCAGCACTGGCACAAGCTCTCCCGCCGCCTGAAGCGGTGCACCGCCCACCGCTGTGTCCGTCTCCCCCAGACCATCTCTGTCTTTTCCCTGCCATGTCTATCCTCCCCTTCGCCCCCCCTCCCCACCCACGTGATCACCACATTGGTCTGCTACGCTGGCTGGGGCATGCTGGGAGTTGTAGGCCAAAAACATCTGGGGACCCAAGGTTGGAGAACACTGTGCTAGAGCTTTTCCTGGACTCCATTACTTCAGGATGCCAGGAGAGGACTGCAGGTTCAAATACTTTTGTAAAACAACAACCACCAAAAATAACCCACCATTTACATAGAAAACTAGCAATCAGGGAGAAGGTTGAGCTGAACTTTCCTCCTGACATGCTAGCTTTCCATGTGCGCAGTGTGGGTTGGGGTAATAAGCATTGGCACATCACCACCACCCACACGCCTCTGTAGACTGAAATGGTACAGTCAAACAAAAGCTTTACCATGTAATATTGCTGAGTGTATGAGCTGGCCTTCAGATGCATTAATCCAGTCAATTGGTGGCTGGGGTCAAGTGTGGGGCTTGTTTTAGGTCCAAAGTACACATTAATTGGGGTTCCATAAATCTCACCACCATAGTTTGTTGTTTGTTTTGTTTATAACCCAAGGCAGCCTGGGGCAGGCTGCATTTGAGCAGAAGGGGAGAGCGAGAGGTTGCTTAAACGTTTCCCCACTGTTTATTTTTCACCTAGAAATCCCCCTCCTCAATGCAGAAAGAAGAATCACAGACAAGTAGCTTAAGTATTAGGTATTTGCATGTACATGGTTAGTATACAGTCTATTTTTGATCATTTAAATGCTGTTAAGAACATAAGAAGAGCCATGCTGGATCTGAGCAAGGGTCCAGTCTGGCATTCTGTTCACACAGCGGCTGCCCAGCTGCCCACAGGAAACCCACAAGCAGGACATGAGTGAAATAGCACCCTCCCACCCATGTTCCCCAGCAACTGGTGTACACAGGCATAAGGCATACTCTTATGAAATATTGGCTTATAAAATGAACAAAATGTCACTTATGCAATCTAGCAGGCAGCAGTTCAAAGCAGAAAGAAGTAATGGAGTCCACAGGCAAGTCAGATCAGGTGTTGGCTTGTTCTACCTTGATACAAGTCTGCTCAAGAGTGCCATGTTCCACCATTTTTTTGATCCTAAAGATAGTGATATCTTTAGTAAACACCCAAAGGCACACACAACCAGAATGTTTCCACCCCGTGTCAATCTTGCTGTGCCTCGCAGGCCTTTGACCCATGTTGCAAGTATCTCCCCACCTCCTGAAATCTCAAATGGCTGGACACCACTGTGCGAGATGTGTCTGATCAGGTAGAAGAAGCTGCAGCCATTATTAAAATACCCTGGGTACTCCCTGGCAAGCAGTAGCAGAGGGCTGATATTACTCTGCGGCTGCCCCCAGGTATAGCTTCTGCCAGCTAAGATACTAGATGGCCTGTTACAACAAGGTATGTGTAGGCAGGTAAACGTAGCAATCTACTAAGCCAGCCTTCCTCAAACTGGTGCCAAGGGCACAATCCAGCAGAAGTGGATTCATTACTACTGTTTTTTTGTTTCAGGAGGAAGTTGTCACTTCAGCAACTGTATTATGCTGTTGTATTCTGTTTTTATTTTATTTATTTATTTATTATATTTATACCCCGCCTTTTTTCCTGCAAAGAACCCAAGGTGGCTTACATAATCCTCCTCTCCACTTTATCCTCACAACAACCCTGTGAGGTAGGTTAGGCTGAGAGTCAGTGACTGGCCCAAAGTCACCCAGTGAGTTTCATGGCCGAGCGGGGACTAGAACCCGGATCTCCTGAGTCCCAGTCTAACACTCTAACCACTACGCCACACTGGCTCTTCCTCTTCCTCTGCTGGGTATTAGTTTACCCTGTGGAAATTGAAGTGAACAAGCATGAACTCAAATGTATCTTATTTAGTTTACCAGTAGAAGTTTTTCTTTTATGAACCATTTATTGGTATTGTTATTAATCTATTATGTTTTGTTTTCTACCTCAGTGGAAATCAACTATAATCAAAGAAACACCAGCCTTTTACACCTGGTTTACAGCAGGTTCTGAACAAAACAAAAACACAGAATCACCAGCAGGTGGCAGCATTGCTCCATATAGTAATTGTGTTCTATAGAATACTTCGTACAGAATTTCTCAAGAGTTTGTGGACTCCATGACCCTTCTAAACTTGCTCTACCTTCCAAGCCCCACAACCTATCTACTGGCAGACATTTCTTCGTCAGGCAAAACCACACACAAGCCTCACACACAGTTGCCCACTGCTCTCTCTGCATGTATGGATCTATGGTTTCAGGGGCTCGCCCAGCACTGGCATTAGAAGAGGACTAGACAGGACATCTCAGACTCCCTCCTGAAACCAGCAGAGGAAGCAGGAGCAGGAGCAGGAGGGAACTCAAGCCAGAAGCTCCCATATCACGTTGCTGCCCCTTTGCAATGTCCGTGATTAGCTCCAGTGCCCAAACTGCTGCAGGGATGAGAGTGCCTCTGGCTCTGCCTGCTGCAGGACCTTCTCCCTCCTTGGAACTTGGTGTCAGCAGCAGCCCCACCCTGGGGTCTTGCCCTCACTCCAGGGGTCAAACCACGTATAAGAACCACAGCCAAACACATTAACCAGTTTGAGGCGTACAACATTCTGAGGCTGACTCTGCATGTTACACTGTACAAATTAATCTCCTATCAACTTCACAGACCAGGCCTGGCTCTGTTCAAGGCTACTTGCGTGGATCTTTGGAGTCTGCAAGTTATGTAAACTTGTCCAATCTCAGACATACTAACTCAAGAAAATACATGTGCATTTATTTTTCAGCCACCACCGCATTTTAGCTGTGACACAGTTTGCATCTTCTCAGGGCATTCGCTGATGTTTTAAGTCACGCAGGAATTCGAGGAACCCAGGGTGGCCCTTTGCGATCTGTTTGAAAAGCACTTTGCAGATCAACTCTCTCGTATCCACTTTGACTTAGGTATAAAATTGATTGCCATGTGTTGATGTCCCTACTATCTCCATGTCGCATTTGCTCGGATACTCCTCTGTCTTGCCATTCTGAGGATGTGGACAGGGCACTGGAAGACACGAGGTGTCCATTTGCACGCTCACCCCTTGTCCTTCTGGGTTAATTGGAGCTGTGGGGGGGGGGGTTGGCCTGTTGGGTAGACAAGACGAATGCTTCCTTGAAGACCAGACAGCCCCTGCCGTCTTGAAGGAATGTGGGGTGAGATCACTCCTGAAAAAACACTCTTCAGATCCCAAAGATTTGAATCACTGTTAGCTAATCCCCAATATGCTGATTTCTGAGCAAGCTGCTTGAGTATGTGGTGTTTTTCCTGGATGACACTGTCCATCTAAACCCTGATCAGCTTGCTTCCTGGACTGGTTTTGAGACTCAAGCTGCATTGGTCTCCCCAGTGTATGACCTATTACAGGAGATGAGAAGTGAAGCATTGTTGATTCTCCTGGCTCTCTCAGCATTTGATACCATCAACCATGGTATCCTCCTGGGCTTCCTTGCTGGGTTAGGACTAGGGGACAGTTTTGCCACGATTCTGGTCCTTCCAGATGGTAGATCTCAAAGGGTGGTGCTAGGAGACTGGAGCCCCACACCCATGGCCTTTGGCTTGCAATAAATATGTCATAGTTCCATCTCACCTTCCATGCTGTTCAACATCTACATGAAATTACCGTACTGAGATAATCCAGAGATTTGAGGATATGATGTCATCAGTATGCTGAAGACACCCAGCTCTATTTCTCAGAGGTGCTAATGGATGGCGAATCCAATATGTTCTGCACAGGGTTGTACTCCTCCAACAAATTGAGGGTGCTACTGCTCTGCTTAGATAGCATCAATGGCTTAAGCTGGTAATTCAGCTGCACTCTCTTGGAAAGGATATCGCCATTGTCACTCATGTCCTGATGAAATTCAGCATAGACTATTGCAGTGTGCTCTGCCTGATGCTGCCTTTTGAGAGATGCTCCAAAACAACTGGCCCAGAATGCAGCAGCCAGGGTTTTAACCAGCGCTTATATTACTCTTATCATTTCTCTGGCTCCAGTTGGTTCCCAAGCCCAATTCAGAGCACTAGTGTTGCCCTTTAAAGTCCTAAATCAGAGGTGCAGAAGCCTTGGCCCACCCCAATCCTGAGGTTCCTCCAGGTGGCAGATCCTGGACTCCCAAGCCCACTCGCTGGAGAACCACCACCAGCCCCAGCAAAGGGCATCCCTGCTATGATCTTAGATCAGAGGTAACAGCAGGGATGCAAGCGGCATGGGACTCTGCCGGCGTCGGGAAGGGCAGCTGCTCTTCCCAGCGCCAGCGGAGTCCCCTTGTGTGGCACGCAGTGTCCATGGGGGTGCCAGGCAAAGCCAGGGACTCAGCCCATGCCAGGGAAAGCAGCTGCTCTCCCCAGTGTGAGCTGAGCGGCTTTATGGGGCTGCCATGCACTGTGCAGAGCCAGGGACTCAGACAGCACTGGCCAAGTCCCTTCCTCCATGCCTCTCCCAGCAGAGAGAAGAAAAGTGAAAAGGGCAGGGGACACGGACATGGTCATGCCCACGGACGTCAAGCAGCTCATAAGAGGGCCTGGTGGGGGCAATTTGGCCCTTACCCTTAAAAGGCACCCCTGCCTAAATGGCGAGGCCAGGATTTCTTAAGCACTGCTTTCTCCCATGAGCCCTCACTGTTCACTCAGAAAATCTTTGGAAGCCTTGCTCCCTCATACTCTCTGGAGTGTACATCTGGTGTAGCTACACAAGAAAGAGTCCTCTTTGAAGTGGCATCTACTGTGGAACTCCCTCCTAAGCAAGATTTGCCCAACTTCTTTGCTGATAGATTTTAGGCAGTGAGTTAAAATCGTACTTTTTCAAACTGATATTGCTGCTTATGTGTTTTAATGTTTTATTGTAATTGTGCAATTCCACTGTTGTTTTTTAACATAAGCCACCTTGCAGACAATACAAAGGCATCCTGTATTTTTAAAACAATGGTATCCATGTACCTCCACGATTTGATTAACTAACAAGCATGAAAATCTCACTTAGGTGGAAGTTAATTCCATTTTCTTCAGCACTTTTAGCCATGGGGGGCGGCGGCAAGGGGAGAATGGGATAGCTTTGGTTCAGATAGCAACACTTGAGAGCTGGTAACAGCTTAGTGGTCAAGGAATGGAGCTGCCTCAGGAGCCCCCAGTTCAAATCTTGCCTGTCATACACTTGCTACGTGGCCTTCAGCAATCCACTCTTCTCTGGGCCCTTCCTCCACAATATGGGGATAATACTGACCTATCAACCTTTCATGTTCTGGAAGCATTACAAAATACCAAAGTATTAATATTAAAAATATTAATATTGGACACTTAAAAATGATACAGCAAATGCAAATGAGTGCCAGTGTGGCATAGTGGTGAGAGTGCTGGACTGGGACTCGGGAGATCTGGGTTCTAGTCCCCGCTCAGCCATGAAACCCACTGGGTGACTTTGGGCCAGTCACTGACTCTCAGCCTAACCTACCTCACAGGGTTGTTGTGAGGATAAAATGGATTATTATGTAAGCCGCCTTGGGTTCCTTGCAGGAAAAAAGGCAGGGTATAAATATAATGAATAAATAAACAAACTAGCATGTTGAAGGGACAGCCACATGAACAAAAATGAAGAATTGAGAAGGTATACAACACTGAAAGGTTAGCAATCCTACCTGAGCAGTTTGTTCATACCATCTGCCCATTTCCAAAAGGCTGACTCACACACATTAGCATCTCTCAGGTCATCTTTTGGGGGCAATACAAGGCTAAAGCACAACTGTGAATCTTCCCCAACATGAAGGCTAACCATGTTTGCAGCCCTTGGATTCCTATGCAGATTGCATAAGTGATCAGGCGATCTCCAGATTGGTTTGGGCCAGGAAACTTTTGGGCAAGGTCTAAAAAGAGGTCACTGCTACAGAGACAGTGTACCAACAAGAGATACTGGTCCTTTGCTGAGGCCTTGGTGCAGGACAGGTCTCTCCAACCTTGGGCCCCCGGATGTTGCTGGCCTACAGCTCCCAGCATACCCAGCCAGCATGGCTAATGGCAAGGGATTCTGGGAGCTGTAGGCCAGCAACTTCTGGGGACCCAAGGTTGGGGAGTCCAGGTTTAGGATAAAATAGGGTCATAGAATTGGAAGGGGCCTACAAGGCTATCGAGTCCAACCCCCTGCTCAATGCAGGAAACTAGAGAAGGGGTCTCCCCATCCAAGTAATAACCAGGCCTGACCCTGCTTAGCTTTCCACACTCAGACAAGCTGAGCCAGCATGAGCCACAGGCCTAAGGTTTATCAGTCTCTTTACTTGGGAACTAGGCCTATATTATCTCATCCCTTTTGGCTGGGTTCAACTTTGTTGTCAAAGAGGCTGGTGGGCAAGCCTCACATTGCTTTTGTAAGTGCTAGTGAACTTCTAGGTTTCAAGGGGGGGGGGGGGCGCTTGCAGGACATGTTTATCATTTCCAACGCTCAAAGCAACAACAAAACGTAAACACACATAATTCAACAAAACACCATATACTGATATGCTTATAGGAGTGCAAAGCTGCAACACAAGTAGTGGGGAGATTGGGCCCAACTGCTGTTCTCTCCCTGCTTATTTCAGAGTTGCTGTGGTGAATTCAAGGGATTGGGGGAGGGGGGGATTTGATTGTTTCTTCTCTCAAGGTTGTTCTCTGTGGTGAGCAGATTAGCAAGGAGAGAGGCTTTAGCACTGTGGTGGCCAGTTCCAAGAGCAATCATTAGCCCAGGTGTCTGCGTGACTAGTAGGCTTTTATGTAGTGGCAGGAAGTAAAGGCTAAGGTGGCTAAAAATGGGATGACCATTAGGATTCTGCAAGGAAGTGTAAAACGACAGACATTTTCAAGCTACAGCCCATTCTGTCTGTTCTGCCTTTCAACCCTAGATAACTAGATAGGAGTTCAATTGACATGACACTGGTTACTGCTAGGTCAATATTTAGCTACCACCCTCCACAACTGCAGTGGAGGAAGCCACTCGGGAGAGTAAGATATGGTCACTATTGTCAAAGGTAGGTGGGTACTCACGTCCACTATCAACCCAGTTAGGGACAGTGTTTTATAACTGAGAGTGGTGTGGTGTGGTGGCCAAGAGCCTGGGCTATAAATTAGTAAGCCCTCGAATCAAACCTTGCCTCTGCCATGATGAACTCACTAGGTGGCCTTAGGCAAACCTCTCTATCTCTCAGTCCCCTTGTCTTCAATAGGAGGGGATAATACTAACTTACCTTACAGGGTTGTTGTAAGGATTACAACTAGTAATACATGTTTGGAAACTTTTAAAGCCCTATACAATGTAAATAGTAATAGTAATATAAAGATGATATTCCGTTTAAGCAGGTATCCTATAAAAATTAATTCCAATACAATGTGTGTATTGTTGTCTGCTGTAGGGAACCCAGTGTCAACTTGCTGTCCCTTGCTCAGTTCTGAGAGGTAGTCTTGGTCTTTGTGTTGACTGCTTTAGCACATAATCTGAAGCTAATGAGGTAGTTGCTTCAAAAGATTATCTGGGACTGAAGAAGTTAACCAGTGTCACTTCCTTACTCCTCACTTCTCTAAGAAGGTAGGACCTATAGTTTAATCTGTACAAATTTATTGGCCTCCACAGTGCCACGTTTGAAATTGTGATGGCTGCAGTCCTGGGAGTAAGTCCAATTAAAGTCAACTGGGCTTACTTCTGAGTAGACATGAATAAGGTTGTACTATTAACACACTAGTAAGGACTTTACCAAAACACTAAAAGCTGAAGTCCTTTGCTGATCAACTGAATATAATACAAGGTAAGAGGCTGTCACAAGCCAGTTTGTGTTAGCAAGACATTCTCAATATCCGGGACAAAGCCGAGTTATTGGGGTTGCTTAAAAAAAATAATCCAGACAGTGCAACCAACAGCCATTTACTGCCCAAAGAGGCACCAGTATCTACTTCCCACATGAACAGAACATAGGCACATTCTACCTACGGTATGTATGTATATAGGGAAGAATGTATGTATGTATGAAGGTAGCTCAGAAAAGTGTCTTGCATGATTAACAAGAGAAAGATTGGGCAGTATTTGCATCTTTCACTCAAAGATGGTTCCATGAATTCATCCTTTCCAAGTTACACTACATTCTTAGCTCATAGGAGCACCCCCTGTTGCTAGAGGCAATCAGGAAAGCAGCCTGCAGTCCTTAAGGAATCACTATGCCATTGCCCCAAATGGAATGTGCCATCACAAAGGTTTCATCCAGATTCCTCAAGTAATTCCCAGTGTGGACATTAAGAGCTTCAGCAAACTAGATCTACAACAGAAGCGCTAGAACACCGAGGCGCTATAAAGTGTACCTGGAAAATGACAGGCAGCTTCACAAGCAAAAATTAAGGCTGACTTCAGCAATACCTCTCAATAACTTAACATATCTGGAGGCATAAATATGTGTACGTATTTGTTTTATTCATAATTTTGAATTGCTTTGGGATACCAAAAGTATTTCTAATTAAGGTGATTTTAACAAAACTGTTGACTTTACTTTTCAGAATATCCACTGATCCATCTCATTTTTTCAATGGCTATATCACGTGTTAAAAGAAACATAACATGCACACATTTGTACAGGTTTTCATAAAGTCTATTTCATTATTTGTGGGTAGCGCATTCAACAGTTAAATACATTTAAATAATGTATTGTGTAGTGACTGCACTAATGCAGAATTGAGAACTAGGTAGGTAACCAATTGAAACTAAAAACCAGCTAACAAGTAACTGCCTAAATACTCTGAATACAGCTCTTGTTCTAGGCCATCCCTCCAAGGAGGAACAAAGCCTCCGAGTCACACTGGAATTACATTTTTAAGGCCATATTCTTCCGATATCCCAGTTCCTGCGGCAGCTTTCTTCACACCTTTTAAGCCTCCAATTCTAGGCCAAGACCAAGTTTATGTCCACCAGCATTGATGTTCTTTCCATCGATTACGGCAGACATGGTGAGCTTCACACCTGCAGATTAACACAACCAAAGGGTTTTAGAGCAGGCATGCTCCCATTGTGTACACCACCTGCTCCTCATGTCTTCAATGCGAAAGGTAGTATGTTAAATGGAGCCTTTGGCTGAACTTTTCGGTCCTCACCCCAACTGAAACAAACCCTAAGTTCAGTTGCTCATGTTCATCCCTTCCTAGTCTCCCCTCCCCTTTTCCCCCCTCCACCACCAAAATTTAGACTGAAAGCTCCTCAGGCAGGGACATATTAGTTGCCTGATTCATGGGAGCTATACTAAGAAAATTTTTGTAGATACACAGAAGGAAAGCATATCTTCTGCATGGCTTTTTGGGATCACAGCTTAGGCACCCAAAATCCTTTTGACTTGCAAATAGTTCAAAGGTCTTAAGTTATCTTGAAGATGCTGTTTTCCTGCCCACATGACAGCATATAATTGAAATACACAAGAACGCTAACATCAGTTGACTCAGAAGCATAAAGCTTCAAGATAAAATGCATATTTGAACTTCTCCTCCAAGTCCTTGGTTCTCACTGAGGTTTTATTAACTTGTTTTAGTGATATTTTTAAAATTGGTTTTAAGTTTTTATGTTTTTATTTATTCATGCATTTTCTATACCGCCCAATAGCCGGAGCTCTCTGGGCAGCGTACAACAAATAACTATTGATTATATTTTTAACTGTATTTTATTGTATTTTTTTAATTGATTGTTGTACACCGCCCAGAGAGCTTCGGCTATTGGGCGGTATAGAAAATAAATAAATACATACATACATGTGCATGGGCTGTGCCACTTCTGAATGCAGCTCTCACTTAGTTTAGTATTCCATCATACAAATTTTTCCTCCTCACAGAGAAAACTAAGGGAGAAGGATTCTAGCCAAACCTTCTGTGTGACATGCTAGTTTTCTCTATGCAGGGAATTGTTTGTACAGTCCAGTGTACAGCCGACCACAAGAAACATCCGTCAACAGAACATTTGTTCTAACCAAGTATAAACTTACAACAAATAACTTATCTATCCCACAGATCAGTAAATTGTAGAGCTGCTTAAAATTTAACATTTCAAAGTGTCTGCCTCTCTCTCACTGAGAAGTCTTCAAAAATGTTTTCAAATGCAAGTTAAGGACACTCTACAAGCAGTTTTAATCTGCATTTTAACAAAATGCTTCAGTATCTCCTTACATTCCTATGGCAAACATTTACCTGGCCTCAGGGTCTGGGTGTAACCAACTCCAACTAGACTAGAGTTGTTCACTTTTGCCTGCAAAACAATGAGAAACAATTGAAATTTGAGTTTCATTAATCCTCTTCAATAATCATACCATCCAATAACAGTCAATATGAACTTATTGAAATTTCCGCAAAATAATTTATTTATGGAAAGAACAGACTAACATAAGGAACAACATACTAAAAGTTTCACTGTCCAGTTTGATGCAAAACAGGTTTTTCATCCCGTTGTTCAAAGGTCTTAAGTTATCTTTATTTATGGAAAGAACAGACTAACATAAGGAACAACAAACTAAAAGTTTCACTGTCCAGTTTGATGCAAAACAGGTTTTTCATCCCCATTGGAAATGGCTGAGAAGTAATAGTCACTTGACACTGTAATCTTTCTGCTTCCATGTGGTCAAATGTGGAGTTTTGTAAATTAGCTTTTCAAACATTTAATAGGATCATTTGTGTGTCATGACCAGCAGAATAATTATGAACCCATCTAATAATTCTAAAGCTAAACTTATAAATTTTCTCTCCTGTATCAGCATTAACACCTGTTGAAGTTACTATCTAGAGTTGTGTCTGGCTCAACATAAATAGAAATGAAGAAACTGGGGGTGTGCACCCTATAATAAGTTTAGGACACCTTCAAATATTTGATAGTCTCTTGCTCCCAAAACAAGCATTGGGTTGAATACAATGCTATGGCATTTTGTAGAGGACACTCTCCTGGAGTTGTTGGCATATGATCTGTGGTGGTCCAAAGCTTATTGTGGGGAGCACAACTCCATTTCCTTATTCATTTATAGCTATCTAGGCTATGGGGGCGCCATGCTTGACAGTGACCTGGTTCACAGGATCACCATGGCTTGTTTAAGCTGCAGTGCATGCCAGCCACCATTTGCCTAGTTATGTGCCTGGGCACAGCTTGTCATGTCACCCAAACCTGGGTGGTGTGGCTTATTTGAGGGGGAAACAACCCTCAAATAACCCAACAACAGGCCATGGGTTATTTGTGGGTTGTATCCCCCTCAAACAAGCCATGCCACCTGGGTTTGGACAACGTGACAAGCTGCGCCCGGGCAGGTAACTAGGCAAATGGAACATGCCACAGCTTAAACCACCGTGGCTTGTTTAAGTCGTGGTGATTAAGCAAACCTGGCCAGTGTCTTGTGCTGTCAATGAGTTACTTCCTGTTTGATTGGAGCATGACCTGTCCCCTTCTCAGAGCCTGGGAAGAGGCCTCGGCAACTACATGACCTAGTTCGCATGTAATGACAACCCATTATTTAATTAACCATGGTTTGTCGTTACATGCAAAGCTGGAACTATGGGTTGTTAACCGTGAACAATGCATGAAGAGAACCCATGGTTGGGTTGTGAACTGTGGGTTGTTCATGGGTTGCTTTGCCAGGCTAGAGACAGCAGGCAAAAGCGGTAAAAAAAACCCACCACCAGCCTTTTTACATGCCAGTACTGCAGTTCCACAAAGGCATCTAGGATACAGGGAGGGAGCAGGCAAAGGAAGAGGGAAACAAATAACCAAGGAACTGAGAAAACAAATAATGGTTTGCTCGATCGTTTGCCAGACAAATCCTGGGTGGGGCAACAAACCATGGTTTAAATAAACCATGGGTTAATTTTTCATGCAAAGCAGGCCTATGGGTCTCTTTCTGCATTGTTCATTGAGGCTAAGATGGGGAAGGGGTCTTTTCAAGGTGGAGCAAGCAGAAGTTTTATGTCTGTAGTTCTGTGGAAGTTTTACTTACGGAAATAGAAGCGGTGGGATCCAACAGGTACTTTGCTGCAATTCCAAAACTAGTGCTATTGGTGCCTGCTGTCCAGTTAAGATTGATAGCACTCTCAAGTTTGTCACTGACTTTTTGGTAAATTGAGCCTCCAAACTCTGACCCATCGTTACTGAAAAATATTTTACAATGATTTTGAAAGTGATGAAATAAACTCAGTATGAAAAGGGTTTTAACATTTTCCCACTAGCAAGCAAGTGATTACACTGGAGGGGGGGGGGGAGGAAAAGATAAAAACCCTGGGTAACCTTGCAGAAAGTGCTGAAATACACAAGTGCAACATTCAGGCAGTCTAATTGTCATTTTCTCTGACAATTACAGTAATAACATGTGAGGTTCAAGTATTTTGTTACAAACACACCAGCATCTTGCAAGAAGAATAGAAAAATATTTTGGCAAGTCTTACTTTGGCAGCATTCGTGCTAGTGTTCTGAGAACTGGGGTAAGTCAGAGGTTATTACTGTTGGTAACGGGCAACAAGAATCAACGTCAACGACGGCACGCCAGTGACAACTCCTTTTTGCTAATGACCGTTAGTTGTACACATCACAGCACACATATGCAGTCCTCTGCCCCACAACCATCCCCAAACGCTGAACACCCTTAGGATTCCAGGACCTGGAACAGCCATCCTTTTGCTGCTCACTGACCCACAGCACCAAGCACACCAGCACGGTAGGCGCTGCAAGAAGGAAGATCCCCTCGACCACTCACTCCTGCTGACACCAAGAATGGCAGCGAAGAAGCCCAATGACAACATTGAACAGACACAGGAATAGGTCAGATGATATCTCTGCCCAGTATGCATGGAGGAACGCAAGAGGACACCTCCCCTGCCCACCTACTGCCACACTTATCCCACCTTTAATGTTCCAGGATGTCCACATAGAGGCATTGCTCAAATATGGTCTATACATGTAAAAGCCAACACATGATGGCCCAGATCATGCACGGGTCAGTTTGCAGATTTTAGCTGGAAAGGTTGACTGCACAAATTGAGCCTATGTGCATAGGTCATAGTCAAACAAGCATTTGGGGAACAGGCAGGCACACTCACTCCCCTCCACACATATGGGCAGGATGGGAGATATATATTATCTGACCTGGACCAAGGTTCTTTGGGGGGTGGGGGAGATAGCTCTGCAAGCATTCATTGCTTTGTCCCTCGTTATGGTTTAAAAGAGATTTCTCCAAATGCACACAAACATATTATGCAGACTGGAAGCGTATGTGCACACATACTCAATAGGAACCAAGCTGGCAACAGGAGTCCATTCCAGAAAGTGTGTGCAAAGTGGTATTTTTCTCAAAAATTCTTGTACCACATTTGTATGTTACAGTTTATTAACAACGCTACAGAGCATGTGTAAAAACCTGCCACACCAACTCCAAATCACCATTTCTTTTAAGTAGCTGAAACTGATGTTCTACAGGAAGCTATTGGGCTGTCAATGTAAATGAAATGGCCAGGTCTATGTTAATTCCATTTTTCCAGTTAATAGCATTTGGCTATCCAAGACGTTTTTGCAGTATAGCCCTCTTCAAGTGTTCACTTCTGATTTGTGAAAGGGCCTCTGGGAACACACAGGGCTAGTGCTCCCTCTTTGATGCTGCTGCACATGCCAACCTCACTGCACATGCCAACCTCACTCCCGAGCAAACATGTGATTGCCCAACCCTGAAGGGGCCAAAAACACAGAGGCACCAAAGTGGCCAAAAACAAAGGTGACTCGAAATCACAAAAGTACATATTTTTGTGCTAGCCTCCCAAACATTTCGGAGATAAAACTCCTTGCAACCACATATTTTATACATAACATTCAAAATACACTGCACAAAATACCATAAGACTAACTGCATCTGTTCACAAATGCATTACAAACTTTCAACAGAAGAAAATTCACACATAAAGCTCATAAAATCTCATACATTAATGTATATTGAATTGTTTTATAAACAATTAAAAAAAATAAAACCACCACCCAATAAAACCAAAACCAAATGCACCAGTCAAAAACTTCTTGTCACTGCATATTCACATGAAAACCAAACCCAGAAAACTATTCCTCACTCCCCAGGGAGTATCACTAATCTCCATGTTTATAACGAAGGAAAAAATTGAAAACACAATTGTTATAAAGGAAGAAATTGCACATCCTCATTCAATCCTCCTGGAAACAAACTCCCACGCTCCAGAATCCAGTTGCTTTGTTTCGTAATAACTGTGGAGGAAGGGGGGCTGGTTAACCCGCCACAACCCACCCTTTCCTACCCAAAGGCCCAAGACCCCCAGAGATCTCAAGGTGCCAGACTGCCAGCCTCAGCTATGCAATCCTACTTGAATTGAATCCTACTTGCCCTTGTCTATACCCTGGATTTAGAGCTGAAGCCACAGAGCATGTGTTTTGTGTTTTTACCCCACAAACACCATGTGGGGTAAAAACCAAGGTTTATTCAGGTAGCATTTTACAACAAAAGGTGGGCAATGAGGTAAGGACACAAAAATAGAGAGACGCTTTGGTACACAGACAGTAGAGCTACAAAATAACAAAAGCAACTGATTCCTTATATCTCCCAGGCACACACTAGTTACCTGGCGGCCGGTTCTCTTCAGGGTTGGTTTCAGCACAGCCCTGCCACCCAAGGAGACTACCACACCTACCCTAAGGTCCGAGATGGGTAGCCCTCCTCTGGGCTTGCCTTTGCCACAGCCCTCGTTCAGCTAATTTCACCAGGAGCCACCTGGGGCCGGATCCTGAGGCCAGCCAGAAGGCTTGGGCCTCCACGTAGCTTGCTGCCATAATCCACAGCAAGGACACTAGACACCAAAGACAAAAGCCACACCTTGGCAATATACCTTTCCCCCTCCCCATCTCCTTTCTGTAGCTCTGCTGCCTCTAGCCAATCAGGATGAACTTCACCTGGCCAGGCAGGGAGGAGGGGTGATTCATGACTCATGACATTTGCATTTTGCATCTCAAAAGCCTGGTAGACCTTGGGATGCCAGGGGCCATCAAGAGAAACTATGCACACCCCGCCCCCCCAGCCTCTAGCCAGCCAGGTTCACACATGAGGAGGTGTGCGCGTGTGTGTGCAGGCGTGTGAGTGTGTGTGTAGGAACCCTCAGAGGCTCTTTTCTCCACATTAACATTTTGGTTTTTTCCTGAATTTTCTTGCAATGAAAATTGCATTGAAAGCTTGTAATGTATTTGTGAATCGATGCAGTTAATCAGTCCATGGTATTTTTGTGCAGCATATTTTGGATGTATGTGTATATAATTATAATATGTGGTGCTATGTTTTAGGTAGCCCCTGAGGAAAGTGTTTATCTCCAAAACACTGGGCAGACAGGCATAAAAAAAAAGCAGGGACTTTTGTGATTTTGTGTCACTTTTTTTGAGTCTGAAGGGGGCACCTTCATTATGCATAGGGTTTCCAACAAGGGGATGGGAACCGTGATTGGCCAGTGAACACCTGAAGAGAGTTTACATAATGATGTAAACCTGAACACCATGTGCACAATCTCATAAGCTATTAAGTTTTACCAGATAATACACAGTTGAAATTGTGTGAAACAGAACTTCTCATTGGAGCCTGAAATACTAGTTATGAAGGTCCAGAAAAGGAAGTCCCTCTTCCCACAGCATACCAATAATGAATATATGAACAAACTGGTAAGTAATTTCTCACAATTGTTATATTTTAGAACAATGTTTAATTAAGTTATTTTTGCTCTTCTAGGTCCTCAAAATGTTTTCTGATACTTAAGCATTCAACAAATAAGCCCTATACAGTAATACCTTGGATTGCAAGTAACTTGGTTTGAGAGCATTTTGCAAGACAAGCAAATTTTTAAGTATTTATTTTAAAAAATTGACTTGATATACAAGCAACGTCTTGCAATACAAGTACTGTAGTACTGCTTAAATTAAAAATCTCTGTACATAATTTTTTTGGGGGAATTTCGTTTTGATATAAGAGTGTTTTGGATTACAAGCACGTTTCCGGAACAAATTATGCTCTCAATCCAAGGCATGACTGTATATTGCAGGCATGTCCACTACGACAGTGCCATTAATAAATTATTTTCTCAAGTGTGATACTTTATTATATTTATGCCCCACCTTTTTTCCTGCAAGGAACCCAAGGCAGCTTACATAATCATCCCCACCTCCATTTTATCCTCACAACAACCCTGTGAGGTAGGTTAGGCTGAGAGTCAGTGACTGGCCCAAAGTCACCCAGTGAGTTTCATGGCCGAGCGGGGACTAGAACCCGGATCTCCTGAGTCCCAGTCCAACACTCTAACCACTACACCACACCGTACATCTTGACGAACTGCAACATGGTCAAGCTAGGTTTAATACTTACACGTTGGCGTGCATCTGGAAGTCTCCAGTCTTGTAACCCACAGCGAAGCTATTCTTTGTCAACTTGGATTTGGCACTGTCAAAGGTCATTTGGTAACCAGCGAGCCAGCCCTCATAACCCAAGACAACTGTGCCGTGAATGGCAGGACCAGCAAAATCAAAGTCAACATCGCACCCAAGGTTTATGCATTCACGCTTATAAGCAGATTTGATTTTGCCACTTTTCTTTCTGAAAAGAGAAACTCTGAAGTAAGATTCGTTCTCCCCCTGGAATACGCAAGTTATACCAAGTCTCATCTTTAGCAGTAGTCCATTAGAGTACTGGAAAGAACAGACACAGCAACTGTAATTAAAGGATGACATCAGTAGATTTAAGGGGAAAGAAGCTCAGTGAATTGACCTTATTTCACATTCATAACCCAACACTGGAGTGGGCAACTTTTTCAGTATCAAATCCCTGGCATCTCTAGGTAGGGCTGGGAAAAACTCCTGTCTGAAACCACGGAGAACCACTGACAGTGAGTGCAGACAATACTGAGCGAGCTGGAACAATGGCCTGACTTGGTATAAGTACTTTCCCATGTTCCCAAATGCTATATTAGAATCATATCATGGGGTGAAGGACTGCAGCAAGTTTATGTATTGTAGTGGTATATAATTAATCTTAACTATTTTTCACCATGAGTCTGGCAGGTGCTAAACCTGAGACAAACAAAAATGGATGCCCTTGAAGGGTGCAAAAAAACTGTTTCAGCATTTTAAGAGGTTTTATACAGAATTTAGGAAGCAACAGTTTGAACACAAATTAAGGTAGGCTTCTTCCCTGGCTTCTTCCCCCCCACCCCCAGATAATAGCTACAATTATGAAAAGAAAGCTAGATTCTGTGATTCCAATGAAGACTGCAGAAAGCTGTTTCAGGGGCCACATACAGATAAGGGCCTGCCTCTACCTGGGATTTGAGATAGAAAGGAATCTGCCAAATCAGATTAATAGAAACCGGTGCATTTTTTGCTGGCGTTCCCCTGCCATGTGCTTTTGGAATCACTTGCTTGAACTAACTGGCTTGAACTAACTGGCTTTTACAGAACTATTCCTTGAACCAGGCTATGTACCTTTGGTACAAACTCTGTTTCTACTTGGGACACACTATTACTAATCACTTATAAAACACCTGAAGTTTTCTAAGCACTGTACAGAGATTAAAAGGTAAGACAGTGACCTGTTCGGATGTAACAGCAGCATATCCTGGATTAATTAACCCACAAATTGTGGGGATGTGCGCTATGTCCGAGCTGCTGTTGCTTTAACAACCCCTGAATTATGCATCCAACAGTTGTTTCCGTGACATCCGAACGTGGGGCTGTTTAACCCACAAACAACCCCAAGTTAACCCCAGAACAAGCCACAGATTAATTTGGGGTTGTTTAACCCACAAACAACCCCACGTGACTGACATCACAGAAACAACCCTCAAATGCAGCATTAGAGGGTTATTAAAGCAAATAAGAAGTGGCTTGGGTGCAGCATGCGTCCAGCATGCGTCCAGCCTGATTTGCTGCTGGACACTGCAGTTATGTCCAAACAGCTCACAATCTAACAGACATGATATAAAAGGAAAAAGGAATGTGGGGGGAAGAGGAAAGCAAGTAAATTCAGGCAGCAGTTCTTGAAGTTACATAATCTCAGCAGTATAACCTCATCTGGACAGGTGGGCCTTCCTGCCTTTAAGTACACATGCAGTATGAGTCAAGCCACTGAAGTCTTCAACAGCATTCATTAATCCATCTCTCACTTTGAAACATGACAAAACGTTTAATAAGGAATAACTTACCCAGTGTTTGGCGAGAAGGTTGTATCAAATGTCAACTTCAAACCTTTGGCAAGCTAGTTTAGAGGGGGAAAGGGTGTTAATCAAGAGGTACAGGTGCATTCCTTTTTAATTCTTCTGTGAATCTAAACTCAGTTACCTGATCTTCAATTGCCATTTCTGTTCCTAGAGTGTTATCTGTGTTCCATTTTTCTGTGAAAGTTACACCATACTCAGCCCACTTGTATTTGGTCTGCAAGCTTCCATTCACTTTCCCTGTGTCAGTGTTCGATGAACCAGCTGTTGTGAACTCCTAGCAAGACAATGCAAGTAAAGGTTTTTTAGTTCAACATAAAGGGGAATGCAGAGAGGAGCCAGAATCACTAAGTATATCAAGTATGGTATCTTTCATTTTACAGGTAAATGCAGTTTTATTGCCATTTTGTTTGAATTTCAATGCCATTTACTATGATGTATTAAAATTTGAAAGAACTAGATAATCTATACCTATTTGCTGAGATTTTGTTTATGTTCAAGCGACACCAGAGCAAGCATTATCAAAACCTCAAACACACGCTCTCCCGTCAAGGACAGGGTAGAAAATGCACTGAATGGCATCATTCAGATGTAACTCTTGAGCACAGGTGCACCACCTTTTTGGCCCTTCACCGCCTCACACAAACAGCAGCAGGGAAAGAGCGATCTGTATGAGGATCACTGGGAGAGGGAGTGGAGAGCCTTCTCTCCCCCCACTACTCCCCAGTCTTCTTCATACAGATAGCTCGTTCCCTGTTGCTGCTAGCAGGGAGGAAAGAGCAATCTCTAACAGGAACCACTGGGGGATGGGGTGGAGAGAAGGCTAGCAAGTGGTAGCAGAAGAAGCAGGGGCTGCAACTACAATAGTACAATCTGAGGGAAATCAGCGGGGGGGATTTGGGGACAGGGGGTCATGCACTAAGGGCAAAGCTGTGCATGCCCGCACTACCATGGTTTGGCATTCCAAGAATGAATAGGCAAGAGCCTCAGGCTTATGCACTCCCTCATCCGTTCACACAATTGGTAACTTCTGGTCCTTATTTGCAACAACCCGTATTCTGCCTCTTCAGACAAAACTGCAAACAAGTGCCAGGAGTTACTAAATACTATGTGTAAGGGGAGGAGGTAGGGAGAGGAGAGAGGGTACACAAGCCTGAGGCGCACACATGCTCATTCTTATAATACCTTATGTCTGAATGATCCCAGTGACCAAGCTACATAGTATGGGGCCTGAGATGTTAAGATCTACGATCAAAGTAATCATAAAACAGCCGAAGATAAACATGATGGCTTAAGTCTGACAATCTTCCAAACCATAATTTGGAAGGTCAAAAAAATACTCCATCCTTCACTACTGGGTTTTTCTAACCACAGTTTGTCCGAATCAGGCACCTAAAGGTAGCATCAACCTTCCAAACTGTGGTTTACAAATCGATTTGAAACTATAGTCTGGGGGTTAGCATTCGTTTGCCCAATTTGAACATCACTGCAAACTACAGTTACTGAAAACTAGGGAAGAGGGGGGAAGGAGCCTGCAAGGGGAAAACATAGGGAGAGGAGGAAGAAAAGAGTGAGCCCATGGCACATTCCCATTAAGTTGTTATGTCAGAACACAACTCTTATGCTCCCAGTTAGACATTTATTTATTTATTTAATACATTTTTTAATAGCGCCCAATAGCCAAAGCTCTCTGGGCGGTTTACAACAGTTACCAATGGCAGGAAATGATATTGTTGTCGTTGTTAGACTTTACTTCCTTTTTTGTTAAAAAGGACTCAAGGCAAAATGTTCCCTCTCCCTTTCATTTCCATCTGCTCGTATTGCCTGTTTCCGACGGGGAAGGAGGGAAGTGGCAAGAAAGTCCTTCAAGAAGGCTTAGATATTCTCTGAAATCAGCGCCTCACACCAGTTGCTGGTAGGGACACAGAAATCCGGGAAGGGGTTGCAGGCAACAGGGGTGTTTTGGGAGGGTTGTGATTTTATCTTTTGGCCAGGGAGGAGCCCTTTGCCAGAAGAAAAAGTTACAACCTCCCAAATTCAGAAATTATTAGCTATTGCTTAATACTGCACTGTAAGCACTTACCACTCCACTTGCAGACTTCGTTTTCACATCCAATGTCACCTGGCCAAAACCTTGAGAGACAAAACTGAAATTAATATAGCACTATTTCACAAATCACCAGCCTTTCAAGCAGTTAATACCATAGCTTGAATATAATTCCAGGCAGAGTCATGAGAAAACTTCGCTACACTCTGCTCCTGGTTGCATTGCTGCTACGCTTCACATGGTTCTGATTTTAGAATCTGTTTTAAGTTCTAACGAATAAGCAAAAGCAGAATCCCTTCACTACAATATAGCTTTTAGAAAGCTAATTTTTTTAATTATAGTGATCATAAACCTTATCCCGTTAAAATAATAATGGATATTTGGATACAATAATTATTCTAGTAGTGACAGGAAGAAAAGCTATAGTTCGCCTTCTTCGTGCACATCCTTGTTCCCAGAACAGATGGGAAACAAATGAGATTTCTGAAATTGGAATCTGGGAGAAGGGATGGGGCAGAGATCTGCCTTCAAAGGAATTCACACCAACCCCATGGCTTCCAGTGGGTGTGAAAGCATGTCCAGAGTGAGCCCAGGACATGCTGCTTTCCAATGAGTTCCAGAAACAGTCCAGAAATAAACAGAAGCATCTGGTACAGGCAGGGTGGATTGAATTAAATCAATGATTTAAATCAGAAAAAAAGCAGAGACAATTTAAATCATTGATTTAAAATCAAATTTCCTATTTTACTTCTTCATATACGGTATTTCCTAAACAATGGTGCAAATATGACCACGAAACCATGTTAATTTACAACTAAATAAAGTATTATTTACACTGTTGTTTCCGACCTTTGTAAAACTATGTACATGGTAAATATGATTAGAAGAAAGAAGCAGCTCTTTTGGAGTTCTTTTTCTCAGATCACTTTGGAATGACGGGGCTATGTGGGTGCAGTTATCCCCACAAATCCAAGGAGTAAAAGTAATGGTCCAGTGGCATTCAAGCCACCAAGATCTCAGCTGCCGGAAATCAAAGACTGGATCCTACTCCTCCCTAGAACTTTAGAGCTGCTCCTCCAGGTGCTCTACAATCCCCAAGGAGGACCTATCCCCCACTCCGAGAACTAATGATTTGTGGTAAGGTTTACCTCACTGGACATCAACAACATCTACGAACACCAGTGGAAGGGAATATTGTTCCCCCATCTCCTACTCCAGTCAGGACACGCAGTACCTAGGTTGGGTGGGAGGATGGAGCCCCCACTTTGCTATAGCTGTAACTACCCATATCCCCTTCAAGAGACCCACCCCAAAAACCATAGTGCTAAAGTAACAGGTGGTTGCCCATCATTCCTTCTAACTGTCCCCAAAGTAGCACATTTACTACTTGTACTACTCTGCTGATCCTTGGTAAGGCTCCGCTGTGCTAAGAAGCTCAAATCTTTTTATTTTGAGGAGAAAGGCAAAAGAAAGTCTTCATCCAAACTGGATCCAACAGAACTAAACTAAATGCTACAAAAATCAACAGCAAGTTCCATTATGTCTCATGAAGATACAGTACATTCCATTTCTGTCAATAACTTCCTCAATACCACAAGGGAAAAAGCAACGGTGTAGTATGGATTGAGGTTTATTGGTAACAGTAGTATACGGACAAAACCATATTCTTTACAAGCATTATTCATACCAAATCCTTTGTTGAAGACGTCTCTGGCAGACTTGCCAAGATCCACATACGCTGGCGGGATAGCCATTGGAGCTAGGGGGAGACAGTAATGGGCACGTTAATACTGCATTAAGAGAACATACACATATTATTTCTATGCCTGCTGCATTTTCAAATGCAGCATTCATATACAGGATGGTTAGGCACTCCTGTTCTATAATTTAACCTACATATTTTAAAAAGAAATATAAACGAGTTTGAGCTACAGCAAAACAGGTCTGGCAATCCAGTATTCCATTTCTAATTAGCAGGAACTGCAAATTTAAGATTTTTTTTAAAAAAAATTATTAGTTTTTAAAATATTTTTAAAACAAACAAAAACCACTAAAAAATGAAGGGGGGAAATGAACAACAACAATACAATTTCCTTATAGTATTTTAATTGGATCACTTACAGTAAATATACATGAAATAGGTATGTATGAATGTAGGAACTACAAATTTAAGATGACAGGAGACATCCCATTCAGACCAACATATCCAGATGTTTTATGGATAATCAAGGCACATTTTTCCAATGCAATAGAAAGTCTCTCCTGTATCTCCTCCTCTCAGAGAGAGAGATGTAAAGTTATATTTGGGTTTTGTAGAAGTATGAAAGAATACATGCTTATTTAGGCTCAGGTTTTGCCCACACATCCCTTGCATAACTCATGGTCTGTTTTAGTGTTGTTTAACCCTCACATAAGCCACGCGCCGCATATGCAACCTGGCACCTGCAGGCGCCACAACTGGTTGTGGTCTGCGATGTGTCATCCGAACCCTGGTCAATATGCAACACCATTCAAGCAATTATTGATATACTTTATAGAACCCCTTCCCCCATTACACACTTAAAAGCCCTGCAAAACAGATGTTCACATTCAACAACGCCATGAGTCAATTTCACCACAGATCTCAGTAACAGCTGAAAATCTATTCAAATAGTGCAAGTAAAATCCCAAATCCTCTTTATTTATTAAGCTGTTACCACACAAGAGATCTGTTTATTTTGTGATACAGCTTTGGTCGTGGAACTTGGGAATATACTGAAGCACTGTAGAACATGTTAAATCCCATGACATTCAGGACACACACACACAATATTCAGCCCTACACCTAACACAAATTTAATGTCATGTTTAATTTGCATATTATTAAACACAACACAGCATTTCTTATTCTGGTTATAAAGTCCTGATTTGCTGATACCAAAATGCAATAGTTCTCTACATGCTGTGAAAAGCTTCACCTGATTTCTGCACATCATGCTGCTATTAAACAGAACAGCAGGCCAGACCACTTATTTTCTGGTCAGTTGGCAATCCTGGCTACAACCCGATTCACCCCTATTCAAAGCAATGGATTTTTCATTTTGTGGGGGGTTTAGATGTTCAAGTTTTAAAGAAATGTCCTCTGAAGTCCAAGGATATACAACTAAGAGCCTTCTATCAAAAGAGCTGTTATATATAAGAACATTTTCCAAATACAACTCTCAGAGGATGAATAGTTAGTATTACTTTCATTTATAATTTAGGGTGCAATCCAAGGAGGCTGCCCATAATAACCCTCCAAACTTAGAGGATTACAGGTATCATCCTATGCATGGTGGGAGGAGTGAAGAGGCGAAGGTTAGATGGCTCATTTCGGCCATCTAAGTGTTTGGACTCAGAGCGGGCGAGGAGGAGTGCAAGGTGCCACCAGGATACTTTGTATGCTGGCGTAGCCTGTCTCCTCCCTCCCCACCGACAAAAGCCCGTCTCCAAGGTTGCTCGACCTCAGAGCTGGCGCAGTTCTTTCTGCTCCGGCTGCGAGGGCAGGCGTTCCGACCTCGGAGTCCCAGCTCCAACCTCAGAGCAAGTATCCGAGGTCGAAGCTGGGACTCTGAAAAATGCCAGTGTGGTGTAGTGGTGAGAGTGTTGGACTGGGACTCGGGAGATCCGGGTTCTAGTCCCCGCTCGGCCATGAAACTCACTGGGTGACTTTGGGCCAGTCACTGCCTCTCAGCCTAACCTACCTCACAGGGTTGTTGTGAGGATAAAATGGAGAGGAGGATTACCGTATGTAAGCTGCCTTGAGTTCCTTGTAGGAAAAAAGGCGGGGTATAAACATAATAAATAAATAAAATGCTACGGCTGTCTAGAATCTGTCTAGTGGCCATAGGATTGCACTGTTAATTATATTTGTGTTTTTATTTTATTGCCAGCCACCCTGATAGCCCTGCTGAAGGAGAAGATATACATGTAATAAATAGTGTAAATGGGTTTTTTTCATCCCTAATACCAGCTTGAAATATGAAGCAGAACAAGAGCAATTGAACATAAATGGAGTATCATAAGTATTCCAACTCCTCTGCAATGTTTACCCAACCAATAAGGCTTGTTTCCATGTTTTGCCTGTTCGGGGTATAGAAATGTTAACCCTCACAGCTCAATGTGCAGAGGAAACTTTCACACCAGCTGGAAGCCAATTGTATTGGAGACCCTTGGGGCAGTCAAGATAAGGCATCCCAGATCTTCTCTGCAATCTCTGGGTTGCACTCCACCCTATACAGTGACACACAAAATTCAGCCACTGCATTCACCACCTTTGTTACATGTTATTTTTACATTTTGACTTGGAAATATTACAAGAACTCAAAGTTTTATGTTTTATTTGCATATTAGAGTAACACACACAAGTTGAATGGGTTTGCAGTGTCAAGTTTTGATCAACGGGGATGATAAGTGGGCCAGAGGAATGACATCTCCTTTTTTAATCCAGTAGGATCAGCAGCTGGAGGCCTCAGGGGTAAACTGAGCCAGAGTACCAGCATCTCTTCTCCTCCCCTCAGTAGCCAATTCAGAAAACCAGTAGCTGTTGGCAATACACTTTGGGGGATAGGTAGGGCCCTGGCCCAACACCCTTCATTTTCATAGTGACACTCCTATGAAGGTAGTTGCTGACCAGGGCTCTACAGGCATAGTCAAAAGGAACTGTGCCATCCTTTCTCCCTCCAGCCTGTAACAAATATCACTCTCCCACTTTCGAAAATGTTGACAGGTTTGTCAAAACATACATTTGCAAGGGGAAAGCAGCACAAGGTCTGCCAACTTGAACAGATATTAGGTAGTAAGTTCCACTGAAACCAATGGAAGCAATTTCCAAGTCAACACATTTTAATTAGGGTGCCAGTCATAAGAAAATGGAGCAAGTGGCTGCACCTCTCAATTTCAGTTACGGTATGTACTGACCCCTAGGAACTGACGGGCAAGGGGGGGAAATCCCTTTGCAAAACCCAAGCATAACCTCACTAAGAGCAGGCAAGTTTACAATGATCAAACCACAAGTTATAAAGATCACATGATTACGCTGCTGCGCCTTTCCCTGAAGTTATTATTTCAATCTGCTCCACGCCCTTACCTTAAAGCACCCCTAAGGAATTCTTAGAAGGCTTTGCAAATATCTTCAACTCCAATCTAGTAAGCAGTTCATGCAGAGACACACATAACAGACAGTAGAAATGCTACATTTAAAGCACACATTTAAGCAGCTTGACAGTACCTAGGACCTAGGTTTATTTCAAATAGTTAATATTAGTGTTAAAGGTGGACAACTCTTCTGACTATGGATTATCCACTGTATTAGATATTAGTCTGTCTTTAAACCTCACCATTACTATAAATTATAAAACTGTTAGTCGAGTTACTTCAACATCCTTACTTTAGCTCTTTCCCTACTTACGTCTTGGTGGGCGCAGACATGCTGGATTAAAAGTCATAGCTATTTAGTCCAATTTAGAGAATCTATAAAATGGGGGGAAATTACATTAAAAAATAAGCTACACACATTTAGGATTAAGATTAACAATTCTCATGGGGTAGAAGACCATTTCTGCAGTGGCTTGCCTTTTTTTTTTTAAGTGATGCACTTGCGAGAGTTGAAAATGAGAACCAGCACACTCCTCCACTACTGCAAGGTGAACTCTTCCATATGGCCATCTTAGGGACAGTCCTGACCCCCCCCTCCCCCTGCTTCTACTACTTGCTACACTCACACACTAGGACAGGGCTCTCCAACCTTGGAGATGTTGCTGGCCTACAGCTCCCAGCATACCCAGCCAGCATGGCTAATGGCAAGGGATTCTGGGACCTGTGGTCCAGCAACATCTGGGGACCCAAGGTTGGAGAACCCTGCACTAGAACACCCTCCCTCCCTCCTCTTTGCAAAAGTAAATCCTACAGAAGGATTCAGTTGCTGCTGCAAACAAGGGAAAAGACAGATATTAACTTTGTCCAGGATCAAGGAGGGGTGTGGAAAAAAGAAAGAGAACAACTAATATTACTGCAGGGGGCACTTGGCTAAGAAGAGCAGGCTGAAACACAAACCTAAAGAGCAAACAAACTAAAAACATTGAGGGAAATGGGACAAGCAAGCAGAGATGATCAGACAAAGCCTCTACTGCTGCCACCTCCCCCTTCCAAGGCTGCAGTTCGATAGGCACTTACTTGGAAATCCCACTAAACTCAATGGGACTTACTCCCAAACAAAACATGCAAAGGACCATGCTGAATGTCCAGGTGCAGGGGGCTGGGGTGGAGAGAAGAGAGCGACAATAATAGAGCACAGAGCACTTCGCCAATAAAAAGCAGGTTATACTCCAGCCTTACTCAACCTGATGCCCTCCAGATGTGTTGGGACTGCAACTTACAGTCCAACACATCCGGAGGGCACTAGGCTGGGTTTAGGCTGTTATTCATACACACGATCAATAAACCCGGGCCAGGAAACAAGATGACGTCGTATCAGGAAATGGGACAGTTGGAGAAAGAACCTCTTTCCCCTCACAAATACCCTTCAGGCAAAGGAGCCTGACCAGGACCTATACCAGCAGCTACCCCATAGGACAGAGACAGAATATTTGGGGGAGGGGAGGAAGGAGAGAGAAAACGAGTCAGGCTTCAGAGTTTCTCCCCATGACACCCCACTCATGAAAGTGTGATTAATCAGCGCGTTGGACTTGGGACAGGGGAGACCTAAGCCATGAAACTCATGAGGCGACCTTGAGCCAGCCCCTCTCAGCCCGACCAACTTCACAGGGCTGTTGTGAAGATAAGGAAGGGGGGAGAGATGGGGCCACGTTCACCACCCTGAATTCTGGAGCACAAGCAAGGTGAAATGTAATGGTTCGCCCACTTAAGAGCCCACCCCCGCACTGGCAAATGGCTTAACCCCACCCACCCACCCACCCCGGAAAGTGGGCCCCTGGCCCAAGTTGCCTCCTCCCAGCACCCCCCTCCGTTGTCCTGGTAACACCAACACCCCCTCCCTACCTGTCTAGACGGGGAAGGGGCGAGGAGGGAGATCCGGTCTCACCCACGCGCGTGCTCTTCTTCTTCCTCTCTAGCCGCGTGAAGGCCGCGCTGGAGGGCGAAGTGAAGGAGACACCTCGCGCCCGCCGACCGCCTGCGCACAAGGACCACCCACAACGCTCGAGGGCTGTCCACGCTGGACGCCTGCGCGGAGCCCCTCTGCCCTTGCTCCGGCCGCCTTCCGAACACCCTCGAGGCGGCGCGCGGCAGACCGAGGGTACGAACAAGCACTGCTGAGAGGACAGGAAGGGAGGTGGAGGACACGGGAAGTCACCCAGTGAAGCAGGCACTGAAGTAGAATGCCCTCCCGAGAATCGGGGCGGGGCTTCGGCTAGCACTACGGCTTAAGGGAGGAGAGACCAAAGGGGCGGTGCCCTGGAGGGCAAGCGGGGGTGATAGCCGAGCGGGAAGAGGTGAGGGCGTGGCCTATCCTAGACGAAAGGAGGAAGAAGATACAACGGTCTCTAGCAGACGTGCACTGTCTGCGAGAACGTGCAGCACGTTTTTACGTAGCCTCAGGACAGCACTCGTATATGCACGTTCACGTGGGGGGGGGGAGTCCCATTGGATTTAGTAAGCAATAGGCATGCGTAAAGTTGCAGCTTTAATCCCACTTTCTAAACAAGAGTAGTACTAGGGTTGTTTTTAATTGTAGAATATTTGCGTCTGCCAGCTTGGTAACAATCATGCCATAGGAACAAACAGAAATACTTCTGCAACTGACTGTATATACTACCACAACTGATCTCAAAATGGCTGTTTCAGCTCTTTGTTCCCTAGAAGAACTACCTCGCTCCATGCATCCATTCACAGAACACTTTAGCTCCTGCCAAACATCAATAAGGGAGGAGGGAGAATCCATTTACCGGCTGGGTTCTGAAACAAGATGTTCCGGCAGCCAAGTGCTCTCACACTCTCTGGTGGAGACAAAAAAAATGAATGAAAAGCTCTTATGAGTGTTCACCTGGGACTGGGACCCTGGTGATAAAAGCACTACAGAGCTTATTCCTGGATAACACGAATAGCATTTGAATAGTACCTTAGAATGTTCAATATGTTTCATGTGCATAATCTTGCTGTAATCCTTACAAGCCTGTACGGTAAGTCAGTGTTATCCCCATAGTGGGGCTGAGAAATAACTGGCTTGCTGAAGGCCATCTAACAACTTCATGACAGAGGAGATTCAAAATGGATCTAGGGCACAATTCTATGTATGTTTATTTAGAAAAGTCATGCTGGCTGGGGAATGCTGGCAGTTGTAGGATGTTTTTCTGTCTATTGCATAGGATTGCACGCTTAACATGTTAATAAACCTCTTACCAACATCTGTGAAGAGCCTGAAGTCTGTAGTCAAAAGTTCAACAGACAACACACAGGTCAATTTTTAAACAGAATGTTTGGTGTTGCAACATCTGCAATGAAGATGTTCCTGAGGTTTCAGCCTCTGGATTAATAAAAGTTAATTTTTTTTAATTAGAAAAATTTCTAGCACGCTTTCTATACAAATGTTCAAGGCTGCTAACAGCACCAAAACAGTTTCATAGCTGTTTTAAGTCTGTTGCAAGAATCCTGATTCTACACTAAAGCACACTCTTGATTACAACCTGCCATTTCACAAATGTTAACTATGATAGCATATTGTATGACAATTATGTTTTTTCTACTATGCAACTTTTTTTATTTTTTAAATTATGTGAGCAGACTCAGGCTGTGGCTAAGTTAATTCTTCCTTGGTTGTCTAAACACAGAATGACTGTACTACTTTCTTTCTATCCCCATACAACTATTCAGATAGCAAATGTTGCTGTTCGAGTTGCAGCTATTCTATAATAAATTGTGAGGTGAATTGCAGCTATTCTCATCAATTGTGAAATGAAACAAAACATTCTCAAGTTTTTAACCAAGACAACTGTTACAACCAGTTTACTAATGCACCTGCTTCAGAAGCTGTAAACATGGGGAGGGGGGAGAAAGAGAATAAGGTGTTGCAAGTGTTCAGAAATGACCCCATTTTCCATCTGTGAAATGTCAGAGGGTATATGCCACCGCAACTAGTTTATTCTGTTGCAGACCTGCACAGAGCAACCAAGTGAAATGCAACCCACAAGCCATTTATCACTACCTGGCAGTTGCTTGACAACCCTCCTATTTCTGCAACCCTAGGTGGGCAGCTAAAAACAGGTTTATCTAGGCCCTGGTGGACTGTGTTTCCGCATAGTGAATAAAGTTGTGCAGGCCTGCTTTATTGGGGGGGGGGGGGTGTACAAGTGTGTGTACATCTGAATCAAAACACAATATACTCATAACAGTCGTGGTTTTCCTTCAAGAGCTTCCAAAATAATTTGCAAACCATTTTGGAAGACAATCACTACCACCAGCAAACATTAAAATTGGCAAACCTTTGCACAGCATAGAACAGAGTTGTAACCAGCTCTGGGATTTTGTGCTGGGGTGAGAGGAAAAATCTGATACATTATCTCCTGGGTTGGCAACTAGTTATTCACAGGTGCTATATTATGAATTAAGCAAAAGCTGAAGGGCTCTAGCAACAGTGATCAAATCCATTGACTTACTCTGACCCAGACAATGGGCTCTTTAACCCCCTCACTCCCAGTACAAAGAACAACAGAGCAGAGTTATCCATGGAATTCTCTTTGTAAGGACCTCAATTGCTGACTCTCCAATAAAACAAGAATGCCAGCTTCAACACTGAATGTAGCACTCTATTAAAGCAGGCTGAATAAAACAACGCTCTCTTTTGCTTAATAATACTCAGCATTTATATTTATAGCCTATTTCAAGTGCTCAAAGCACTTTACACACATTAGCTCAGTAATCCTTTACAAGAACCCTGCAAAGTAGGCCTTTTCTCCATACTGCAAGTGTGAGGCTGAAAACCACCTGGTGAGTTCATGGCTGAGGCAAGATGTGAACTGGAGATATCTGAGAAGTTACAGAAGCTCGTTTTATTAGTGTGTGTGTGTGTGTGTGTGTGTAAAATGGAAATCTGCACATGCTTGAGTATTATTATTTTTTAAAAAAATCAGGGTTGGAAAACTTTTTGTTTGTTTTGCTCTAACATATCAAGAATGTAGAAGCAGTTGTAGAGCATGGAATGGTGGTGGCAGGGTGGGTGGAAGAGAAGTGTCACTTGTATGCTTCACAACTGATGTAATACACATGGCCATCAAGAGGATCAATAAAATTACCCAGCTGCACCACTGAGGAGAGCCCTGCATTAGCCCCTGCCAGGGTTCACATCAGTGAGAGCAAACAGAGTTTAGAGCAGAAGCCTGTTGGATCAGACTTGCTGGTTCATCCACTCTGGCATGCTGTGGCCAACAGCAACAAACCAAGATGTCAGCTTCTGGACAGCCCAACAGAGAGGGCAGAAAGACAAAGGCCTTCCTCATCATTGCTCCCCAGCAACTTGCATTCAAAGATATAAGGCCACTGAACTTGACACTTCCATGCAGCCATCACCAGCAGCCATTGGCAGACCCTGTAAACCCCTCTTTCAAGCCATCTAAATGCCAATCTAAATGAATGGGGGGAGGCACTGTGTGGAGGAGCACCGGGTGCTTGCCCTGGGCAGAAGGTTCCATAATTCTGGCACCATCTCAGAGTAGGCCCTGTCCTGTATTGCTACCCACCATACTTTAGATGGTGGGTACATACTGGGCAGGGCCTCTGAGGAAATTCTCAGCATATGGGTAGTGTGGAGAAAGCCAACCTAAGCCCCCTGCCTGACACACACACACTCACCAAGGAGGGGGGAAGGAGACCCGGGGGGGGGGGGGGGGGAGAGACAGCCAGTCTCCACAGATGCCAAAGGGGACAAACAACATCTACATACAATCACCCCAGGGGGGAAGGCAGGAAGCATCACCAGGTTTGTCAATGCTCTTGCATATCAGCCCCATCTACATAAGACTTGAATACCTCTCCAAGGCAGACGCTTCGGCACCCCTAAGAAATGGCCACTCAACACCATAGGATGGGACCATTAAGCAAGTGGCTTCAAAGGGACCCCATCCCACGGGGAGGGGGGGGAAGGCGTCACCCCACCTGGCCCACAAGGCCGCCCCTCAGGGAGGGTGTCAACCCACCTGATCACGGAGGGAGGGGCTACCTGAAACACCAAGGTATAAAACACCCTGCACAAGGGAACTTTTCTCTGGACCTGATCAGCAATCTTGCCCATGCCTGGGGTAAGGGAACGAAGGATCAGCAACCCCGGGTAGCAGAATCCGGCGCGCTCTAGCTAGCTGGAATCACTGGCCGCTTGGGTTGACCGGACCCCCGGGAAACCAAGCTGAAATCACTCACAAGCCGCTTGGGTAGACCAGGCCTCCGCCGGGAACCCAGCTAGCCGCTTGGGTAGACCGGGCCTCCGCCGGGAACCCAGCTAGCCGCTTGGGTAGACCGGGCCTCCGCCGGGAACCCAGCTAGCTGCTTGGGTAGACCCGGCCTCCGCCGGGAACCCAGCTAGCCGCTTGGGTAGACCGGGCCTCTGCCGGGACCCGAGCTAAACTAACTAGCTGAGAGCCCTAAAATCACGTTGTCCTTGAGGCTTTTGCTTGCTACTTTGTACCGTACTGATAAGCTGTATTGCTGGCGTGGGTCTGAGTTTGTGAAGGTAATTTTGTAAATAAACTTGTTTTCTAAAAGATACTTTTGTGGCTATAAGTTATCCCTTTGTTCTGGGCTAAGGCGAGGCTCTGTGGACCTCGGAGAAGGCCCGCCCCAGCACCCGCTACCCCCTTAGCATTGAACCCGCGCAGAAGACCAGGTTGTCGGTCTTCCACTGGTAGGTTCATACGGGGACAGGCTGTTTGGTTACATTTGTGTGTGAGAGTAAGGGAAGGAGCAGGAGATATGACAAAAGAGGCATCAGAACGTTTTTATCCACTGTGCAGCAGCTGTCTATCCACTGCTCGCTGCTCTCCACCATGATTTGGGAGGAAAGGGTATTGGCTAAAAATACAGCTACCATTTCTCCTCTCCAATTATATGTATTAAGGGAGAGAGATATTGATTAGCCAATGACTGGGTTCAGACAACACAATAACCCAGACTCAAAAGGCTGAGTGTGGATTGTCGTTGAACCATGGGTTGTTGTTGAAATGTGGGTTGTCATGTTGTCTGAACCCAGCCGCACTAACAAGCCATGACTTGTTAACCATGAACAACCCATGAAGAGAACCCATGATTTGCTGTTGGGTTGTCAACTGTGGGTTGTTCACCATGGTTTGTTATCTTAGCTGGGTTAAGACAACATAACCCAAGTTTCAACACCAACCCACACTCAAGGGTTATCAAAGTGTCTGAACCTAGTCGATAATTTATTTTGTAGTTCTACACATAATTTATTCTGCAGTTCTATTGATATCAGTAAGGGAACTTTAGAGTAAAGTTTAAACTGGTCCTAAAAGAGCCATATGGAAGAAATGTCATATGCAGTCCAATCCTATGCATATTTACCCACAGGCAAGTCCTGTTGTGACTGATGGAGCTTACTCCCAACCTGGGGTTGCAATCCTTTGTGCACATATGTGAGAGTAAGCCCCACTGAACTCTGTACAATTTACTTCTGAGAAAATATGTGTTGGAATCAGTTGCCCCAAAATAAGTGAACCTTGTATGGATAACACTGGGCTATGCGGCAGCATTGTTATACACTACGTTCAGCCCCTTACCTAGCAATATGGGTAAAACTACACTGGACTGCTTTGCAGGGCTTATGTAACCCAGACTCTCTCAGTCACAGAACCACCACCACCTTTATAATATGGTGGACTTTATTTGCATTGGCAGGGTAATTTTTTACACACTCTGGGGCATGGAGTAATTTATTTATTTTTGAATGAAATAAGACCTGAGTTAGAAAGAACATGGACTCCTGTGTTTGCTGCTAGCTTTTGTTTTAGGGAGGATATGCTACTGCCCAGTTACAGAAACACTAAAATTCTGGATTTTTCCATTGTTTTCTATGGGCAGTAATCACTTGACCAGGAAAGAACCAAAATTTATTTGAAATGATCTAGGAAGCCCCTTCTCTGCACAATGGGTCACTCTATACTTTTTTTTTTTAATCTCCATGGCTAGCACTGCTCCCCTAAATGTCAGCCACTGCGGTGACTTTACTCATTAGCAAAAAACACAGAAAGGTGGTAGTAGGCTCATTCTCACAAAACAATTGGGCAAAGTAGTGTCTGCATATTTTACCTCAAATCTCTGGTTCTACAAGGGTTAGAGACTTGATGATTGTTTTTTTAACAAAAAGCTGAGAATCCAGGCCAAATAATGGTATAAACAGGCATTGGGGAACATGGCTAGTATTTATGACAACCTGTATTTGTACCAGGTGCACATACCAAATCATTTTCCTCTAAAAGAAGCACAGTTAACATTCCCATAGTTATGGCATATAAAAAGAGACACACACCCCAAAAAATAACCACAATAAATATTCTGAAAATAGGCTGGGTTTTGTTTTTGTTTTTCGCAATCTATATATATGTGGCAGACCAACCCTGGTCCATTTCACAGGTTCGGCACTTTAGGGGTTAAGCGGAAGGATTCAATTCACATACAAGGTAGGCTTAGCTCAATGCAGAGGGGTAACCTTACATCAGAGACTCTGACTCACTGATCTAGCGTAGCGGTCTGTGTAGCCGGTCTCCGGACGTCGCTCCCAGGGTTGGAGATTGCTGGGTCCTGACCAGAGTCAGGGACCGGATCCGTGCAAACCTGCACCGTGTTCCCAACCACCACTTTATTCTCGAGTACTTGGTTTTCTACCCTCCCCCGCCCCCCTCCCCGCCCCCGATGATCAGGTGGGCCAACTCCGCCCTGCGGGGTGGCAGCGCCTCTTGGGGGCTGGCATCTCCTGGATACTTTGGGGTACTTTGCAGCTCTTTGAGACTGCTTCCCACCTTTGGAACTCATGCCCTTCCTGGAGGGTAGATGTAAATGCACCCTATTGAAAGTATGCAGATGTAGCTATGCAGATGTGATCAAGTACAACCTGTCGGTTCAGACTGTGTCTCTTGCCCCCAGGGTTAGGATTATGCAGAAAGGTGGGAGAATGCGGGGTGTCAGCTAAAGGGGAAACTATGGCAGGGTTTGCTCAACCGTGTGTGCTCAGGCTTTCTCCACAATATATAAAAGAAGTCCTGACTGACTGACTCATCAACCCCCAGCTCAAACCATTTAATGTAGGAATGGGAAATTTGGAAGGAAAATTGTTTTTATGACGTAGGCACCCACTAAGGAAGGATTTTTGGAAATTCCATCCCTAAGGGGGTGAAAAAGGGGGGAGAATTTTTTAATGACTGACTGCTGTGTGCGGAGCGTTCGTCCGGAACATTAAAAATATGTTGTTATTATTAGTCTGTTTACAATTTATTTATATATATGAAAGAAGTCCTGACTGACTGGGATAATTTGTCTGTGGGGGAAACATTCTTTTAAAATACTATTGTTGTTTATTGTGGTGTTTACACTGGGTAGACATTGTGTACCTTTCTCACTGCCCCCGAATAGAATTTATTAACTACCTATCTCTTTCTCTCTCTGCTTCAAGCTTTCTCATTTTCCTCTCTCTCTCTCTCTCTCCCTCCCCCCCTCCTTTTCTGCCTCAAGCTCCATTTTCCTAAATTCTAATTTGTTTTCCGAATACCTCTTATACCTTCAGAATATCCGTTTGAATTCAAAACACTTCAGTTCCCCCTAAAGGTTTGTTTTGCCATGGTCAGGCCTGGTTATTACTTGGATGGGAGACCCGTCCTCTAGTTTCCTGCATTGAGCAGGGGGTTGGACTCGATAGCCTTGTAGGCTCCTTCCAACTCTATGATCTATGAAATCTATGAAAAAGTCGCAGGGGCAGACTTTGCAGGTAGTGGGGATTGACCTATGGGAAGACTGCTTCTCACATGGGCAGTTTTACGTGGCCTGTTCCAGAGTGAGCTCACCTAACTCTCTGGTCATCCCAGCACCTGAAGGGAGAACCACTAATGTAGTTTACAAAGAAGTACTGGAATAGTTTTTTTTGTAGGTTGCAGATGCCAAATAAGTAATTTTTAAATTTTTGGTCTGTCTCGTTGTCTGTTTCTAATAACACCACGAAAAATTCATAGACACATATGAATGGAACAACTATCTTTGTTTTGTAGCCAATATGCCCCGACTAATGTCTGCAATAAACATTGCTTATTACATTAAGGTATCAACCTGTAAATTATATTTTGTACAGTTTGGACAAAAAACTCATGTTTCTTTTAAAAACAATTGTACCAAATCCTAAAATCCACGCAAGCGAAGCCGCGGGCAACAGCTAGTCTGGGATATATACAAGAGCAGACCTTAGAATCCTATCCCACTCCTCCTCTGAAATAGCACCCTTGCAGTGCAATCCTATACCTGTCTAAGCAGAAGCAAGTCCCACCGAGTTAAATTGGGGTTACTCTCAGGAAAGTGGGTATAAGATTGCCACCTTAGTTATGCAGATTGCCCAGTTTGCCAGCTCCCGTGCATGCTACTTCCAAATTATTTGGTATGTGTACGTCATGCTTGTACAATCCTAATAAGACTTATACATGCCTGAACTATAAGAGGTACAGGAAGAAGTATTTATATTAGCAAGGCCAGTTGTAGGATATGGAGAAGGGTGCTGCTCCAATAGGCACCTTTAAACTAGAAAGTGAGCGTGTGTGCAGACCTAGAATTTTTTCATGCTGCCTCCAACCTTCGGCAGTGCCAAAGTGGTGAGAAGATCAGCCCTTAGCCCCCTGCAGAAAAGCCTGACCTCATCACCCCAGCCTTGTATATTAATGGTGACGATGAAGTTCCCTTTGTTATTATTGTGATCAAGATTGTACTCACATATGTGTCTGTCTTTACTCGATCGTTTATGTCCTTTCTTTTTCTTCTTTTGCTTTTCTACCACCATTTCCATCTGTCCCCCCTACAACACAAAGGAAAGCAGGGTTTTTTTTCTGTCATAAGTTAAAATGTTGCAGTGTTTCAGTTCCTTCAACATAATCTGACTTCACTGAAGCCTCTAAATTTGCCAAAGTGATAGACTTTAGCACTTTAAAGGACTTTTTTTACTGCCTCTTTCTAGTGAGGAAGATATGCTCTAAATTCTCTGTCTTAAATAGGGATTTAGGGAACAGTTGTAAACGGATGGAGGTTAAATAACAACCAACCATCTCCTGTAACTTATAAACCAGAAGGAGGGACATGAGTTTAAACTCACACCATGATAGGCTAATGCTGCAATCCTAAACCACTTACTTGGAAGTAAATCCTATTGAACTCAGTAGGACTTAATACAGAGTAAACACACACAAACTCAGGCTGCTTATGTATAAATCAAAATATAATGTGGTTTGCAAAGTTATAGCTCCCACTTTAGAGTTGCCAGGCCCTGAGAGGGCTCCTGGACCTTACAGACTCCAATGCTATGCATATGTACCTGGCAATGTTCTATTGAACTTAGTGGGCCTTACTGCTGAGTAAATATGCATAGCATCAGGCTATACTTACTAAGAAGTAAATAACATTAAAATCAATGGAACTTACCTCCAATAAATCCATTTCAGATTGGGATATAAATATTTTCAGTGAGGGAAAATTCCACTAGGTGAGCTTCTATCCTTGCAGCATTCTGATGGTAGAAGCCACACCTGAAATTCTTCTTTCTATGCAGTTCTTAAAGATGCAGAAAGCCTAGGATTGCCAATTCTGTTCCTGACAGAGGCTCTGCATCTTTAATAGCTGCAAAAGGGACAGAAATTCAATAGGTAGCATTTGCAAGAAAAAAGGTGGCAACCCTACAAAGAGTAAGTTCACAAATAGGGCCGGTTCTGGGTTCTGGTGGAACCTCAGCAACTTTGGCAAGGAGGCCCCCTTAGGATTGAGGCAGAGTTGGTGGGGACAGGACATGTCAATGGAGAGAACTTTCCAGTTATCCAACCTCCTTAGGTGCATGTGCTCTTTTTATAGTGCTGTTGCCCTGCCTCATTCATGGGATTTAATGGGGCATCCAGACATCATTGTCTTCCAACTAACAGGATAATCCTCAAGGCACAGGAGCCCAAAGGTCACACACAAAGGGAAATTATATAGGTGTAGAAATTATACTTCACAAATAGTACTAGAACCTGTGTGTTTATAAATACAATACTAAAAAAATATATACAGGAATGTGAACCAAACAATAATGCACAGTATATCACCAAATGTGACCATAAATCAACAGAATATAACCATAAATTACAAATAACATATAGCACATATCTCACAAGATATAACCATAAGAGACCAAAAGACAGACAAGTGTACCGGCTACAAATCTTGTTTCATTGCTTCATCAGCTAATAAATGTTGTATCTTTCTCTGAAACAAGAATGAGTTGGCCTTAGCAGGAGATTAAAAAAGGAGTGACTTCAAAAATTGTTTTTTCACTCAACTTTTTATCTTTGAAGTCCTTGATCCAAGACCAGTCTTGCTACAGTGCAGACTATGAATTTGTTATCCCTGCTCCCACTGTATATGGAATACTGTCACTGTCTTCCATGCATAACTGTCCTGTGTTTTCCCATCACTTCTTTTCTCTCTTTCCTTACTGCAGAAAATTTTTTAAGAGAAAAAGATGGAATTACTGCACAGTCCCTTCTGAGTCTTAATGTTAAGAACCCTCTATCTGGAAGCATCCTGTAGCTCAGTGTTCTCCACTGAGCATAGCTGACTGGGGCATGCTGGGAGTTGTAGGCCAAAAACATCTGGGGACCCAAGGGTGGAGAACACTGGCCTAGGCATTCAATGTGAGTTAGCCCTGTTTGCCACATCCCCTGAATGAAAATCTCCCTTTACTGAGAAGGAGCCATGTACATCATTCTGTAGAAACACCTGTCTGCAATAAACAGGATGTATGCACACTGGAATTCATTTAATGGTATTGTGGAGGACCAAACCTGGTCCGCTGCGCTGTGCGGGTTCGGTACCTTAAGGGTTAACCGGCACCAAAGTTATGCCCTGTATGCGGCTTCCCAAGACTTTATTTCTAGCCCTGAGTGATATTGACACGAAATCCCATAGAGATACAAGGAACCTACAGTCTAGTCAGTTTCAAAAGGGTTTAATGGAGCGGAACTAATAGACTACAGGAATTTCACAGTATAAACAGAGCAGTCAATACAGATACAAAGCGGAAGTATTCAATTGGCTTACAAGGTGGGCTTTGCTCGAGTGCAGAGTTACCTCACATTAGAGAATCTGGCTCCTTGATCTTCAGTAGCTGCTTGGTTAGCCGGTCACTGGGTGCCGTGCCCAGGGTTGGATCGTACTGGGTCCCGACCGGAGTCGAGGACCGGGTCTGTGCCAGCATGCACCAAGTTCTCCAACAACCACTTGATCCCTGTGTACTTGGTTTTCAACCCTTCCTCGGCCCCCTACCCCGCCCCTGACGATCAGGTGGCCCATTGTGCCCGGCAGGGTGATGGCGCCTCTTGGGCAGATATCTCCAGGGTGATCTGGGGTACTTGGCAGCTCTTTGAGACTGCTTCTCACCTCTTGGTGTTCCGGCCCGACCCCGAGGGTAGTGTGATTGCTCCCATTGAGAGTATGCAGATGTGGCTATGCCAGGGTGCTCACGTACAACCGGTTGGTTCAGTCGTTTACTTCCCCAGGTGGGGATTATGCAAAAAAAGGTGGGGGGAATTGCGGGGTGTCAGCTAAAGGCAAAACTGGGCAAAAGGTCGGTTCACTGTGTGTGCTCTGGCTTTCTCCACAGGTATGTTAAGGAACTTTTCCCTGCACCCAGTTAGACTACTTTCTTTTTACAAACAGGGATAAGGAGCTTCATAATACTGCCCCCACGTGGCAAGTACAAATTGTAAATATGTATACTGTGTAGAGAAAAGCATTCTCAGCTGGTGCCCAGCTGTGAAGCATCCTTCCTTATGATCTGGTGGCCCATGACATGGTAGCCACCCTGGGCTTGCCACTGAGTATACCCTCTCAACAGGGAGCTGCAGCCAATCATGGATCCCGGAGAACTGTACTTGAAGGATAGATACCCAGATTTGCAAACACTTGTTTACTGCATCGACACCCTGCATTATTCAGTGTTACAATGACGTGCCTGTCCCTGTTGTAATGCCTTTATAAAAAATCTATAGTACAGCCACACTTGGAATTCTGTGTACAGTTTTGGTTGCCCCAAGTCAAAATAGAGTTTATTTATTTCTTCTTCTTCTTCTTCTTCTTCTTCTTCTTCTTCTTCTTCTTCTTCTTCTTCTTCTTCTTCTTCGGGCTGGCCCTACCATTATGCAGAGTGAAGCAGTCACCTCAGGTGGCAGATGATAAGGTGTGTGTGTGTGTGTGTGAGAGAGAGAGAGAGAGAGAGAGAGAGAGAGAGCAATGACAGCAGACCCCTGGCTGTGGTACTCTGTTGGCGGACCGAGCAATGTGTTTCTTGTGGTCTGCCCTGAACCACCTAAGTCAGTTTGCTGCCCTCAGGTGAGGTGGAGGTTGCTGTCACATCACCAGTGTTGAAGTAAGGTTCAGCTGCCCCTCCAGTCAGCTTCTGTAGGTGGAATGGGGTGGGTGCCATTTTGTCCGACTCAGGCAGAAAAATGTCTTGGGCCAGCCCTGATGCTTCCATTTGAACATGAATTAGAAAGGAATATATTATAATTTTATTCAGTTTACCTAGTTCTACCCCGCCTAACTCACAGATAAGAAACCAAAAAAGTATTCATTAATGTGAAGGACCGCCACCGGTCTGTTCCTGCAAAGCGCAAGTTTCCGCAGCTATTTTGGTCATGGAAAGCGAAACCACTTTCTAGGCAAAAATGAATGAAAGTACCTTTATTTGATAGTAAACAACACAAATTGAAAAGGGAGATAAGGGAAAGTGAAACTAGCAGAAAACGAAGCGTCTTATTACACACAGTAGAAAACAACAAAGGTTCTACGCTAATCTAGCTAACACAGGAGTTTCTAACCTAGCCTACAACTAGAAACTGAACGAACTTACTGCAATGTCCCAAAGCGCCCTGCTTGAGGGTTGAGTGTCCGGACTGGCCTGAGCTGGGGTCCCCTTCCGTGCTCTGTGGCACCTTGCTCCCAAGGACTGCTAGAAACCTTGGCTGCTTCTTTTACCCCCTTGCTCGCCCCCCCTCTTGCTCCCCCGACCCCTCCCTCTGCTGACAGGACAAACCGGTCCAGCCAGGCAGGAGGGGTGCTGAGGTTTCTCCGTGGCCCCCTTGCCCATGGCTCCTCAAGGGTGCTTGGAAGGGTGATTGAGGGTACTTGACAGCCCATTGAAAATGTTTGGGGGGGGGGAACAATCGAATGTAAATGTGTGTCCCGAACCTGGCAACCCATTGAGGGTGCTTGGCGAAGGCTATCTAGATGCAAATGTGTGGCTGGGACTGAGCTCTCCTGCCCAGGAGCTCTCCCACCTGACTATGCTTTCTCTCTCCACAATTAATAAATATGATCTTAAGTTCAATACATGAAACTGGATAAAATTAGCTCATTTCACTAACTTACACATATGCAACTGCAAGGAACTCATCTTGACAGCATATTTTGGGGTTACTCAGGGCTTTTTTTCTGGTGGAACTCACCGGAACTGAGTTCCAGCACCTTTTCTTCTATTAATTTCATTACAATTTAATCGCCATCTACTCCCGAGGAAACATAATCCAAGAGTTCCGGTACCTTTTTCTCCAGAAAAAAAGCACTGGGGTTACTGCATTTTATCCTAAACTGCCATGAGAGCCCTGACAGGGCATAAAGGCAACATATACATTTAAAAATTTAATTTAATTTAAAAGCCCCAAAATAGCCCTAATAACATCAGCAGCACCAACACCATTCAGCTATTCCTCTTCCGCAATAATATAAGCTGTCTCCTGAATGTAATACTCTTCTGCCTAGGAGAAATGGATGAGTCTTTATGCCAAGGAATAAGAAGAGGACACAAATCTGATTCAGAAACCAGTGCGAGAACTGGCTGTACTCTCCGTATGCAACTGATGAAATAAATTCTAGTCCATGACAGCGTATGTTGTAAGAAAAACCTGTTAGCCTTTAAGGTTCCCCAAGACTATTGTTTTTGCTGCAACAAACTAACTTGACTACTCCTAGTCTGGAAGTCACAACAAGCCTGTGAGGTGGGTTAGTCTGAGAATCAGTGACTAATTGTTTAAGCCTTTCAGTTCTTGCTTAATAGGCTTGCAGGTGAAATGATCCGCTCTATGTTTTGATTCTCAGCCATGATAATGGAGAGGAAGGAAGAAGATATGAAGCAGTATACCCTTAGGCCTTCCTGATTAGGCAGATCATGCAATCAGTCAGCAGTAGTCATTTTTAGAGGGATAAGAGCTGATAGTTCTGCCATTAGTGGCTGCTTGTTGTGCTACACCTGCTAAAATGGTTTATATGACAGAGCTGGCCATCTGACTATACTGGCAAAATGTTTGCCTCCTGCTGCTTTGCTGGTTTTATCAAATGTTGCAGCGGGCGGGCGGGCGGGGGATTAGTCTAGGCTTGCACAGAAAACACACACACACACACACACCATTCACACAGACATCCCAAGCAGATGATACACAAGTACACACACATCCAGTCACCCACCCCCACAGAAAACACACACAAGCCCCATTCACACAGACACCCCACACAGATGTGCCTGCAGACCAGCTGATCAGTGGCAGGTTTATGAACAGGAAGGAGAACCTGGCACCCTAACATCTGAAGGGAGCTAGGAATGGAGAGCTTTGCAGGCACAGTTGAAAATCCCCAAGGGGGTCTTTGTGCCTGCAAGTGCAAGTGCTGCGTTGGAGACCCACAAAGTAAAGTATCATCAGTGGCTACTTTGTTGCAACTCATCTGGGTCCCGACCCACTGGCTGAGGACCTCTGGCCTAGAGCCAGTCCTGAGTACAACAATGGTCACAACAGACTGGTTGAGACAGCCTTTGTAAAAAACAAAGCCTCCATTCACTTCTTATAAAAAGAAAACAACTAAGAGGGAACATAAAATTATGAATGGTGTGGGGGGAGAGAATTTTTTGCTTCTGCTCCCATAGTTTGGAGTCACCAAATAAAATTGACTGGCAGTAAGCTCAGGACAGACAAAAGAAAGTACTTATCATCAAAAACATAATTATAGTATTTACCACTACAAGATGTGATTATGGTCATTAGTTTAGTTGACTTTTAAAAAAAAGGATTAGAGAATTACAGGCCTGTGGCTCACACTGGCTCAGCTAAGCAGGGTCAGGCCTGGTTATTACTTGGATGGGAGACCCCTCCTCTAGTTTCCTGCATTGAGCAGGGGGTTGGACTCGATGGCCTTGTAGGCCCCTTCCAACTCTATGATCTATGAAATCTAAGTTCATGGAACAGAGAACATAAAAACCACCTTGCTGGATCAGACCAAACAAAAAGCCAGTATAACCCCTTGCCCCCACGCATGCATGCACACATGCACACCTTTCCTCCTGTGTGTAGCAACAGAATGACTGTGACACAGACCCAGGACCAGCAACACCCCATATGGCTGAAGACACACATCATAAAGTACAAAGGAGCTCATTGCACGGTGAGCTGTTTTTCTATTAACATTTGTCTCTAGCATGTTTGCTACAAAGTGCCTGAGTCAAAGTATTTCAACCTCCTCCCTTCTCAGGCACCTAGCTGTGGGACACCAGGTTCAGACAACACAGTAACCCACACTCAACAGTTGAGTATGGGTTGCGTGTGGGTTGTTGTTGAACCATGGGTTGTTGAACCATGGGTTATTGTGTTGGCTGAACCCAACTGCACTAACAAGTCATGGCTTGTTAACCACAAACAACCCATGAAGAGAACCCATGGTTTGTTGTTGGTTTGTGAACTGTGGGTTATCTCAGCTGGGTTCAGACAACACAATAACTGACAGTTCAACAACCCACACTCGAGCCATACTCAACCCTTGAGTGTGGGTTATCATGTTGCCTGAACCCAGTCGTCTCCTACTTGAAGGTGGTGAAAATGCCTTTAGGATGATGTGAAGGAATGTCTTGTTTTGCAAAAATGCAATGGAGCATCTCATCAAATTGGCTTTAGGATTCCAGCTCTGCAGCGACTGAGGTGGTGTGCATCATACCTTTTCCTGCCACAGGCAATTCTGGGGCGCGAGGAGGAAGGAAGGAACCAAATAAGAGAGTCCACTTCACCCTGTGGAAGCACCAAAGTTGCGCAGAGGCCTCCAGCAGCATGCACAACTGCTAACAAATTGTGTACCCTACAGTATTATGTTCATACCTATGATGCACAGACGAGCAGAAGGGTACAGAAAATGTGTGTGCATGTAAACTATTTTGATACAAACCTACTTTGTATCATTTCCCCCCAGATATGCCCCCGAGAAGGGCTGCCCTGCCCTTCTCCAAACACTTTTGGGTTTTAGTAATTTCTTGGAATAATGCATTTTCTGTGCACTTTCTATAGCTTTATTTGTATTTGGTTTCATCATCTTCATTTTGACATCCATGCCAATGTAGGGGTTAGACACCATTATTTTGCCCAGCTTTATGAATGATTCTACTAAGAAAGAAAAGACAGAAGCAGCAGCCAGGGAGGATTTAGTTGCTCTTTGTACATTGTAATTTTGTCTTCCTGCTTCCTCGGTAGCTGGCCTGGGAGCATCCTCCTCAAGTATACCATCCATGCTATAGTTCGAACAAGAGGGCACATTGAGAGGAATGCCTGGTGATTATGTCTCAGCTTTGAAACATTTGTGGCAGTTAACATATTTGGAGGTGATGTAAGAGTTTTCTGTTTGCAGAATTATGGATGGGTCTAGAATTAAAGTAGCATATTTTCACATATGTACTGCATCCCAGAAGGATAGCTGTGTTAGTCCATTAAAGCAGAAAAAAACCTGAAACACAAACAGGCTCACTGTGGGATAAATGCTTGTGGACTTAAGCTGAATTAAACACATAAACACCCGCTTACATTCCCCCCCCTCTCTACACTGACTGACTGACACACATGATGTGATCGCCTGACTGACTGACACCGACTGACTGACACACATGATGTTTCATGCATCTATTGCTGTAAGCTCTACTCCGCCAAATGTGGTCTCCGCACATTCAGAAGATGATCTCCAAACTATCCTAAATGCTTTTGCAGAAGCATACGAAAAACTTGGTCTCTCACTTAACATAAAAAAAACCAAAGTGCTTCATCAGCAAGTGCAAGCTAACCCTTTGGTGATGCCATCTATCCAGCTTGGCGGGACAATACTGGAAAATGTCGATCATTTTCTCTATCTTGGCAGCTATCTTTGTTACAGTTAACATCAACAGTGAAATCTAGCATTGTTTGAGCTCCGCAAGTGCCGCGTTTTCTCGAATGAAACATAGAGTGTTTGAGGATCGGGATATTTGTAAGAAGACCAAAACACTGGTTTATGAAGCCATTGTATTACCAACTTTATTGTATAAAGACAGCGAAGGCTGCAGTTGATAATAGGTAATAGGTAAACAAAAGTGCCACAGAGCACACAACTGCACAGAAAGAAAATATATTATCGAAAAATATCACGGTTGCCCCTCAGAAAGAGATATGTGTCGACTGACCATGACAAAGATTAAACAAAAATATAAATATAAAGTATAGTAAATAACTAACAATAAGAAAACATGTTGTGACAATTGTTTGTTGATTGTCACAACATGTTTTCTTATTGTTAGTTATTTACTATACTTTATATTTATATTTTTGTTTAATCTTTGTCATGGTCAGTCGACACATATCTCTTTCTGAGGGGCAACCGTGATATTTTTCGATAATATATTTTCTTTCTGTGCAGTTGTGTGCTCTGTGGCACTTTTGTTTACCCATTACCAACTTTATTGTATGCCTGTGAAACATGGACTATCTATAAACGTCACTTCCACCTCCTTGAAATATTTCATCAACGTTGCCTCCAGAAAATCCTGCGAATTACTTGGGAAGATAGGCGAACAAATGTCAGTGTACTGGAAGAAGCAAAGACTACTAGCATTGAAAAAATGATCCTTCAACGCCAACTTCAGTGGACCGGTCATGTTGTTCGAATGCCTGACTGCCGTCTCCCAAAGCAGTTACTTTATTCCCAACTCAAGGATGGAAAGCGGAATATCGGTGGTCAATATAAGAGGTTTAAAGATGTTCATAAGGCTAATCTAAAAAAATGCAATATAAACATCGAAAACTGGGAAGCTCTGGCCCATGAATGATCTAAATGGAGGTTGGCCTTTCACAAAGGTTCTATGGTCTTTGAAGAAGCCCGAGTGCAAGGTAAAAGGGAGAAACGTGCTAAGCGAAAAGCACATCAAACGAATCCTTCACAGGACCATCTTCCATTTGGTAACCTGTGTCCTCACTGTGGGAAGCTGTGTAGATCTAGAATTGGCCTCCACAGTCACTTACGGACCCATCGCTAGAGTCTACACAATCCTCTTTAGAATTTCCTCCTTTTAAAATCTCCTTTTTGTAAATTTTTATCCTGGAAGACAATCTTACTCGGTCACGAGTGATCGCCTGATGGACTCTGCCAAAGCTTATGCCACAATCAGTATGACTAAGGTGTTTGTGTACTATATATAATTTTAAATTTACTGGTTATAATCTGGCACGCTTAAGCCTAGTGAAATCAACTGTGCTTGATTGTGGCCACTGTTTTAATGAGATAGATAGATGGTGTACATTAGTTTTATACAGTTGTTACCCACCTGGTTCCCATTGTGGACAAGGGCTGTTGCTGGTGCAACTTCACATAGCAATTATAGTTCACAGGGCAGCACTGTGCACATGGTAGCAAAAGGGAGCCTAGGGAGCAGGGGCTGAAGGGAGCACAAAAAAACAGGAGGCTAAACAGCCTGAGGGAATATGCAGAAGTAGCATCAGCTGGAGGAAAAGAGAGGCATTTAAGGAAGAATAGGTAGAGAAAGCACAGGAGCCTAGGAAAGGAGTAAGAACATTCTCCACAGGATAAAGGAGAAGTAGAGACAGCCAGAGAAAGCTGCCTCCTAGGAAAGGAGGAGTGGGAAAAAGATGAAATTGGACAATAAAAATAAGGGGGAGTGATAGCAATTGGCCACAACTGTAGCCTTTGGTCTCTAGTGCATACCTAAAAATGAAACAGTGCAATCCCATGCATGGTTACTCAGCAGTAAGTCCCATTCAGTTTAATGGAAGTTACTTAGGTTTGCAGCTGAAGCAGTACAATTCTCACCCTAAAAGCTGGGGTAGGCAACCTAGTGCCCTCCAAATGGTTTGAACTGCAACTCTCATAATCCCCAACCACTGGCCATGCCGAGGGGTTTATGGGAGTTGTGGTCAAAAACATCTGGAGGGCACCAGGTTGTTTACTCTGTCTTGAGAGACAAATCGGGAGTAGCATGAGGGTGACAAGGAGCCCAGCAGATGGTCTCCCCCCACAACCCCAATACATATTTCACTATCACTTTCAAAAGGAGGACCATGTAACATTGATGAGTGCATGAGCTGTCCATGTGAACGAAGCTGATAGCAGAAAGCTGTCTGGGTTGATATTTCCAATGCAGTCAAAGGGCACTGGATGTATGCTGTTGCAGACTTGATCAGTTCTCAGCTTAAAATCAAGGAGCATTAGTACTTCACATGCATTTCCCACATGCCCACCGGCAGTCTTGATAATTCGTTGACAACCTAAATCTAATTAGTGGTATTGGTTTTGACTCCTTCAGCCAATATTGTAATTAGGTTTAGACAAAAAGCTCTTGCTAGGGTTTTTCTTATTGTACATTTATAAAATTAGCAATTCATAAGAGTGGCATCTGTTAAGATCTATGCAGTCTGGCAACTAGATCAGATCTATTAGCCAGTGAGCAATTTAAAAACTGCCAGCCATAGGTGATTCTGGGAATCCAGAGGTTCTGTTGATGTTCAATGCATGATCAACACGTACAAAGTGAAAGACAAAAGCAACTTTTAAAACTATGGGGTACTTTATTTAAGCAGAGGGTTAGTCCCAAACCCTGCATGTCGCAAACCATGAAATGCTAATTTAAGGAAGTCTCAACCATTCTTGTGCATGATCCAACACTTGACACTTATAGGTTATACATCACAGGATCTGGTCTCTAGCAGTAATATAACACTAGTGGTTATTTGCCATTTTCATCGCCATGGTTTTACATCTTGTCAAGGGGAAACTTCCCACCGGTGTGGGAATTATATATCGAACAGATGGAAAGCTTTTTAATCTCAGCAGGCTGAAAGCAAAAAGTAAGGTAATTACAACCTCCGTTGTGGAACTTCAGTATGCTGATGATAATGTGGTCTCCGCACATTCAGAGGATGATCTCCAAACTATCCTAAATGCTTTTGCAGAAGCATACGAAAAACTTGGTCTCTCACTTAACATCAAAAAAACCAAAGTGCTTCATCAGCAAGTGCAAGCCAATCCTTTGGTGATGCCATCTATCCAGCTTGGCGGGACAATACTGGAAAATGTCGATCATTTTCTCTATCTTGGCAGCTATCTTTCTGTTACAGCTAACATCGACAGTGAAATCCAGCATCGTCTGAGCTCCGCAAGTGCTGCATTTTCTCGAATGAAACATAGAGTGTTCGAGGATCGGGATATTTGTAAGAAGACCAAAACACTGGTTTATGAAGCCATTGTATTACCAACTTTATTGTATGCCTGCGAAACATGGACTATCTATAAATGTCACTTCCACCTCCTTGAAAGGTTTCATCAACGTTGCCTCCGGAAAATCCTGCAAATTACTTGGGAAGATAGGCGAACAAATGTCAGTGTACTGGAAGAAGCAAAGACTACTAGCATTGAAAAAATGATCCTTCAACGCCAACTTCAGTGGACCGGTCATGTTGTTCGAATGCCTGACTGCCGTCTCCCAAAGCAGTTACTTTACTCCCAACTCAAGGATGGAAAGCGGAATATCGGTGGTCAATATAAGAGGTTTAAAGATGTTCATAAGGCTAATCTAAAAAATGCAATATAAACATCGAAAACTGGGAAGCTCTGGCCCATGAACGATCTAAATGGAGGTTGGCCTTTCACAAAGGTTCCATGGACTTTGAAGAAGCCCGAGTGCAAGGTGAAAGGGAGAAACGTGCTAAGCGAAAAGCACGTCAAATGAATCCTTTACAGGACCATCTTCTATCTGGTAACCTGTGTCCTCACTGTGGGAAGCTGTATGGATCTAGAATTGGCCTCCACAGTCACTTACGGACCCATCGCTAGAGTCTACACAATCTTCTTTAGAATTTCCTCCTTTTATCCCGGAAGACAATCTTACTCGGTCACGAGTGATCGCCTGATGATGAGGACAGGTAGCACTGCTGTGCCTCTCAGCAAAAGTGACTGAACGATTCAATCAAACTCAGTGCAGACATGTAGCAGAATTAACCAACCCAAGCAGAGGCTGATTAGAAAGAGGAAAGGCCAGAGCAGCAGAACTTGCAAAGGCAACAGTCGGCAGCCTTCTCTGTAGGTGGGTACTTTTGGCTCACAAAAGCCTTTGAAAAATTAAGTCACCGCACTCAAGATGTTCTCTTGTGGCATGTAGTTTGGAAACGGCCACAGTATTTGTAAAGGCTGGGCTTAGAGTACTGCCCTATAGGAGAAATGGGTCTGGTCTTCACTAGATGACTATTTAGGTAAAAATATGAATGACACAGGATTAGCCACTTATTTATTTTCAATTCATCTTAGAGTTAATGCATCAACAGTTTAACACAACACATACAAAACAATATAAATTAAATCTGGGTTCAAATTTGAGAAAAAATCCATCTTAATTTACACAACATCTGTGCTTTAAGCTTCTCTACAATGGGAACATTCACGCCTTCAAATAACACAATATTCTCTAGAGCAGTGTTCTCCAACTTTGGGTCCCCAGATGTTTTTGGCCTACAACTCCCAGCATGCCCCAGCCAGCTGGCTGGGGCATGCTGGGAGTTGTAGGCCAAAAACATCTGGGGACCCAAGGTTGTTGGATAACACTGCTCTAGAGGCAGAGGAGAGATCAGAAGTGAAACGTCTATGCTAAGCACGAAGTCAACCGCTTTAGAACAACCACTGTTCTCCTCTCACCCTGGTTACACTGAGCAAAATGCAAAGATATAGCAAATGCATCATTCATTTAATGTATGATTGAGGAAATAGGGCTGTAGAACAAAAGTTGTCGTTAAATGGGACTTCCTTAGGCCAGGTTAGGCCTCTCAGGGCATACGTAGAGGCCTCCGCTATGGTGGTAGTGTTATCATTGACTCCATGCCACCCTGGGTATACCCAGAAAGGTTTAAAGTGGCCTAGGGAAATCTCCAGACAGTATTGGGCTCAGGGATCCATTCTAGATTCAGTCCAGATTTGGCAGATCAGATCCAAGTTGTCCAGGAGTCCAAACACTCCCAGTTTCCTACTGAAAAATATGTAGTATTTTAAGATTATACACATCCCACTATCATTACAATGTCCTTACAGCACTGAAATGTTACACAATTCAACAGCTTTGTAGCTAGAACATGCACTTTCCCTTACTGAATGAATAGTCTCACAATTTCACGTTGGGCCACTCCAAATAAATAGTTGAAGGATAGTCGTGTGTGCAATTAACACATCTAGTTCTGCTGATTAAAAGAAGCCTTTGCACACCATAGATTTTGAGTAATGGGTGAGTTATCGATTTCTCAATTTTTGGACAATAATCCAAAAACTTAAATGCATTTATCAAATTATGATTTATAGTGCTATGGAGAGTTAATTAACATATTTCACCAACTCACAAGTTTCAAGTAGGGCAGCGTTCAGTGCCAAAGGCATGTAGAAACACCCCACATGACACTTACCACAAAATAGCAAACTCAGACTAAAGAATATGGGTGAAGCAAAATGAAGAAGTTATTATGCATAAGTACACAAAGTACTCTGGTTACTGCTTGGGATCTACCATATTTCCAACTCCAAACTCTTTCTGCTTTACTAACACTTCTCCATACTCTACTAGCATATTCCAAACAAAGACCTGGAAGACCCAGAAATAAATGACAGTATAATATATATTTACTTTCTAAAGTAAAAAAGGAGTGTTCAAACCAGAAATGTTAATATGAGAATGTTCCATTATGGGACACTCCACAACAGGAAACATTTGGGAGCGTTTCTATATCTTCTCTCAAAATGATCAAATGTGTAATTAAACTTAGGATGACATGCCAAAGAAGATATCACTAACTATTTGAAGTACAATAATCCATATAATGGCTAGTTTTTATTAGAATTCAAAGTGCAAACGTAGTCCATAGGACTACTAGGATTTTTTTTATTTGAAAGAAAAAATACGTATTTCATACTAAATTCCTGAAGAGCCAGGATTTTTTGGTTAATCTTCTTCTCCCCACTCCTTTTCCTTCCATCATGTGAAGTTAAAAACGTATAGGCCCCAATCTCGCTAAATTCTATGCATACTGACTTCCAGGTAAGTCCCATTGAACCCAGGTCTTGTTGTCACCAAGGTGGTCAACAGATGCCTGTGCTGTATTAAAATTAGGCCCCAGTGGAGCTTGCTTCCAAGTAAACATGCATAGAATCACAATGGCCTTGTACGCAGATGATGGCAGCAAATTAACCCACAATTTGTTGGGTTGCATGCCTGGCGCATGCCACCACCATTTTGAATATGCAACCTCTGATTGGAGGTTATTTCATGATGTGCGAACCCAGACCCTGTGGGTTAATCATGGCATGGGTTAAATAATCCAGTTAACCTAAGAACTAATCATAGGTTAACTGTGGGTTGTTTAACACACAATTAACCCACATCATGAAATAACTTCCAATTAGGCTGATTGCAACTTGCATATTCAAAATGGCGGCGGCACACAACCCAGGAAAAATTGTGGATGAATTTGCCACTGTTACTTATGAACCGAGTCACTGCATGTTAAGTCCCACTGCTTCCAATATATTTATCACACTATTAGTGGATTGGGGCCATTGTTTCCATCTGAACTGACAATCTAATACTTCTTACACTGTAATGTAAATCTGAACTGTAAACTTCTCAATATATTTTGGTAGGTGTGGTCTTTTCTCCTTTACAAAAGGAATTGTAAACTTAGGGAGAGGCTGCCTCTGTCTTGAATTCCCTATTGCATTTTATTGAAATTTGTTTTAAACCACCGACATTATGCGCTTTGAAAGGTCTTTCCCTGTGAAGCAAAGATCCAGTAAACGTGAGGGTATGTGGCTGCAGGAAGGAGACATTTTGTATCATTCCTCTTATATGCCAGTCAAGTGCTGTCCTGAAAGAAACATTATCCCATTCAAAATGCAACAAAATGTGCACATTAGTATTTACACAAAAGAGTTCTGAAAAGGCTGCAGCTGGTAGAAGCCTCTGAGAGGCTGCTTTTGTCTTGGTGATAAAGAAACTGTGGTGCATTTGGGTATACTGGCAGACTACCTCCTGCCCAATTTCTTCAGACAACAATCATACAAGTTGCATACAATCCTGTGCAACTTAAGAGCCAACACATAAAGGAATGGATTTACCACATGTATCCAGTTACAGAGTGCTGTTGACTCTGCAATATATTGCAATTTGTGTAGACTAAGGCATGCTCTGATATAAGAATATCTTCCCTTTAAAGTGGCACAAAGATACTGAAGTGGTCATTTCAATGTGTATAAATACAGTAATACTGTGGCAATATTAAATATAGCTAGAAGCTGTACAATGTTCTAGTCTGCTGCAAATACTTCTAAAGTGCAGATTTGCACGTTTAACTACACTTATTTCTAGCTCAGTACATTTTTGGAAACATTTCTTGAATACTGTTCAATGTAATGGACTGTGCATTTCTGCTGCAATTATTATTAATCCATGTGCAGTCATGCTTAAAACAGAACCAGAAAGAAATGCTTACACTGCCTATCCCATTCTGGAAACAAAGGCAATAAAGTGAACATCCTTTACTTCTCTTTAGAACCTACTAGTGACTCTTGACTATAAAAGTAGTATCTGCTTTGTGGGGATGGTTTGGTTTAGTTACCAGCAAGAGGACCTGGAAAAGGGGTATAACTGGCTGCCAGTGGCAACACCGAGTAACCGCCACATGAATATTCAGTGCAATTACCTGAATGGTTTTCACCACGCAAGATGGGTGATTTACTGTTCTGTGTTATAGGAAATTCACATATTGCATGGGCTTTTTATAACAGAGTGTATAGTCTATCGCCCACAACTCTGAATGCCAAGTTTATAATTGTAAGTGGTCCACATACATAGTGTGATTGGAGACTGAGATTACTAGGCTGAAAACTTGCACAGCCTTATAAATGCCCAGTTGTTTGGACAGGGAAATTAACAAATAAGACGAAGTTACTCCAAAGCATGAACAGCTTGTTCTGCACTTGCAAAACATCCGTGCCAATTTTGAATGTAACCATTGACACACACTACCTATTTTGAAGTAATGTGATTTGAACTCACTCTTGAATGAATGTGCTAATAACCATTACCGTTTTAAACCAAACAGTCCTTTTCAAGCATTTCAAGTACAATTTCCAATTAAACAGATGGTTCAGAAGATTAAGTGAACACCTGAGTAACTTTTATAAAAGCTAGATTTCACAGGAAAATATGCGGTTTGCATGACTGCTAAGTGCTGTGTGCTACGCGTGCAGGACTCCTAATACTTTACGCTCCAGTTCTACTCATTATTCTTTTAACCAGTCATAAGAATCGTCTCTGAAGAAAGTGAAAGTGATACTTACCCCCAAAGTTAAGCTGATTAAGATACAGTCATGCCTTGGATTGAGAGCATAATTTGTTCCAGAAACGTGCTTGCAATCCAAAACACTTGTATATCAAAACGAAATTCCCCCAAAAAAATTTGTATAGAGATTTTTAATTTACACTAAGCCGTACTACAGTACTTGTATTGCAAGATGTCGCTTATATATCAAATCCAAAAATTTTTAATAAATATTTAAAAATGTGCTTGTCTTGCAAAACGCTCTCAAACCAAGTTACTTGCAATCCAAGGTATTACTGTAGTTTTTAACTTGCAAGAAGGATACAACATTTATTGGAAACACTGTCAGAAGTTTCTCAGTCAGCCAATTAAATTTCAACATCTGCCCATGCTACAAGGAGCAGAATGAGATGCATTTGATTATTGTAGTGAAGGGGAGAAAAAAAAAGATTGCTAGTAACAGTATTTCCAAAAGCTAATGTTCAATGTCCTGCCATGTGCTTCAACAAACTAAAAACTAAAAACACCACACCTTTCCTTTGTTCAGTGGGACACTGCCTCCTATGGACCCAATTTAATGGTGTTATTTTCCTAAGAACAGCGTTTAAAAAGCATGCACAGATTTCATAAGTTTAATACTACGTTGAAAAATTTGTGGCACTAGATCAACCTCATTTTAAGAGAGATTTATTTCTTACTGATTTACTGAAATGTAAACAAGGAAAACCTGTGGATGGTAGAACAGCATGATCTCCTTTATCCCACGTCAATGAAGCCCTATTCAGGGTTGTTATTTTGGTACCTTGCCCCCGAGGCTGTTACTTTCCCCCTTTCATACACACCACACACAGCATGTATTTCTCATACTAAAGGCTTTGGGGCTGTTCTCATCAGGCGAATGTTTTCCTCCCCACATACACCTTATTCTCATTTGACAGAAAATAAATAATTTTTTTAAGTATGACACTTGCGTTAGTATTTGTTTGAGACACAATAACTAACTAGGTAGTACTTGATGTTATCTGGATCCAAAGTCATTCCCTTAGCAAAGGACAACTTGAAGTCTTCTAAATGAACAAGTTATAACTTTATCACATCCATGCAGAACATCCTTACAACTCTGCCTGCATATTTAAGAAATGGCAACCAGTGCATCTCTCAGCCTTGTGGCTGACAGAGAATGGACAAGGCCAAAGGAGGTCACATGGGTAAGAAGAAACCATTTTTGTCCAGCCATCCTTGAAGAAAGTTAGTCACAAATACTTCACACAGATGTGAATTAAATCCGGTACTCTTCAGCCAATTAATCTTTTCATTATAGTTGGTTTTGAGAAGGGCCAGCAATACTCATTTGGAACTGTACCATTTACATTGCATTCAAAAAAGGAGAACATGGGAAACCAGATCCTGGCCCTCCTGCTCTGCTGATAGGCTCTTGTGTTAGCCAGTGTGTGATAGTACAAAAATAGTCTTGTGGTGATGTAGAAGGCAATGAAGACATCAATGGAGTAATGTTCATGTGCAGCCAAAATGAAGAAGATTCCAAAGAGATTCAGCACCCAAGACAAAGTGTGCAAGAAGTTCCAGCTTCTTGGTGTATCTAAAGAAGAGGATAGAGTATTCAACTAATCATAATTTCTAATGTTTGATAATGATATGACAAAGGCATACTCTGGACAGATAGCGAAGTAGAACCTGGGGTCATCCCATGAAGCTGATTGGTGGGAGATTCAGGACAGACAAAACGGAGTACGTCTTCACACAGCACATAGTTAAACTATGGAATTCACTTCCACAAGATGTAGTGATGGCCACCAATTTGAACGGCTTTAAAAGGGGATTGGACAAATTCATAGAGGAGAAGTCTATCAATGACTGCTAGTCCTGATGGCAATAAGCTACCTCCAGTATCAGAGGCAGTATCCCTATGCACACCAGTCACTGGAGAACATGGGCGGGAGGGTGCTGTTGCACTCATGTCCTGCTTGTGAGTTTCCCATGGGCAACTGGTTGGCCACTGTGTGAACAGACTGTTGGACTAGATGGACCCTTGGTCTGATCCAGCATGGCTCTTCTTATGTTCTTAGGGCAGTTTGGTATACTCTGCTGCAACTGTTAGTTATCACATGGCAACAGAGGGTAAAGGAAAACAAACATAGTCACCCTAGGGGTGGAGAATCTGTGACCCTCCAGATGTTGTCTGACTCCAAGACCCTTCAAGCCCCAGCAAATGGTCAGGGGTGATGTGGCCTCCCAGATGTTGCTGGAGTAGAGGTTCCACACCCCTTGCACCAGAGGATCAAACGCTCTGAAGGTTACTACCATTCTTCTCAGCAAGGACACCAGCAAGGGGAAGGCTAACATGGAACTCACTGGATTTAAATGCCTATTGAAAACTTGCCTCCTCACTATGGCTTTCTCAAAATGATCTCCCTCCTATACTTTTACCCACTACTCCTCTTCCCATCTGTGAGCCTGACAGCATGGCCCGTGTCTTACTTTTGACTTGTGATTTATTTTCTAGAGCACCAGCAGTAACTAGGCACTGTACATGAGTAAATGCTTTAATGATATTCATATTATTCTTTGCACCAATAAAGTATTAATTTCACATGACATCAATACACTGATCATGAAGACTGGTCTGAGACTGAAATATTGCACCTTTGCTCCTATTTGCTTGCATTGTGTAAGCGTGAATGCCAATAAGTTCTTTGAGCATTCAGCATTCAATAGTTCTTCTCTAACTCTGCTTTCCATAGTAATAGAGTCAACCTCTACTAGTTTCCTTTTTTCTATTGAAACCTGTTAGGGTCATGCCAAACCCACTCCAAATGGCAAAGGCTCGCTGAAGCTTTGCCCATACGTTGCCATACAACTAGAATTAGAGTGAACAAAGTGTTAAAGGAACACGTTAAGAATGCTTGAGGAGACCTGCCAACTTCAGAAAATCACTGTTTTTGCCCCCATTTTCCATAAATAATCAATATATACCTTGTGATTAATTTTGGTACGGTGGGTCTGTTTGGATCTAATACTTTTTTTTTCTCACTGAAACCTTTACTCTTCTGAGTGGAAAATGTTGCAGAAAAGCAAGATGTAAAAAAGAAGAGTGGAAGTAGTGACATTAGATTCACGAGGACACTGATCATATGCCATTTCAATGTTGTACTCACATTCAGTGACAAAGAAGTTTAGCATAGTCAGGACAACAGTGTGGCCACTGAACATGTAGTCTCCGCAGGTATGTACTCCTGTTAGGGTCATGCCAAACCCACTCCAAATGGCAAAGGCTCGCTGAAGCTTTGCCCATACGTTGCCATACAACTAGAATTAGAGTGAACAAAGTGTTAAAGGAACACGTTAAGAATGCTTGAGGAGACCTGCCAACTTCAGAAAATCACTGTTTTTGCCCCCATTTTCCATAAATAATCAATATATACCTTGTGATTAATTTTGGTACGGTGGGTCTGTTTGGATCTAATACTTGAATGCACAGCAGCCATCAGTTCTACAGGATTTCCCCTACTTCCCATAGGGAACACTCCAAGCATTCACATCCTCAAGATATTCTGCCTAAATTACAGTGTTCTCCAACCTTGGGTCCCCAGATGTTTTTGGCCTACAACTCCCAACATGACCCAGCCGCATGCTGGGAGTTGTAGGCCAAAAACATCTGGGGACCCAAGGTTGGAGAACACTGGCCTAAAATATACATTTCCATATTTCACTACCGAATTTCGGACATGATAAGCACACTCTATACAGACATACATCTATGAATGTGCATAACATATAATCAAGCTGGACAAGACCTACATGCTTTCAGAGCCCTTGATATTTTAATCACTCTTCAGCTTGCACAATATAAAGCTTTATAAATATTTAACATATATGTAGCATTCTAAAGTGTTCAAAGTGCTTCATATACATTCTCTCAGTATTCTGCACAACAACTCTGTAAGGTAGTTTAATATTATTCCTATGTTGCAGGGGTGGAGAACCTCTTTCAGCCCAAGGTCCAAATTCAATTTTGGAGAAGCTCTTTAGGACTACATTCCACTGGTGGGCAGGGCTGAAGGCAAAGGGAGTGGGGGGCCAAAGGCAAAAAGGATGGGGGCAAAAATACCAGCACATTGTAACTTAAAGTGCTTGCCAGTAACGAAGACTTAGGAGGGGCATAAAACCACCAAACGATCAGTGGTTGGAGGAAAGTGGTGGGCCTGGGGAAGGGGCCTGGCCATCTGGGGAATGCCAGAGGGCTGGATCTGGACCCCAAGAGAGCCAAATTTGGCCCCTGGGCCTGAGGCTCCCCACCCCTGCCATATTATTTATTTATTATTATTATTATTATTATTATTTTTATTTCTATACCACCCAATAGCCAAAGCTCTCTGGGCGGTTTTGTATATGGGAGGGTAAGATACAGCAGCTTGCTAAGACTACCCAGTGAGTTCATGGCTGAGGAGAGATTTTATGGTTGTGAACCTCTGAGAAACACCATTTTAAGTAGTATTAACTCAAAACTGGAATAGGTAGCTTGTGATCAATTCATTTCTCCATGCCCCAGAGACCTTGAGGCAGAGTGAGCTACTATCTGAAATTGCTCTGAGGGCTTTATGGTTATCAACACTCATCATCAACATCAAGAAATCCCACTCACGTTTTGTCACACAGTAATATCACAGTGGCAGAATTTGTCACCATGGGCAGCGTCAACATATGGATATATTAAGCATATGCCAGAGAACTTATATTGCCCACCCCTTCTAAAGGGAAAGGTATCTTCTGGACCTTTATATCGGTCTACAGATTATGACGTTCAACCACCCGCCTCCAACATACTGCTGTTGAATTTGGGTGAGGGAGGGACAGCTGTGCACGCAGGAGATCCCTAGTTCAATCCCCGACATATTCAGGGATTGATATGCCAGGGATAAGTTAAAAGGTGATGTTAAAGACCTCTGCCCAAGACCCTGGAAACCTGCTGCCAGACTGAGTATCACACTAGACTGACAAATAGTTTAACCAGGTTAAAGAAAGCTTCCTATGTCCCTAAGTTGCTTGTCAGAAGTGTAATCAGGAAAAAAAGGCAGGGTATGTATGTATGTATAAATAAATAATCCTGTTCCATACTGTAGCAGAAGTAAAATGATGGAATGAGGCAAGGAGGAGGGAGAGAAGAGGAGGAGAAGGGAGATACTGGCTTACCTTTCCAGAACATTGCAAATGTTGGCCTGGCACAGACAGTGAGGTCACAAACATTGTAATACAACGCAACAAGAACACAGTACCCATAAGACTGCATAACCGTCGTAAAAGGATAGATCTAGAAAAAAGCAGCAAGAGTTATTTTAAATACTGAGGTTTTGATCATAAGATAACTTAAGGAAATTCCTGGAAGGCATGTTTCCTCCCTTCAATAGCCCTCTATAACCCAACCCACATTGTACAGGAAGACCCCTCCCCCCAAAACAATGCTTTTCTTCCAGGAACATCCCTAACTTATCTTAGGATCAAAGCCTTTGTTTTGAGCTGGACAAGTAGTTTCCCACTGCATTAAATCCATCTTGTGGAGATGCACTCGGAAAGCACGAACCTCTTTGGTATGACAGCTTTTTGGAACTTGATTTTTGGTCATATTTGGGTTCCATGGAGGAAAGATTCATATAAATCACTTGTGTGTTTTTAATTGTACAACATAACCTCAATGAAATCAGTCTAATTTCAAACATATAAGAAAAGTCTGCCACACCTTTTAAGGAGACGCTTCACCTATTGCTTGAGATAAAATATATGGCGAATGGTCCGTTTGCTTTGGAATGAGCAATAAGCTCAAGAGTTCCTCCCCTCCTCCCTGCACGCACTCAAGATTCATAGAAGACTCTTGTTTGTTAAGCCACAGTTTGCATGCCACAGGAAACTGTGGCTTATGCACTCCCTACAAACCAGGATTTTAAGCCAGAATGGATCCCTTGGAAACACAGGGGCAAAACAAGTCCCTGTCATAATCTAGGTCCAAACCTGAAGAGGAGCAAGGGATTATTCTCGACCTCACCTGCAGACACAGTACAAGGTCATAGACCGGGGGGGGGGGGGAGGTGACCACAACTTGGTTTGGCTAACCAAGGGCAGCCAAGAAGTGTGAACTCCTGTCTACAAGCATTGTGTGCTATGTTAATGGCAAACATGCGCATTTCATTGGGTGAGCCCAGGGTAGCAAAATCTCCTACCAAGCGCACGCTTTACTTTTAAATGTCACATCTCCACAGGACTCTAACTTGTAGCAGGCACCAAAATAAGACCATGCTGGACTGTCCACAACATCAATTCCATGTGAATCTCACTGAAATATACCCTACCTGCTGGCAGAGAAGCTATTTGGTGATTTCACACAGGCCACAAGCAGCATCTTGAAACTGAACCTGTGTGCAGCAACTGTTCAGATACATGTGCAATTGGCATGCCATCTTTCTTCACACCAATAAAACCACTACCAGAAATACATTGGGGTCGCACAAAGTACACAGTGTGCTGTAGCTTGCACACAGGTCTGCCACAATTTTTCCACACCACATCACAGACTCATCAGTTTTGCATCAGTGAATGAACCACCTGGCAAACGGTTGCACACAAACACCTCACCACGTGGAGTAGTCTCCACCGATTCTGTTTCAAGCTGCCATGCTGCTTGTTTATGTGGCAGACTTTAGTATTCCCTCTTAAAGGTAAATCAAGTTCTCTTTAATGTTTATCTGGAATAATGGTGGATAACAGATACACACAAAGTATTCAAACAAGATTGCCTACTATTTCCAAATTAAAGACAATTGAAGAACTATACCTGTGTCTGTGAAGGAGGAGAACAAGCAACCAGATATAGCAGAGAATCACTCCACACACTTCAGTCATGGCAAAAGCCCATGGTATCCTAGGAACACTAAAAATAGAAAATAGCATGATCTGAGCCATGTAAAAGTCAAGGTCTTTGACTTCTGCAATTCCAGACAAAGTAAATGGATATAACTAGCACCTTAAAACCTTAACTCACTTGGTTTATAATTAAAGCTTTCATGTATGTACTTAATTACTCAGCACACAGGTAGTGATGTTAGATAGATTGGTTTCAAACCGATGGTTGTACTTAAACACGGTGTTCCAAGGAGTAAATTTCCCGGAAGTGCCAAATTTCTCTGGAGATACAGAACCTCTTCTTCTTTTGAATTTGAGTTTTGCTTAACTGACCTAAAACTGGAAAAAGTAATCCAGCAAGAAGCCATACAATTAGACCATCTGTCTAATCTTCTGCAGACACAATGGGCCGGTTCGCACAATCAGCATGGGTTAAGCAAACCACAGCAGCTTATTTAAGTCCCTGGGCATGCCGGGCACCATTTGCCTAATCCCTGCCTGGGCGCAGCTTGTTATGTCATCTGAACCTGGGCAGCATGGCTTGTTGGAGAGGGAAATAACCCTCAAATAACCCATGGGCTGTTGTTGGGTTATTTGAGGGCTGTTTCCCCTTTCAACAAGCCATGCCACCCAGGTTCAGATGACAGTGCAAGCCGTGCCCAGGCGGGTGATCAGGCAAATAGTGCCCAGCATGTGCCGTGTCTTAAACAAGCAACCCTGGCTTGTTTAATCCACAGTGATCGTGCAGACCAGGTCATTATGTAAATTGGGGAACTAAATTGACCGTTGTTTTGTCTAGCAGTTAAGTGTAAAGGCACCAATCTTGCAGGTAATATATCTGTCTGAGACCTAGTCCGGGGGGGGGGGATCAAATTGGGAAAACAGAGCCCTCTGGAATTTTTTGTATTTTTCTAGTGGCGATATTGGCAGAGTCAGGAACCATTTTATTTTTTAAATTGTGTAATATTTTATCTTCTAGAATTATGAGTGAAATGCTTTTAGGGTAATATTTAACCTCTTGTTTTACCTGCTCTTTATTCCCTCAAAATGCTTTCTAATATATATGTAAGATAATAGCTGTTGCAGTATTGGATAATTACAATTCCTGAATACATGTACAACTTTCAAATCCTCTTCCCTTCTTCAGATTGCGCCATCTTCTGCAGCGTGTGAAAAAAACCCTGGTCTATATGTGGAAATACGCAAAACAAAATTTAAAAACCCCCAACCAACATGTGAAAGTTTGCTTCAGTCTGTGAAAACCTTCAGTCCTCTGAAGTCCATGGAGATAAAAATGAAAGTTCAAAATCAGATGCTACTGACCTTTCAGAAACTGATTCTAATCTAAATATAAAAAGGTTTATAATCCCTTTTGACATCTATAATTGACTGAATATCAAAAATAGGATAATCTAATTTGAGTAATCTAGCTGCACCATTCACTGTTTTTAACATCTGTTCAGTCCTTATCAAACCACAATGCTCAATCACATTTAACCTGGGAGGTATTGTAGGACACAAAAATAACTTTAATAACGGTAAAGGTTAACTCTAATAATATAATTGAAAAATATTAAAGACCCAGAATTCAGAATAGCAGTATGAAGGTGTAACATAGAATCAGACTTACAGTAAGTTATAATTACTATGCTTCTGATACATAGTGTAAGGTAAAAGTGGGCGCCTTGTGTGAATAAATATTTACAAGCAGTAAAAAAGACATTTCAGTTTGTTACAGAATACATGTTCATTTGGGGTTAATGGCGCTGACTTTTCTGGTGGAATTTTTTTAATAATATCAATAGATTAAGGGCCAAGCTAGACATGACAGCAGGAGATCCGTGTTTTAAACCCATATCTGCCTCCAATTATATTGAAATAGAAGGAGCCCTACTTTGATAAAAGAGCAAAAATGGGTATTATACCCCACTCCACAGCTTACCTCTGGAAGAGAGTGAGGAGAAAAGTTCACCAAGACGTGTGCGCATGACCTAGAAGCTGGACTTATCTTGTTCAAGGGGGAGACCAACCTGGCCCCATACATCAGCCGGAGAGGGAGCAGCTGCAGGGAGCTCGCATCACCCCTCCCTGCCGGAAGGAACATGCAGCTCCAACTGACAGTTCCCTGGGGCAGCAGACTCTGGCCTCATCCATCGGCCAGAGAACCAAGGGCCACTGGGAGGCTGCACCCCATGCCTCCCAGGATTAACATTGCAGCAAGGGGGAGACCAACCTGGCCCCATACATCAGTTGGAGAGGGAGCAGCTGCAGGGAGCTGGTTTTGCCCTTCCCTGCCCCCCAAAAGAAAAAGAAAAGAAAAAAAGAAAAACCTATAAGAACCTTTTTAACTAAGAACTGGTGCCTGAATTTTGCATTCTTCCTCCTCCCTCCCAATCCCTTTTCCTTTTGTGTCACGTCTTTTAGATTGTGAGCCTGAGGGCAGGGACTGTCTTATTATTAATCTTTGTAAGCCACTCTGAGAGCCTTTTCTGGCTGAAGAGTGGGGTATAAATGCAATAAATAAATAAATAAATACTATGTTTTGCTGCAGTAAACAAGCTCAGCTGAGAAAATGGCTGTTGGGAAAGGGTCTGCACTCCTCTCACTCAAATGCCCCTTTTGACTGCCCACCTTCGCTTTATAGATGGCTGGGGCAAATTTACCCCAAACAAGTTAAGTGACATTCCTCCAGATTTAATTCTCAAATAACTGTCACTTTATACAATAATAAATCCACCTACAAAAAGAGCAGAGTCTGCAAGTAATATCTAACACTTCCAATTTCCACTTTTGTACATGAAGCACAGTTAACTCTTCAGTGTATTGGGAAAGAAGCAGTAAATGTCAAATAGTTTTCAATGCACTGCTCTTATTTTATGTAAAATTACAAAAATCAAGCCTTCATACATTTCTATGGCGCACATACCTAAGCTGTTTGCCCTTCAACACTATATAATCTCTGATAACTCAGTACTGTTTACTGGGGCAAAGGGATGTTTTTTTTCACACGAACAAATCAACCATCTTTTCTGATCCTCAATGCTTTCTTGTAACATTTTCCACTTATGCCAAGTCCACTTTTTTTCCTATTACTATCATGGTCCATTCTTTTGCAGTTTGTTTTTTTTTATACCATGCCCTAGTTTGCATGTTACAACAATCATGTTACAACAGCATGTTACCCAGGGTTTTTGTGAATGAAGCAGCAGGCTGGTGCAGACTGCCCAATAGCTGCTGCTTCAAGCAGGAGTGGCCAAACCACCCAGGTATGCTCTGTCCCACAACTGTTTGCTGTGACATGAACCAGGAACTCTGGCTTGTCTCTCTCCCAAGAAGCCAGAGTTGAAACACCAGCACACTTGCTTGTTCAGAACAACCCAGGGTTTAAAAAAACAACAACCCAACAATGTAGGCTGTTGTGACATGCAAACTAGGCTGCTCCCTTCTTGTCCTTCACATTTTGCCCACGGTTACCGTACATCAATATATTTAATTCCCACATCTTTAATGGCAGTTCAAAGCCCCATCCTCACCAGCTCATTCTGCCAACCATTCATCCTCTTATTTATTTTATAAATGTATAACCCTTCCGTCAATATTTGCAGAATGGCTAACAATGAGTACAATAAGAACAATTAAATCAGAATAAGAAAGCCTAAAAACAAGTTAACACAACCACAAGCTTAAGAACAGCAGATCACTTTCAGCATAAAACCGTATTATAAAGTTTTAAAACCTGAGAAAACAAGAAGACCTCTGCTGTCCTTGAAAGGATGTGTTAGATGAACCTCCCTGGGGACAGCATTCCAGAAGCAGGATGCCACAACTGAATAGGGTCTGTCCCTAGCCGTCACCTCCTTACTTCCAATGGTGGGGCACCCAGAGGAGGGCGTCCAAAGATGACCTCAGTGTATGGGCAGGCTCAAGTGGAAACAGGTAGAATCATAGAATCATAGAATCATAGAAAAGTAGAGTTGGAAGGGGCCTACAAGGCCATCGAGTCCAACCCCCTGCTCAATGCAGGAATCTAGGTCAAAGCATCTCTGACAGATGTCTGTCCAGCTGCACCTTGAATGCCTCCAGAGTGGGAGAGCCCACAACCTCCCTAGGTAGTTGATTCCATTGTCTTATTGCTCTGACAGTCAGGAAATTTTTCCTGATGTTTAGGTGGAATCTAGGTTCCTGTAACTTGAGCCCATTATTCCGTGTCCTGCAAACTGGGATGAACGAGAAGAGATCTTTGCCCTCCTCTGTGTGACATCCCTTCAAATACTGGAAGAGTGCGATCATATCTCCCCTCAGTCTCCTCTTCTGAAGGCTAAACATGCCCAGTTCTTTCAGTCTCTCCTCATAGGGCCTTGTTTCCAGTCCCTTTATCATCCTTGTTGCCCTCCTCTGAACCCTCTCCAGTTTGTCTATGTCCTTCTTAAAGTGAGGTGCCCAGAACTGGACGCAGTACTCAAGATGAGGCCTAACCAGTGCCGAGTAAAGGGGAATTATCACTTCCCGCGATTTGGAAGCTATACTTCTATTAATACAGCCCAAAATTGCATTTGCCTTCTTTGCAGCCACATCGCATTGCTGGCTCATATTCAGTTTGTGATCTACCACAATTCCAAGATCCTTCTCACTTGTAGTATTGTTGAGCCAAGTGTCCCCCATTCTGTAACTCTGCATTTGGTTTCCTCTCCCTAGGTGCAGCACTTGGCATTTATCCCTATTAAATTTCATTCTGTTGTTTTCGGCCCAGCGCTCCAGCCTATCGAGGTCACTTTGAATTTTGTTTCTGTCTTCCAGAGTATTAGCTGTTCCACCCAACTTTGTGTCATCTGCAAATTTGATAAGCATTCCCTGTACCTCCTCATCCAAGTCATTAATAAAAATATTGAAGAGCACCGGGCCCAGGACCGAGCCCTGTGGTACCCCGCTCGTTACCTCTCCCCAGTTTGAGAAGGAACCATTGATAAGCACTCTTTGAGTCCTATTCTTTAGCCAATTGTGGATCCACCTGATAGTTGTTCCATCTAGCCCACTCTTAGCTAGCTTACTAATCAGGATATCATGAGGCACTTTGTCGAAAGCTTTGCTGAAGTCCAGGTATATAATGTCCACAGCATTCCCACAGTCCACAAGGGAGGTTACCCGATCAAAAAATGAGATCAGATTAGTCTGACAGGATTTGTTCTTGACAAATCCATGCTGGCTTCTAGTAATCACTGCATTGTTTTCAAGGTGCTTGCAGACTGACTTCTTTATAATCTGCTCAAAAATCTTCCCGGGGATTGATGTCAGACTGACTGGCCTATAGTTCCCAGGTTCCTCCTTCTTGCCCTTTTTGAAGATGGGAACAACATTTGCCCTCCTCCAGTCATCTGGCACTTCACCTGTCCTCCATGATTTCTCAAAGATAATAGATAGTGGTTCTGAGAGTTCTTCTGCCAGTTCCTTTATTACTCTAGGATGCAGCTCATCAGGCCCTGGAGATTTAAACTCGTTCAGAGTAATCAGGTGCTCCTTGACCATTTGCCTATCAATCTCAAGCTGCAATTCTGCCCCTTCAGTCTGCACTTCAGGTTTGCCAGGGGGGTCATAGACCCTCTTTTGGGAGAAGACCGAGCCGAAGTAGGAATTGAACACTTCTGCCTTTTCTTTGTCTTCTGTTATCAATTTGCCATCCTCATTGCGTAGTTGAACCACCAGTTCTTTCTTCTGTCTTTTACTGCATGTATCTGAAGAAAGCTTTTTGTTGCTTTTAGCATTCCTCGCTAACCTTAGCTCATTCTCAGCTTTAGCCTTCCTGACACTATTCCTGCAGTTCTGTGCTACCTGCCTGTACTCTTCCCCTGTAGCCTGTCCTTCCTTCCACTTCCTATACGTGTCCTTTTTTGTTTTCAGGTCATCTTTGAGTTTATTGTGAAGCCACATTGGCTTCTTCTGTTGCCCTCTGCCTTTTTTCCTTGTGGGAATTGTTTGCAATTGTGCCTTTAAAATTTCCTTTTTTAAAAACTCCCACCCCTCCTGGGCTCCCTTTCTCGTGAGAGTCACTTGCCATGGGATCTTACTAATCATTGTTCTGAGTTTGTTAAAATTGGCTTTCCTAAAATCCAGGGTACGTGTTTGGCTACACTCAGCTTTTGCTTCCGTTAGAATCAAGAACTCAAGTATAACATGGTCACTTTCCCCCAGAGTTCCCAAAACTGCCACTTTATCCACTAACTCGTCTCTGTTGGTTAGAATCAGGTCAAGGATAGCCGATCCTCTAGTTCCTTCCTCCACTTTCTGTAGGAGGAAGTTATCAGCAGCACAGCTCAGGAATTTCTTGGAGGGGCCATGTTTGGCTGAATAAGTCTCCCAACAGATATCAGGGAAATTGAAGTCTCCCATTACTACCACATCGTGCCTCCTTGAAACAATGGCAATTTGCTTTTCAAAAGTTCCATCCTCGTCTTCTCCTTGATTGGGTGGTCGGTAGTAGACTCCAACCGCCATGTTCGTTTTATTCTTTGCCCCCTTTATTTTAACCCAGATGCTCTCAATGGGGCTGCCAAGCTCCTCTTCCTGTATCTCTGTGCAGAGATACGTATTTTTAACATACAGTGCAACTCCACCTCCCTTTCTGTTGCTTCTGTTCCTTTTGAACAAGTTATACCCTTCAATTGCTGTATTCCAGTCATGGGAGTCATCCCACCAGGTTTCAGTTATCCCTATCAAGTCGTACTTGCCCTCATGTATCAAGAGTTCGAGTTCGTCTTGTTTATTGCCCATACTCTGGGCATTAGTATAGAGACATCGAAGACTATGTGCTTTATAGTCCGACTTTCCCCCTACATTTTGTGGTAGACTATCAATGGGCACCGCTGGAGCTGTTCTCTCCATTGTGGCATAGAGGCCTTCTTCCATTGGTACCCCCGAGTTTATGTCTCCCTCCCCTGTTGGATTCAGTTTAAAGCCCTCCTGACTAAGTTCCTCATGCTGTGTCCAAACACATTCTTCCCAGTCCTTGTGAGGTGCAACCCATCCTTTGCCAGCAGTCCATCTTCCAGGAAGTGTAGCCCGTGGTCCCAGAATCCAAATCCCTCACGTCGGCTCCACCTTCGTAGCCAGTCATTCACTCGGAGTATTTTTCTTTCCCTTTCTATGCCTCTTCCAAGTACTGGAAGGATGGATGAGAAAACTATCTGGGCCCCGAAGTTCTTGAGTTCCCTTCCCAGCTCTTCAAAGTCTGCCGTGATTTCTTTGTAACTCCGCTTGGCAGTATCATTTGTACCCACGTGGAAAAGAAGAAAGGGGTATGTGTCGGTGGGCTGCATGAGCCTCGGCAGCTGCTCTGTCACATCCTTAATCCGTGCCCCAGGGAGACAGCACACCTGGCGAGTCCATGGGTCTTCGCGACATACTTTGGCTTCGATCCCCCGCAGGAGGGAGTCTCCCACTACGAGTACTCTTCTCTTCCTCTTGCTGTAGGCCTTGGTTTGATTGCCTCCACTCGACTGACCCTCAGCCTCTTGCTCGCTGTCACGTTGGGTGCCCGGTAATCCGTCCTCTGCAGGCTGTCCTCTGCTCTCGTCCTCAAGTACATGGAAGCGGTTCCATAGCTCCACTGCTTCCACAGGCGCAGAGTGTCTTGCAGTTCTTCTGCTCCTAACAGTCACCCTTTTCCAGGGAGTTCCCCCTGCGTTATTTTCCCTTGCCTCTGCAGTCTCCGACTCCGCCTCATCCTGCAGTTGCCCTTCTGGCTCCTGTACTGTGCTTTGGTGCTGTAGATCCACCGTTCTGTCTAAGAACTCCTCGCTTTCTCTTATGCTCCTGAGGGTTGACACTTGCTGCTCCAGTCCTCTGACCTTTTCTTCCAACAGCTTGACCAGCTTGCACTTGTTGCATGTGTAGGCCATGTTGATCTCCGGCAGGAAAACAAACATTGCACACCCCTTGCAGGTCACCACCACTGCTGAGTCCTTTCCTTCCATAGTGCTCTGTTTCTGTCTTCCTAGAATATATATATATATATATATATATATATATATATATGTTGTTGTTTTTTTTTGTTTTTTTTTAGGGACCTCCCCCTTGACCTCCCCTGCCGAACTCCGCTGCCAAACTCCTGTTTCCTCTCCCTGTTCGCTCTCTCTGTTCGCTCGCTCTTTGGGAGCCTGCTTGCCTTTTCACAGTCCCAAAAACAGCTGGAGCCTCTCTCCTGTTGTGCTCCTTCTGTTCAAATATCCAGGTCTCCCACTCCTCCTGCTATTTTAAAGGTAAGCACCAGCACTCTGATTTTGTTTGGAAACAGACTGGGAGCCAGTGAAGCTGTTTAAGGACTGGTGCAATGTGTTCCCAACAATCAGCCCCAGCTGGCAGCCTAACTGCAGTTTTTAAAGGCAGCTCCATATTGGGGGGCAGGGGGTAATTGTCACCTATAGGCTTAGATTTATTAACTATGCAGTATTGTCATTTTAAACTGCATTTTTTAAATCCGGTTTTAAACTTTTTAACTACATTGTATGTTTTATTGTTTGTTTTTATGTGGATTATTATTTGTATGAATTGTTGTGAACCGCCCAGAGGGCTTCGGCTATGGAGCGTTATAGAAATGAAATGAAATAAAATAAATAAAGGTGGCACACTAGCTTCAAGTGGTCAAAGGTGCTCTGTGTGCTACATATAGCATCTGGAGACAAAGCTGAATTTATGACAGACCTTAGACTGTGAATCTGATACTTTGAGGGCGATGATGATGATGATGATGATGATGATAATAATAATAATAATAATAATAATAGTATGCATCAAGGTTAGGTTAGGTCTGAAATATGCAAGAGCTGTCAAATGGAGGATGATGTCCAGTTTCTTAAGGCACATTTGCCAACTCCATTTGGATAACTTAGAAAGGGCAGGTAGCTCTCTAAAAAGAAACCATCCATGGAACTTGCTTCTGTAAGCGAGAAAGCACCATACAAATGTCTGGCTAAACTGTACTGAAGAGATACTGGGTAAATGACATCGAACAGTTTCTCTCCAAATCAGAATAAGGCTAGAGTGTTCATTGCTTGTCCACAACTACAACCCTTAGGGCTGATCCACATATTCATTTCAAAGCAAGCTTTGATTATTTTTTTAAAAAAACATCAGATAGAACAGCTAACATGTCATTAGAGATGTCCTCTACCCACAAGAACAAATGTTTCAAAGAAGAGTGAGTCAAGCAATAAATTTAAGAGCTAAAGACTCTGAGCTAATGATGACCTAATCTGTGATAATGGCTCGTTTCACCTATTCACTCATTGCCCTCTTGTTACCGCACCCATCAGCGAATTATACTCATAGGGTTTTTTTTGTTGGCCTACAAAGTTTCTGTATTAACCTTACAGGCTTACAGGCCTGTGGCTCACGCTGGCTCAGCTTGTCTGAGCGTGGAAAGCTAAGCAGGGTCAGGCCTGGTTATTACTTGGATGGGAGATCCCTCCTCGAGTTTCCTGCATTGTGCAGGGGGTTGGACTCGATGGCCTTGTAGGCCCCTTCCAACTCTATCTATGAAACCTTTTAGCCTTGTTTTCCAAGTGTTTTGCAATCACTGTCAGCAACTCATGCTTCCTGGAAACAGAATGTGCACACAGTAACATCACCACAAATTTACAATGGCTTGAGTCTTCAGCTGAAGTTATTCTGAAGTCACATGCTTTTGTATTACTAAAAGGGTGATAAGACAGAGGCCAGTCACTGAGACAACTATTGTAATCTTCTGGCCTTGTACAGCTGCTTATAGTCTTTTAGAACTCTCTACTCCAAATCCCTCCCAGTGCCCTGATGATAGCAGTTATATCTAGAATATAGCATTCAATAGCCTAGCATTCAATAGTCATACTTTATCTTCTTGATATCCACAAATTTAAAATGATTTTTAAAATAAATGTCTTAATTCAGAGTCCAATTTTGGAGATATTACACTGAATGACTACAAGAATGCTCTGTGGCTACAGAAAGACAATCAGGCTCCAGTCACCAGCTAGAGGATTGTACCCCTCCCTCCCAGTAAGAACATTCCTAAGAAATGCCCATTGCTGTTCGGCAAAAGATTTTTGGGTGGCGTTTATAGAATTGTGTGGAGAAAGCCAACCTAAGCCCCGTGCCTGACACACACACACTCACCACGGAGGGGGGAAGGAGACTGGGGGGGGGGGAGACAGCCAGTCTCCACAGATGCAAAAGGGGACAAACAACATCTGCATAGAATCACCCCAGGGGGGAAGGCAGGAAGCATCCCCAGGTTTGTCAATGCTCTCGCATATCAGCCCCATCTACATAAGACTTGAATACCTCTCCAGAGCAGACACTTCGGCACCCCTAAGAAATGGCCACTCAACACCATAGGATGGGACCATTAAGCAAGTGGCTTCAAAGGGACCCGGGCGTCACCCCCACCTGACCCAAAAGGCCGCCCCTCAGGGAGGGTGTCAACCCACCTGATCACCCACCTGATCAAGGTATAAAACACCCTGCGCAAGGGAACTGGGTTGTTGGACCTGATCAACAATCTTGCCCCATGCCTGGGGTAAGAGAACGAAGGATCGGCAACCCCAGATAGCCACACCCGGCACGCTCCAGCTAGCTGAAATCACTGGTCACTTGGGTTGACTGGACCCCCGGGAAACCAAGCTGAAATCACTGGTCGCTTGGGTTGACCGGACCCCCGGGAAACCAAGCTGAAATCACTCACAAGCCGCTTGGGTAGACCGGACCTCCGCCGGGAACCCAGCTAGCCGCTTGGGTAGACCGGGCCTCCGCCGGGAACCCAGCTAGCCGCTTGGGTAGACCGGGCCTCCGCCGGGAACCCAGCTAGCTGCTTGGGTAGACCGGGCCTCTGCCGGGACCCGAGCTGAACTAACTAGCTGAGAGCCCTGAAATCACGGTGTCCTTGAGACTTCTTGCTTGCTACTTTGTACCGTACTGATAAGCTGTATTGCTGGCGTGTGTCTGGGTTTGTGAAGGTAATGTTGTAAATAAACTTGTTTTCTAAAAGATACTTCTGTGGCTATAAGTTATCCCTTTGTTCTGGGCTAAGGGTAATAGTCACTGGGGATCTCGGAGAAGGCCGCCCCGGACTCGCTACCCCCTTAGCATTGAACCCACGCAGAAGACCAGGTTGTCGGTCTCCACTAATTGTTTTGTATGATTCCATTTCTTTTCTTTCTTTTTAAAAGATGTAAAATATGTAAATTTTGTAGCTCACCTAGAATCTTAGGGATGGGTAGGATATAAATAATCAAAATAGAGGGTACCATCTTGTGCATCGATACAAATTACTTGGAATAAATTGAACTCAGGCTGTTGGTTTCATTCTTTTGTACTAAAATAAAGTTGACAAAATCAGAGATATGTCCTCTTAAGACTCATATGATTCATGGTTAAAGCACTAAGTGGTAAGATGCAGCATCAAACCTACTCCACTACCAATAGGACATTTGGGTTGGTAGCAAAATGCTGTAGTTAACTAAACAGTGGTTGAATGTATCGTGTGACCATAGGTCATAACATAAAATTGAAACGATTGCATAATACAAAAGTACATTAAAAGCCTGGAACCTGGACTGTGACATTAATTGCCAGGAATCAGAAGAGACTGCAACAAAACCTCCACATATTCTTAATACATTTAACCTTTCTGTGGATTTTAATTGTAAGCGGATTTGGGAGCCAGTCATGGCTGAAAGTGGGGTACAAATATAGTATGTTGACAGAATGCCCTAGTCTGATTTCTGAACCAAGGGATCTATATTCCTCACTCAATTTCACTGAGGAAACTGCACAGTAATTCATGTTGTAAATGGCATTTTGGAAGTATTTCAGAGAGACAATTTCACATATCGTGATAGTGCTGGGACATGGTCGATTTAGATGCGGCTTTTGCCAACTCACCAGCCTGAGTCAGGTCAGATGTTGTATTTTGTAGGCACGGGAGGTTTACGCAAAAAAACCATGACTGACTAAAGCTGGTAATACAATGGCCTTTTCATTCACAGACACATCTGTGAGTCAAGAACTTCCTAAACAGGCTCCAAATTACAAGACTTTGTCAGCACCTCTGACCAATTCACTTCCGATAACTTCGATGCTTACAGAAGGTTAAGGCCTGAAATCAGCCCTTGAGGGTGGAGCCACAGTCTTTTTTACATTTTTATTAAACTCAAGCAAGGTCCACGTTGCTATCTTAACTCTGGGAAAAACCATTTTGGTTACACTTTTAACTGTTTTTAGTTTTAACTTGTTTTCTTAGCCCCAAATCCCTCTGCAATCCTAATGGTCATAGTTAATTGCAACAGGTGGAAGAACTGGTGTCAAATCCACCATGCACCCCTGAGTCTAGGGTAGTGTTCTCCAACCTTGGGTCCCCAGATGTTTTTGGCCTACAACTCCCAGCATGCCCCAGCCAGTGTAGTCTA